>QTSX02005757.1:130591-350794 GCA_014839935.2 Entomophthora muscae
TGGATAATATTTTAGGCTTATATAGATTAGGCTGTGGCGGAGATTTAGTTGGATCAAACCTAGGGGTTGGTCATGTGCGGGATGGGTTCGGGCCACTGGATACTTGGATTGTCATGTGATATTGCTTGGTTACCATTCTTGGTATGTTGAACGGTATATTGGAAGGGCACCAAATTGGGCGATGGCTGGATGTTAAGTAGGTTGGTGGCAGCCAGAATGCTTGTACATCCAGACCTTCAACAATAACAAAGCAATTATGTGTGAGCAAGATTTTTGTTGAGACATAACTAATCTTAACAGCTGAGAAAAATGGGGATCAGCTAACAGAAGAGTGTTGGATCTAAGATATTGGGCTTAACTAAAATAATATGTTTCAATAAATAATATGAGTTTAAATCTAAATGAGGAAGAACAGAGTCAGGAAAAAGTTTATATATTGTTTAGCTTAAGCATAGTTTGACAGAAAAAAGGGTATCATAAGGGGATTGTTTGAAACAGACAGAAGTAATATCAGGGCTAATAGAAGAAAATTTAAATTAAAATCTAAAGGGCTGTTCCTCATTTAAATTATTACAGTTGTTGGAGATGCAAGCTCTATATTAGATAAGATGTTTCTTGGACTTAGGCAGGACATCACTTTGCTGTTTTTGTCTGGCCTAATAAGGTCAAAGGTAGTTGTGGTGCATAATCTTGTCTTATTGTTGCTTCCCTAGTCCTTTGACAGCAACCGTCAGTATGTAACATCCTCCATGTTGACAATCCCAAAAATTATTGTTGAGTATATACTTCTTGAAAGTATAAAACAAAATAAAGGGAGAAATTAAGAAGAGGATTATACTTTATTTGATGAGAGAGAAGTATTATATAGTATCATGATAAGTCACATGCTGTCCTTGTACATCATGGAGCCTGTCCAGGTAGTGCTCTTCTTAGGATTTGAAACTTTTGATCCTCATGCAATATAGGTGTAGCAATAGTGCCACACACCATTTAGCAGTTGATTCATTTCTTGGGGAAATGATTTCCTGAGAGAGAGTAATCAGATGCAATAGCATCTATTTCTGATTAGAGTAAATCCTGATAACTACCTTCAAGTTGTTTGCACAAATGTTAGCATGTGACTTTAAAATCTGTGGGGAAACACAACACTATTTTTGACCTTTTCAAAGCTAAAGTTTAAAAACCCAAATCCTTGATTTATTTGAACTAAATAGTTTGTTATAGCGCTGTAGGGGGCGTCAGATGGATTATCTTTAATATTGAAGTATTTTTATTATAGCGTCACAATACTATTTAAATAGATGTACATTCATAAAGTGGTATACTTTGAAGAGAAGTAAAGAAACCTAAATTTAATTGATTTGCTTTTATTTTATAACAAAAGCTTGAATGGTGAAGAAAATCAAGTGCTTAACTCAATGGCAAACGCCGTAGCCAAACGTGCAAACTGTTTGACGTGATGGAAGTTAATAGTCTCGACACGATCTCTTGAGCTGTGAATGTTAGGGTTGGAATCAATATCAGGGTCTTCAATTGGGAAGGCAGCACGATATCCGTGAGAGTCCCATGAAGCGTGATCAGAGCATCCATATCCGCAGCCTGAGTTAATCCATTTCAAGTCAGTATAGGCAATAATAAGTTTTCTGAGAAATTCACTTAGAGTTGGGTCAGTGTGGTCTTGGACCACGGCGATTCTTTCGGGGCCGACGAAATGACCAGACATATCGAAATGCATCATAGCAACAACGTTCTTGTGGCTAGACGCGTACTTAGAAGCAATAGCTTCTGATCCTTTCAAACCTCCTTCTTCCCCGGAATACCAATGAAATTCAAGATTGCGAGTTGGGCGGAAACCACCCTGAACCAAAGCCTTGAATGCCGAGAGAATAGATGTTGTACCACTGCCATCGTCATCGGCTCCAGGTGCCCTGCCAAACCATGGATTCCACTGGCTTACTGAGTCTTGATGAGCTCCGACAACAACAATTTCATCAGTCTTATTATCAGGTTTGAAGCGAACAATGATGCTACTTTGCTTCCAATTATGAGGGAAATATTGTACTGTTAAGTCCTTACGGTGACTTTCGTTAATAATAGCCTGTAACTTATCGAATAAGAACTGAGCAGACTCGACCCCGTAATGAGAGTTATAATATCTGTTATAAAAAGAAGAAAACTTGGTAAGAAATTTTTTCATCTCTTCCGGATCCAGGGTCTTGAGAATGGGTTCAGCATATTCCTGGAATTCGGGCTTTGAAGGTATTTTTGACTTTTTCTTGGATAAAGGTTGAACATCACCTTGGCGATCAGTGACATCAACCAACTTCTTCTTAGTAGTAATCCGGTGAAATTGAGCCTCGATGGAAGAAAGCCACAATCCAGAATCGTGTTCGGAAGTTTTATATAACCGTTTAGATAAAAGATCAGCCTTAGTGATGTTAAACACACAGTTGTACAACTCATCTTGGGCTGCGAGCCCCAGAATTATATCAGAGTAGCGTTTAAGAGCGACATTTCTGTCAAAAGCTATTGAATAAGATGATGTTAAAAGCTTTATCTCATCAGTCAAATTTTCGATTTTTTCAAAAAAGGCATCGGGTCCAACAGAAAAGTAACCTTGTCGACGATTAGCACTAATAACGGGTCCTGGAGAAAGAAAATCGGAAGCAAGTCTAGCCTTAATAGTAGCTGCTAAAACCAAATAGCTTAAAATCTTAGGGAAATCGAACATTAAACTTAGAAGAACCTCAAACGCTTAGGCATAAATACTAGCAGCTTTAAAGCATGACCAACGCCACAATCATCAGATTGGATATGCATTTAGGTCAAGTCTCACAATCCCAAGCATTCATTGACCCTGTGACTGACGTCACTGTTTGAGTAATCATAATGCCATTTTTACATTAGTTAACTAATGCCTTTTCAATTGCCAAGCTTCCAAGGACGTAAGAAGTGGAACAAAGATCTATCGAACCTAGGGTTGGGATAGTCACAGCAATTGTGTAATCACAGAGTCACAATGTTGCGGTGAACGCATTCGAACGACCGTTATTCGAAATCCCCAAAATCCCCTTTAAATAGTTGAATCATGAAAATAAAGTTTCATCTCTTGGTTGATTAATTATTACCAATTTTACATATTTGTTGTTCACCACAACAAAATTTTGGAGGTCATTCCATTCACTGAACTTGTATTGCTGTTTTTGTGTTGTTGCCTGTGTGCTTGTTGATTGTTGTGATGTCTGCTTCCGTGCCCCCCATTCCTGCTGTTGAATCTTCCGCTCGGGCTCCTGCTGCCTCCGCCCTTGCTGTCCCTCCTGCCCCTTCTGTTGGCGACCCCTTGTCTAAGTTCTTGGTTGCTCAGCAACTTCCTCGCTTCAAGGAGAATGGGTATACTGCTTGGCTGTATACTTTCGAGGATTATGCTGAGCAATTCAAGCTCTCCGACGAGGACCGCCTCCATGAGGTCAGCTGTTTTCTCTTGGGGGAAGCCCGTGTCTGGCATCAGGATTTTCAGGTTGCCACCTGGGCCAATTGAAAGGCCCAGTCTGAGCTCTGTTTTGCTGAACATGAACCCAATGCCATTCACCAGTTGGGCCTGTTGAAGATGGTACACTTTAAATCCTTGTGGGAATTTTTGAATACATTCCAAAAAACCACTAACAAGGCTTTGAAGCAACACCTCAAGACCAACATTTCCTCTGACCGCAAGACCACCGTTGAAAATTTCCACAGCCTCGTCCCCATCCGCGCATTTGTGAACACCCTTACCCACCCCTACTATGCCATGGTTCAAGCTGCTAAACCCAATTTGTTGGAGGAAGCGATTGCCTTGGTCCGTGACAAGTATGACATCTGGGTAGAACGTGCCACAGATAAACACACCAAGAAAAATTCTGAATGGAACCCCTTTGCACCGGTTCAAAAACAGAATAAGTCTGAGGAAATTGCCCAGGAGGTCAAGGCCCACCTTGAGGATTTGAACCGCCATTTTGACGCCATGTTCTTGGCACAAGAACAAGGATGCCAACCCAGCACCAATCCCCCCGCACCTTTCAAAGAGACCGTAACCGCCTGTATAACCCCCATTGTTACAACTGATCTGAGGTGGGGCACATCTCCAAGTATTGCACCGCGCCTTGCTCCATCTGTAAGGAGCCATCCCACTCTAATTTCATTTGTGAGTTCAACCTCATTAACCACAACCGCAAACCTCAAGGGTTGATGATGGCTGAACAAAACTATGAAGCAAAACGTGCCCTCTCCTCCTCCGCCACCCCTCAGCCAATGAATAAAAAATCTACCCTTGAGTACATCGTTGACCCTGATGGGCCCAGTTTCCCATTTACTCTGATCTGTAAGCGTCAAGTTTGCTCCTGAGGCCCCCTCCCCGGGTTGCAAACTTACACCCCCACCCATGAAGCGTATGGACCGTGAGGACGCACCGTCCCCATCTGTGTTTCCCCCCCTCGCCCATGGTAAAACTGGGGAAGATTTTGTACATCCCAGCAACCTAGACTCACCCCGCAAACCCCCATCCTCCCCCTTGCCACCCCGTGCGTACGTACGCGACAGCAAATGGAACCCCTGCCACCCTAATAGATTTGTTAGTTTGGAAATTGAGGAAGATTTTGAAAAATGAAGATCATTACCTGTGCTTACCTGATCTCGACAAATACCTTCCTTTTGAGGACGACCCACATTACAATATTGTAACCGTGGAGTCCGTCCCCAAGTCTCCACACAGCGAAGGCGCGTTTCCCGACTTACCTTCTGAGACGCCCTCCCTGGAGGCGTCCCCTGCAGGCGCGGAAGCCTGGGGACATAGGGCCACCGGCCAGGAAAGTGAGGACAAAGGCCCAACAGCTTTTGGGGACCACCATTGCAGCCACCCTGGCCCATTGGGCCCTGCAATGGTGTTCCGGGTTAATTCCCCTGGGCTGGGACCAATCAGGCCCCTTAATACAATTAGGGAAGAGATGCACGGCTTATCGGCAAACCCTGCTGATTTGGGTGAGCCAATCAGATCTGGTTGTGGTGGTAAATTTAATGTGCAATCTTCATCGTACAATGTTGATTTTAACAATCAGCCAATCAAATCACGGGCACGCCTGGATGCCAAGGGACCAGCAGCATTGTCCAACCCTGGGAATTTGAATCAACCAATCAGATCACACGCCCCCCAGGATGCCAGCGCACAGCGTGCATTGTACGACCCACGTGATTTGGCCCAGCCAATCAACTCTTCCGGCGCTACATGCAATTCTATGCATATAGCTTCAAGTGAGTTCTCCAATTTAGACAAGCCAATCACACCCGGCAATGCAATGGAGGTTGACTCAGCCAATATATTGATAAATAATTGCAATTTATCTGGACCAATCACACCCAACAATGCAATGAAAGTTGACTCACCAAATGCGTTGATAAATAAATGCAATTTGAATGAGCCAATCAAACCCCTTGACGCCATGAAAACTGACACACCTGATGTATTGCCCAATAATTGCAATTCAGATGGGCCAATCAGATCCAGCGCAGCTGGCGCAAAGTTTAATTGTTCTGACCAAGCTGGTTGTCCTACCCATGGCCAGCCAATCAAACCCTGTGATCCCAAGACATCCAATGTACTCAATTTATCATCCAATTATTGCAATTCTGATGGGCCAATCAGATCCGGTGCAACTGGCGCAAAGTTTAATCACCCTGACCAAGCTGGTTGTCCTACCCATGGCCAGCCAATCAAACCCCATGATACCAAGACAACCAATGCACCCAATTTATTGCAAAATGATTGCAATACAAACAAACCAATCAGATCTGGCGCAGATGGTGAAAATTATACCCATACTATTCCGAGCCAATTGATCAGGTATAAAAGGGATCCCAACTGGCCAAACCAGTTTTCATCCGACTCTTCTGAGCCAATGGATACCTTCCACACCCCACCAGAATGGTTTGACCCATTCTGGGTGGCAATCAACCAGCCTAGGATGGATGGTAAGTCCCAGGTAACCTCGGATGCAAAGCAACCCCCTCCCAAGTCTGGCAAGAAGCATTGCAACCCCAACCAATCAGATGGACCAAAGGAGAGACCTGGCTTCTTGGCTGTGAAGATCCTGCGCCAGCTGATGATGACCATCTCCCTCAAAGACCTGTGTACGGAAAGTCCCAAGTTTTGCCAGAAGATGCATCAGGCCATATCTGCGCTACGCCCAGGGAAATATGAAGACCTCTTCCTGACAGGCACAGGCACAGGCGCCCCGAGAACCACAGGTACTGTAAACGGCGTACACACTTCTATAATCTTGGACGGTGGCGCGTATAGCAACATCATCTCCAAGATGTTCTTGGAATCCCTGTCTCGGCCCGAGGTAACTTCTTCTGATGTCAGCTTCATCCTAGTCAATGGGAGCTGCACTACTGCTCTCAGAAAGGCTATCAAGTTGCACTTATGGTTGGGAGGTGTCTTCAGTACCATTGAGGCCGCCATCTTTGACCACAACCAGTATACCCTGCTCCTCAGCCGCAAAACTATGAGCGACCTGAGCGTAACCACCCGGTTTGCAGACAGCGGATGGTCACTTGAGCACAATAATGAATTAATTGATCTCAAGGTAATATTTGACAGTCCTACTGGCCCTTCCTTCCTTTGCAAATCTTTAGCTGCCCAAATCAAGGACAATACCTGGTTGAACAACGTCCAGCAAGCTCAGCTCCAGGAGGTGATCTCCGCGTACAGCTCCCACATTGTCTCTGACTACAACAACCTGCCCAAAGCACCAGGATTCCGCCATGAGATTGACACTGGTACTGCCAAGCCTGTAGCTTCCCAATTCTACCGCCTTCCCCAGTCCAAGGAGGAGTTTGTGCGCACCAAAATCCTTAAACTGTTGAAGCAAGGCATGATCCGCCCCAGTAAGTCTCCATGGGCTTCCCCCATTGTAGTGGTACCCAAGAAAGGCAATAAACTCTGCATGTGTGTCAACTACATCCCGCTGAACAAGGTGACAATCTCTGACCATTATCCCCTGCCCTGCATCTCTGATATCTTGGCCTCCTTTGGTGGTTCACAATGGTTCTCAAATATTGACCTTTTCAGTGGCTTCCACCAGATCCTTGTCAAAAAAGCCGACCAGCCAAAGACTGCCTTTGTCACAAAATGGGGACAGTATGAGTACATCTGCATGCCTTTTGGTTTAAAAGGCGCCCCTTGTACCTTCCAGCGCATTATGAACAGAGTCTTTGAAGGTCTTGTTGGTGATTTTGTTACTGTCTATTTAGATGATATAACTATCTACTCCAAGACATTTGACAAGCACCTGCAACACATGAAGCTATGCCTGGACCATATCAAGAGCGCCAATCTGAGTGTGAATGCCGAGAAGTCCATCTTGGCTATTCAGCAGCTCAAACTCCTGGGACACATGGTCAACGCCTTTGGAAAACACCCTGATCCTGACAAGTGTGACACAATCACAAACTGGCCCACTCCCACCAACACCAACCAGGTGTCATCCTTTCTTGGGTTGGTAGGGTACTACCATCAGTTCATTGAAGACTATAGCAATTTGGCTGCCCCCCTCTTCAATCTGACACACAAGAAGAAGCTGTTCAAGTGGGGACCCCCTGAAGATGACGCTTTCAAGGCTCTTAAGGCTGCCATCACTTCTGATGCAGTCCTCGCTTACCCTTATTTCAACCGCAAGTTCCACATCTTTTCAGACGCCTGCACCAATGCAGTGGGCGCGGTACTATGCCAGGAAATAAACAATGTTTTTAGACCCATTGAGTTTATGTCTAAAAAGTTTATACCTGCTGAGTACAACTACGCTATATATGACAAGGAAGTCTTGGCCGTAATCAAGGCTCTGGAGAAGTTTCACTATTATGTGCTTGGCCACCCCCTCATCATTCATACTGATAACTGGGCTGTCAAATTCATCACCAATGTATCTCTCCCTTTCAGTTGTTGCATGCGCTGGCTCTTGGAACTTATGGAGTATGACTTTGAGATTGTACATATTCCTGGGAAGCTGAACTCTGTTGCTGATGGCTTGTCCTGCCAGTTCTGTTTGTTGGTTGAAAACTTGACTTATGAACCCCCTCTGGCTCAGTTCAAAGACATGGCCCGCCTGCGCACATCACTTGTCACTGAAGCTGATCTACACAAGTTCTTTGTCTACTCAACCAAGTACACTGTGATAGGCAACACATTGTTTAAAAAGACGTATAATGGGCTCCAGATGATCCAACCCAAGGAGGACAGAGAGAGTATCCTGATGGAAGCACACAATGGCGCTGGACACTTTGGCCAGGATGCTACTCTAGCCCGACTTAAGGAGACCTACTGGTGGCCAGGGATGTATACAGATACCTATAATCACACCCGCAGCTGCATGAACTGCCAACAGTTCAGTAAGAAGATTGTGTATACCAAGCCTGTGGAACCTATTGTAGTTGAAAAGATATTTGAACTTTGGGGTATTGACTTTGTTGGGCCCCTACCTCCTTCAAAATCTGGAAAAACTTACATCCTGGTTGCTACTGAGTACCTCTCCTGTTGGCCTGTTGCTCAGGCTTGCAGCAATAACTCTGCTATGACTGCAGCTTCCTTCATCTACAATAGCATTGTGACCCAGTTTGACCCTCCAGCTACATTGTTATCTGATCAAGGATCCCACTTCAGAAATTGCATGGTAGCTGACTTGACAAACAAGGTGAACACCATCCACAAGTTCTCCACTGTGTACAACCCTCGTTGTAATGGCCTCACTGAGAGATTCAACCGCACATTGGTAGAATGCTTTGAGAAGACCACCAAGTCCCAGCCATCTACTTGGGAAGCCATGTTACCCTCAGTCCTCTGGAACTATTGCACCAAGGTCCACAACACTATCAAGATGACACCATTTGAAGCCATGTTTGGAACTAAACCCAACCAAAACCGCGTCCTCAAGAAGGCGAACCAGCACTGGGACTCAAAAGACTGCAAGCAAACCCGCCATCAAGCCAAGAAGAACCTATCTGCCACTGCCACTAAGATCACAGCAGCTCAAAAAGAGATCAATCACCGTGTACCCAAGTTCAAGATTGGCCAGCAAGTCTTAAAATTCAATAGCGCTTTGAACACCACCAGCTCTAAGAAGTTCAAAATTAAATGGAAGGGCCCGTACACTATTTATGCCATTGGAAAACATCACAGCTACTTTCTTGAGAACACTTCAGGATTCCAATACCCCCTCCCTGTCAGCGGCAGCTGCTTGAAGGCATACCAAGCTTAGAATGAAAGAGGAAGTGTTGCGGTGAACGCATTTGAACAACCGTTATTCAAAATCCAAAAATCCCCAAAATTCCCTTTAAATAGTTGAATCATGCAAATAAAGTTTCATCTCTTGGTTGATTAATTATTACCAATTTTACATATTTGTTGTTCACCATAACAACAAAACTGTTTTTAATGTGTTTTGGAATAGGTCACAGAATAATCTGTGTAGATTTGAGTCACAACTTTTGGAGTAGGTCACAATTTGTGCCTCACTCCATTGTTTAGGTCACAAAATATAAAGGAAAAGTGGTTTTAAATGATGAAATATATGATATAATTTTGTGCAAGGTACAGAGTGCAAAATTAGAGCAGTTTCAGTTATTAAAATTTCATTTTCTAATTACAATGTAATAAAATCTTTATCTATCATTATCTCAAAATAATTGTTTTGATTAGACCACAGCTTTTTGGTTAATTATAGTAAAAACTTTATTATTTAAATACAAAAAATACATTTAATCAACCAAACAAAATATCTTACAAAATTATGATTGGCCACAACACAACCAGATAAGATGGTGCTTGACCATACCACATTTAATTCATATTTTTTGTGACTTTAGGAGCAGGTCACAAAAGGTAGCAGTTAAAATTGTGACCTTCCTCCTAAAATCACAAAACAAATATGCATTAATTGTGATCTGACTTGAAGGTCACAAAATAATTTGTGACCAGCCACCAAAGTTATAAAACAGATTGTGATGGGTAACGCTTGGGGTGTGATACACTATCTAGAAAGGCACCATATATGAAATCTGTCTAAAAGCGCCAGCTAGAACGACAGTATCTAGAAACCCTAACTTGAATTTCTGGCCTAACTGCGCCTGATAACTTTAAACATAAATCAAAAGAAAAAACTTTTAAAAAACCACCAAGCTAGACTCAAAATTGCTCAAGAATTCCAAATCTGCAATAAAAAGAAAAGTCAGTTAGTGGCAATAACAGTTAGCAAAGCTACAAAGCCAACACATTAAAAATTATAGCTTTTTTATATTGAAATTTGGCTCTATATTAAGCATTTATACAGTAAGTTTCAGAGCTGTGGCACTAAGCAAAATCAGCTAATATTTAAACAAAATAGGAAACAATGAATTCATATCAATTAACAATAGATTTGGGCTCACTTATATTTTGTTTAAAACTGAGTTGATTTTTTAGCGCCACAGCTTTGAAAACTACTGTATATTGTCAAAACAGCAGGATTGACCTGCCAGCAAGGTTCCGGCTAAGCAAGTTTGTGACCTGCAATCTGAATTCCCTGTGACCCGTGCCCAAACAAGGAAGTCAAATCAAATTTCCAAAAGCAACAACATGAACAAATGATGATCACTCTTGGTGGATGACTCAATTTGGCTCTTGACCCTTTACCAGGAACAAGCCACCCCTTCACTATCCCACTGAATGATATACATAATCATGTTTCTCTTAAGATGATTCATAGCAACTATATAATCCATATCTCCAAATAAAGATAATTATCTATTTTCTAATTTCCCCCTGGTAACTCTGCTAAAACAGCACAGTTACGGCATTGGTAGCAGAAGTAGGTTCTTTATCCTACTTTTCCCCTCAAAATTCCGCCTGTTGCCTGTACTTGCTGTGGTCAACAAATTTATAGAAGAATCATGTCTGGCCTCCCTGTGGACTGGACACCCTACACACCTGATACCAAAATACCAGAAGGTTTTGTACTATACCAAAACATGGTAATAACAGTTCCTGCCTTTAACGCTCTATCAGTACAAGGGTTTTTTAAACACCTACCAACATCCCACAAGTGACATATGAGAGCATCATGCCCACCCATGTAGCCCAACATCTTCCAAGCGCCGCCTTGGAATCATTCACTGGGGCCAACAATGATAATACTGTGGCATGGATACAATTGACACAGAACAAACTGGCACAAATGGAATGCCCACAACAGTTCTTGATTGCGGAAATATACATTGACTTACACATGATGCAGGTACATGGTGCAACAAATGGCATGAAGACCACACCAAGAATAATTGTGACACTTTTAAACAGGACTTCTTGGCAAGGTTTGCAATGAAGGAATCCACTCTCATGATCATACAAAAAGTGAAGAACTCAACCCAGACTGACACAGTAAAGGAACTCACCCACATGTATAAAGAGCTCTCTCTATGGGCATCTTCTGACATGGCATTTGACAACCCAGCTACACACCTCATGTACTATAACACACTTAAGCCGCACATAATGAGACACATCAACCTCAAGCAAGTAAGCAATCTGCAGAGCCTCTATTGCAAAGCATAGAAAGCAGAACAGATGTCAAATGCCCTTCACAAGGCCCAGGCTGGAAAAAAGAGAGGTCAATGACTCTCATCCATCAGGTTGCGCTAATTGCCCTTCACCTGGCAACAACAATGCAACCCATAAGCCTGCGGGCTCCAATGGCCACGGAAACAGGAACAACAGAAAGTCAAATTGTATCCATTTTTGTATCACTTACACACAAGGCAACCAAGACAAGGGAAAAACCCAGGGAGAGCATTAAGCAAGCCAAGCCCTCCCCGCACAACTCCTGATTTGCCCAATAATGAATACTGACCTGAAGACATGAACAAGTTCCAATGATCCAAGTGCCTTCAGAGGACCCAGTACTTTACACCATCACCAGACATTCTAATAAACTGATGTCTTACCTTTCAGCTTTTGCAGTTACACTGGCTCAGCGCTTATAGACTCAGGCGCAGATCACACACTTGTCAATAGCACCTCTGGAGAAATTCAAACTAGCCACTAATCCTTTACAGACCAAAAACATGGTTTCAGCTGATGAATACCACATCACTGTGACAAATAGGACTTCCCCCTTTTCTATTGCACTGGAAAATCTACGCTCTACCATACAAGGACCTGTCATTGAGATTCCCAGATTTGAGGATGTACTTGTCCTGGACTGGCTAAAAAAACAAACCTCATTGTCAGAAAGCCAGGCATAGAAAGAGGCGTTAGGTGACCCAGGGTGGGTACGGCCGGGCCAGTGGGTAATGCCCACCATAGAATGTGTGCTAAATTGATAATATATGATACAGATTTCCCAAGAAAAGACCAGGGCCCAGAGTTGGGAACCATAGAGTCTAGCAATCCTATCAAAGTAATGTAGAGTACTCCAAACAGTTGAGTGGAGGTGGCCTCAGCGGCAGTGGAAGGTTCCGTTGGGCGGTCAGGCCACAGTGTTAAGGGCGGAGGCATGGGGACAAAGTAGGCAGGCAGATAATTGCACTTGTCTTTGAACAATCTTGGCAGCCTCTCATTACACTTTCATTTGCGTCCTATGTATTTGGTTTCTCTAGTTCTTGCCAAGGGGTCAGCAATGAGGATGTTTTCTAAGTTAAAATTCAAGTAGGCAGGGTTAAGCAGGTATTTGGTAAAATGTACAGGTCCAAAGGGGGCTCCAGGGGGTTGGTATAATGCCTGAGGCAGGTCTGCAGGTTGATCTCTAGAGGGGGTGGTTGCCTGGTTGTCTACTTGGCCGGAGTTGAGATGAAAGATCATTAAAACTAGATGAGGTAGGATTTTTTTGAGCTAAATAATCATAAAACTTTATTATAAAAAATGATGATATGGTCATCCCCATACCGCCAGGGTTCTTATACCATGTGATTTTGCTTCTTTGCTTTTTCAGACTTCAGGCCTGTGGACAATTTTATGACAGGGCATGGATCTTGGCTTTGAGGTTCAAGGGAGGAAGATCCTGGTTGTAATTGCTCTGATGAACAGAAGTAGTAATGCTTTGTTCTGCTGCTGCTGTTTACTAAATCCCCTGAGTCAGCCAATTGTATTGCCCATTCTGGACTGGAGACTAGCAGAAGCTGGTGATCATTGGCAGGGATAGCAGTAGGCCTTGGTTTAACATACTTTAGGCAAGCTACAACTTCAGTGTAGGTCTGGGTCTTTGGTGGCACAAGGTTAACAGCAATCTGGTGACCATTTGGGGAATAATTCTTAAGAATCTGTTGTGTCTTATAGTATTAAACAACTCAGGTTTGCAACTCAATGAGTTGGCAGGTCCCTGTCCATCCTGGGTGACTCAATTAGCCTTTGGAGGGTCAGGGTTTGATTCCAGGGTTTCCAATGTTGATATTTAACTTACAGTCTCAATAATTGAAAGGCTGGTGGGTTCCTGTTCTCCTGGTTGGGGCAAGGCATCTCTGGCAGTCCAGGGTTTAGCCTAACTGGCAGTTTGGCAGGCTCCTGTCTACTCTGGTCAATGCAAGGCATTCCCTAAGGGATGGGGTTCAATTCCTGGGTTTTCAATACAAGTATTGAAATGTCATTCATGACACTCATGTGGATTGGGTCATCTCAGTATTAACCATCAAGTGTGAAGGGGTTAACCACCAAATCTCCCCAACTCTGTAGACTTTCTCTTACAAGACCACATCTTTGTGCGCATCACAGAGACACGCAAAGAGCAGGACAACCTCAAAACAATTGATTGGGACTTCTGCCATACAAGGCCATAGACTTCAAAGACCACCAGGACAAAACACTCCCCAAGATCAAGAGATTGTTTTCTGTCATCCTGAGATCTTCAATGAAGCCTGGCCAGGCTTTCCTCAAGAAAAACACATACAACACACTATTTGGCTCAAGAGAGCAGTGCATAAGGTACAACCTATATACTGCCTCACCACAAATGAAGACAACACTTTGTGTGCATACCTCAAGGAGGCATTAGAAAAAAGGCTTATACATCCCTAAAAATATCCTTTTAGTGCTGCTGTATTCTTTGTGGCAAAGAAGGACATGTCCCTTAGACTTGTTACTGACTACCAAGCACTGAACAAGGTTATCATCAAGAATTGCTACCCGCTTCCACTTATTGACAATCTCTTTGAAACCTTAGGTGGGGGAACTGTCTTCTCCAAGATTGACCTGACGGCAGGCTACAACCAAATCCAAATCAAATAAGAAGACACACCCAAGACAGCCTTATGCACCAATTATGGCTCCTACAAACATGTTGTGCTCAACTTTGGGATGACAAATGCACCATCAACCTTCATCACCTTCATGAATCAGGTCTTTGCTCCCCACATCAGCAAACATGCACTGGTATACCTAGACAACATATTTGTGTATAGCCCTTCAGTAGAACAGTGTCACAGAGACTTGGAAGCAGTCTTCAAAACACTTACAAAGCACAAACTATTGACCAAACTATCTAAATGCCAGTTCTACCACAGACAGCTACCATTCCTTGGGCATATGGTTTCAAAAGACGGCATAAGACCTGAAAATCAGAAGATTCAAGCCATCTGCAAAATGCCACCACCCAAGGATAAAGAATAGCTAAATACCTTCTTAGTGATGATAGCCTACGTCTGAAGGTTTATACACAACTGTGGAGTCCTGATGGCTCTCTTATTTAAAATAATAGGAATCAAATCCAATTTTATATGGACTCCACAACAAGACCTTTGTTTCTGCTGCCTCAAAGAAAAACTGACGTCTGTACCCATACTGCAATACCCCAAACAAGATGGACATTATCATTTGGAAACCAACGCCTCAAAAGCTTCTATTAGAGGTGTACTTAGAATCAAAACAGATAACAGTGATTTCCTTCCTGTGGCTTACAAGTTGTGCAAGCTAACTGATGGCTAGTGTTGCTACTCAATCCACAATAAGGAGCTACTGGACATCATGTATTGTTTAGTCAAATGGTGTTGTTACCTAGAACAGAAGGAAGAGTTCACTGCTCTAACTGACCATAAGTCCCTCATTTACTTCAAAACCCAGGAAAACTTATCCAGGCGTCAAGCACACTGGATGGAGTTCCTGGAAAGATTCAACATGAACATTCAATATAAGCCAGGGCCCAAGTTGATCATGACCAACACCCTTTCCTGACTGTACATCCAAGCCACAAGAGGCAAGAACAGGCTTGACCCTGACTGGCCTCTCCTGATACTCCAAACCAAGGATGAGGGTTTCCTGCTGGGTACCACCAATATCACTAAAGAAACTTTCATCAAAAACAAGCACCTCTTTACCAAGATATACAGTATCCTACGTTGAATAATGACCAACAAAAGAACTATTCAGTACATTCCCACACATCAAAGGGCCAATACCATTCTACGTTACCATTGAGAACTAGGTCATAAGAAATCCAAAATCCTTATGAATTCCTAAAGCAAAAAGCATGGTGGCCAACCTTATATCAAGATGTACAGGAAGTTCTTGAGAAATGTGAAGTATGCAAATTTTTTTCAAAAAAGCAATACCCCCAAAATCTGTATCGCCAATTTGTTCTCAACAACCCTTCAAGGTGTGGGCCCTCAACATTGTTGGGCCAATGCTGGGAAGACATAACAATAAAAATTATATCATCACCACCATTATGTTTGCCACTCACTGGCTGGTAGCGCAAGCAGTGAAGACACATACCAGCAATAATGCCCAAAAATTTATTTAGAAGGAAATAATTAGCAAGTTTGGAAAGCCCAAATTATTGATCACATAAGGAGACAAAGAATTGACCTCAGAAAGCACCAAAATTTATCTCACAAAGAATAGAGTCAAACACACTGTGACCACGCCCTACCATCCTCAGGCCAATGGATGAGCTGAGCAACTGAATAACAGCCTAGTACAAGCCATTGCCAAGCTCACAGCTGGGAGACCTGAGGACTGGGCCAAGCAACTAACAACTTCACTCCTTGTATGCTGCAACCAGGTGAACAGATCCACTGGGAAGAGCCCCTTCAAACTTGTATATGGTACTCAACCAAACATCATCCAAGCCCTCACAGGGTCAAAGTTGGAAATACTGTGACCGTACAACAGTCACTGTTAAGTATTTAGCCAAACAAATACTCCAATATATAAAGTTGCTCTGTTTTCACTATTTGTTTATGTAGATAGGTTTGGCTGGAATTCTTCAGATAAAGGTTCCTGGAAACTTATTATCTATATTCAATAAAAGAACAGAAGGCAAGATTGGCTGAATCAATCTTGGAGACTAGGCGTCTCAAAGACAATATAATTAACCGGGAAGATTAATTAAAAAGATACATGTGAATATAATTAATGAGGATTTAATTATATTGGTTAATTTCCTTGACTGTTTCAAGAGGTATGGTTAAGGTTAATCATAGGTAACCCCCCAAATTTGGGTTTAAAAACACTGTGGTGGTGTCTCTTTCAAGGTTTGAAGCATTTTAACGGGGTTTTAAAATGCAAGAAAACCATTAAATGTAACAATAACTAAATAAAGATAATGATGCCTGGGAATTCAGGTTTGATAAGCTGATTCCCAGTTGAAACATTAATAGCTGAATCTTGGGATGTGTAATCCACAGGGTTTTGGTGCCGGGAGCTGAGGAAGCTCCATGCTGAATTAGTACATTGGGATGAATGAAGTCAGGTGACTTCTTCCCATTATAGGTTGGTTATCATAGGTTGAGAAATATTGGTGATCTTTTAGATAAAGATCTAGGTTTGAATGACTAAAATTTCATAGACCACGTGATATGAATCATGGGTTAATTCAGGAACCAGAGGGGTTTCCAGCCAAATATGCCCTGAATGGTATATAAGCAAAACAGCTAATTTAAATAAAGATATATTGTAAATTTTGACGCTTTCCCCTTAACTACTTTTTAATTATCATGTCTTCTTTATTAATATTTGAAAGAGAAAAATTTGGGGTGCTTTTTGTAGATACTACTGCTGCAAAGAAAGAAGTTCCTACCAGCTTACTTGAGGAGGCTTGGGCGAGTCTGGAGGTCTCTAAGATTGCACCTGAGGAATCTTTGGTAGAAGTGAAAGCGGCTTTGAAGAACTATACTACAGCTATTTTGCCAAAAAGGGAACCCCGGCACAAGAAAATTGAGTTTATGCATGGGACTCCTGGAACTTGCTGTTAGGATTTGATGAAATTTTGCAACAAGTGAAAGACAGAGCCAATTGTGAAGTTGAGGCATTAAGAAATAGAGAGGAAAAGAGTGTCAAAATTATGGCTTTTTGGAGAGATGACAATAAAGTGTTATCTCACAAAATTGCCTCCCTGGAGGCAAAGCTCCTTGAAGCTTTGTCACAGGAAGGTAACAGTAACAAGAGTCAAGGGCAAGATAACAGCAAGTTTGATTGGTTGGACCTGGATCCGTCAAAAATACCCAAAAAAAGTTCCTCCTTGTTCAGCACCCCAAGTAGTACAAGCCAACAGTGATCAGCTAGAGAAGGAAGAAAAGCATCTTTGAGACACATTTGTTCCTACCCACGCCAAATATGAAGTTGGGGGAAAGGTCTGGGTTATGAACACAGAGAAAAGCAAGCTACAGCCTAAGAAAGTAGGCCCTGTCATCATATTAAAGGTAAAACAACAACACTTACCTGGTACAAAGACTCAGTAATCACAAACAAGACAAAGAACTACACCACAATTGGTTACAGCCTTGTAAGGCACAACAGAAGCAACAAGAGGCTGCACTACCTGCAATGGTAACTGTGGTAAGTTCAACTCCCTAGTGATCAACTCCCTGGTGCTTGACACCATAGTAAAGTGGGAATTCAGCCTTTTCCCTTACATTAGTTTTAAAATCTATGGCAACAACCAAAAATACCTCAGATTTAAACAAAAATGATTTCAGATTTAAATGAATTACAAGTTGCGCAAGATTCAGGATTCAATTAGTTTAAAAAATTTCAGTTAATAAATGAACTGTCAAACAAAAAACAAAATTTCACTAGCCCATTATACAAAATTATATCAAACATCAAGCAGTGTAGTTCAAACCACAAACAAAATGAACTGACACAACAAGTGAGATGGATGGATGCCATCCTGGAGTATATTATAATCCAATCAAGATTCATATGAGGCACCAACAGAAGGACTAAAATGAAACAAAAATTGAGCAATCTAGAAGCAAGATTCCACAAGCACAAAACAAAATGAAGTCACACAAAATGTGTAGTGTGAGCAGCCTAAAATAGAAATATAACAGTTTAACAGCCAATCATGTAAAGCCCCATAAAATGAGGGAGTACTCTAGCTAGATAAGGCATCAAGTTGGTGACTTGGAATCCTGTGAGTGCCGTCAAGATGGTATAGACCGTCATCATCCATCTAAAGACTTTGGCATGTACGTTAAAACATCCAAAATTACTGGTGAAGTACGTAAGCATATAGAAGACAAAGGAATATATTGCTACATGCTGGGTGGAGAGGGGCAACACCAGCATGGGCCAGGAGTACGTCTTGGAGGAGTTGAGCTGTGTTGGCTCCTTTTAGAAGTACTTGCCGGGTGGTTTGTTGTAAGGCCCATGCTGGTGAGAGTGTTGGTGGCCCCCAATCCCAAGGCAGGCTGTGAGAACAGCAGAGAAGGTTAAGTGGTTCATCTTCAGTTCCTGGGAAAGGGAAGACAAAGCTTAGTGTCTTAACTTTATGTAGTGTAAAAGTTTTTGGTATTGATTTATGTGATACTATTGAGGGGTAATTTCACTCAATGATAGCACAAACTACCATCAAATGATTGAGATTTATTATATACTGTCATCCTTAGTGGGGCATCAATAGTACAAAGCATTGGACAGGGGACCCCAAACACTTGATGTTGTCTGGGATTCCCTTTTGGGAGTGAAATGGGAGTGGTTTGGCAAGCAATGAATTGTTATTCTTAGCATGGCATGGAATTGGAGCATCTTCAGGTACAGTAATGCATTTCAATTCAGTTTTTGCAGTTGATGCATTATTTTTAATGCTGGACTGCTTGTCAACCTCCTCCAAATTTGGTAGATTCCAAATTTGGGCAGCAGTTCCCCCCTCCATTTGGGTTTGAGGAGATTGCCTTTTTTAGTTTTCCCCTTTTGGCAATTTCCCCATTTGGAGGGAGGGGTGTGGGACTGGCTGGCGGCGTGCGCGGGTGAGCTGCCAGGCCCGGCGTGCTGCCCGCGGACGCCTGGCAATCGGGCATGCGGCCCGCGGACGGGGTATAAAATCCGTCCAAATTAAAATTTTTATCTTTAATTTTTGAATTAAACCCCCAGCTTCTCTTAGCAGGTTCCCCAATAAGGGGGAACTGCTGCCTTTTTTATCTTGTTCTTTGTACTGCAGTGTGCACAAATCATCCTTCTGAACACCAGTGTTGTCAGGAATATTCCTGACAATCAACAGCTATCTGATTTGAGAGCAGAGGCCTTTTATTCATTTTCATGGCTCCTGATTTGTATGAAATGGTTTTGATAACCTTCCAATTATGGACTTAAGATTACAATAAAAAAATCATTAAATTTTAAAATTTCTACTTTTAGTGATTTTATCCTAGGTTTTTACAATGGTTTTTACTAGCAATATCTTTGACAGCACAAGCAGCCAAGCCAGCAGCAGCCAAGCCAGCTTCAATAGAGGCAAGGCTCAGAATGTGGAGGCAACTGTTTATACCCAAGCCTTTAAGGCAGGTAACAAGGAAGCCAACCTTTACTTGACCCCTGACCCATATGGCTTTGACTTGTTCAGTAGTCACATAGTGTCTAGCTCTGCCCCTGCTCCTGTACCCACCCCCACACAAGCTGCCTGCCAACCAACCAATCAGAATGATAACCTCAATCCAGAAAAAATTTCTATCACCACCCAACCTGCCCCCTATAGCCAATCAGGCTTCAGCTTCCCCGTCCCAGCGCCCCAAATGCAGAATAATTACTGCTCAGATTCTTCAGGAAATTGTGGCGCTGAACTTACAGGGTCTGTCCTGGGAACAAATTGCCGCTCATTTGTAATTTACCCAAGCTACTGTCATGCGGGAATTCAACAGCCTGATAAACAGGGGGGATCTGATTGGGACAGCCAAGAAGCCCAAGAAGGCTCCCAAGTCACAAATATCTGAGGCATACCCAATCATGCTTGACCTCCTCCAGCGGGATCCCAAGCTTCCCTTGACCCAGGTCCAAAAGCAACTTGCACACCATGGCATTTGTGTTACGGTAAAAAATCAAATGGAAGGGATAGTACACCCTTGTAAAACCCAAAATCAGCAAAGAACCGCAGCCAAACCCCTGAAAGAGATTGACAACTTAAATGCCATCATAGACAAAAAACGGGTCAAAGCTGGGGTTGCCCAAATAGCCCTCAATAATCTGGACCTGCCTTATTTTTCCCCAAATAATTATGACAAGAAAATTACGCGTTATACACTATTTGGGGATGGCAGCGCTTGACCTGCTGATCATCAATTTTTTTTGAATTATGACGTCATTGACTTGAATTTCAAGGCAGGACCACCAATTGCTGAAAATATTCTTGCCAGCCAATCAGAAGCCGCGGAATCTCCTCCCAACCCATCCTGAATTCCCTTAAGACTTCCCAATTTCCCCTCTAGAAACTTGTTTCTAGATAGCTATATTTCCCTAAAGAATAAACAAAACAAGTCTCCAAAAAAACCTCATGTTAGAGTATCTTGGCCTCTTGGCCCCAGTGGTTGACAGTATGTTGGCTGCCCTCTTCCAGTTTGCTACTGATTCCTTAACCGCGCCTTGGCCTGCTTTGTACCCTTTGGTTCCCCTGGCTTTGTCCTCTGATTTACCTCTTCAATTAATATTTTTGATTTCAGTCTTAATGTCTGCCATTTGCTAAACTCACAAAGGCGCAAAATTAGTAACCCCGTCTTACCAATTTGGTTTAGTGTTGTTGAAGCAACTAACAATTTGATTATTTTATCCACATTGTTTCTTGTTGCATCTTACAGTCCACCATTTAACCCTTAAAATTTGTGTGTCTGAGTGCATGGTACAGCTATGGATGTATGGGAAGGTGGCTTTGATACAGGTTCTTACCAATTTTGCCAGTGATCAATGGGATGGCGCTGAGGATTCCTTATATGACACTGCCATCAAATCAACCCTTTTCCAATGCCTGACTAGTTTAAAAGATGAAATCATGTTTGTCTTGTACTACAAGTTATTGATTGTGTTTGACAATTTCAGTGAGCAAGAAAAAGCCACTGCCAAGAATAGAAGGAAGAAGGTCAAGAAGGGGACGTTTATTGGTGCATTTCTGGCTGTTTCAGCCAAGGGTTTTGCCTACTATAGGACAAACCCAGATTTCATTGATGGCTACTTGTACAGCCACATCCTTGGTGGATTACTTGACTCCTGGGATGGCTCAGATTCCAAGCACTGGGGTTTCTTGAGCCACCAGATGGAGGGTAGCTCCACTGCCCTTGAGGCCATCCAGGAACACGGACACAAGGCCTCTGTGTACCCAGCTGGTCACACTAACATCCATCTGGCTGATGTTGTGTTATTTAATATTAAAGATACACTCTAGGAGCGCTGCCATCAGGCTTTCAACAACCTATATCTTGGGGTCCTTGACCACAATTCTCTCTTTGGTCACCAAATGGTGGCTGACTTGTTTGCCCAAATTGTCTTCCACATGAACATGGGCAACCAATCATGTAAGGATAAATACATCCCACCCTGTGCCATAGCAACCTACCAGCTCATCCAGCCAATGACAGACAAGGAATATAATGAGCATTATATGGCAGCTATCACACAAAATCCTTCTACCCCTACCCACCCAATCCCAGACCCCCCAGGACAGCACTGTCTCTACATCTTCCTTCCCGCAATATTCTGCCTCCTAGGCATCACTCTTCCCCGCCCCAATAAACCCCCTGTTGCCAAAAATTTTCTATTTATATTATCTTTATTTTTGAATTTCAATTGTTCATGTTCTCTTTGTTTATAGTTGGCTTTATTCTTTATGTTCAGCTTATTTCTATAAAATCATATATTTACTATGTTGTGTATCTAGATCCAGAACACAGTTATTTTTAGAATGTTGTAAAAACCCTTGTGAAAATATTAACAACAATTTGGTGATCAGCTAAATTTGAATTAGAAAATTATAGGTTAATTGTGTTTAGATAAATTTGTTACTGATATGAATTCAAAACCTTAATGATAAACTTTAAGCCAATCAGGAGCCAAGTGATAAAGTGATTGTTGTGACATGAAGGAACATTCAATATTCCTTTGATGCATGTGCACTAGTTAATATGATTGGCTGGATCTTTTGCCATTGTGCGCCATTGCTGCTGTGGCAAGTTGTTGATAGACTAGTGCTAACCCAGCAGCTGATTGGGCACTAGTCCACCAACAACTTGCAACAGCAGCAATAGAGCACAATAGCAAAAGATCCAGCCAATCATAGTAACTAGTGCACATGCACCAAATAATTATTGAATGACCTTTTATGTCACAACAATCACTTTATCACTTGGCTCCTGATTAGCTTAAAGTTTATCATTAAGGTTTTGAATTTGGATCAGTAACAACTTTATCTAAAATCAATTAACCTATAATTTTCTAATTCAAAATTAGTTGATCACCAAATTTTTGTTAATATTTTCACAAGGGGCTGTGCAAAGCACCAAAAATAATATGGCAATTAAGGGAACAATGACAACACAAAGCAAACAACGCATATTGAGATGAGCATAAAACATATACATAATGGGAAAAAAAGGGATATTAGAGTAATGTGAAAACAAACAGGAATAAACAAAGAGGCAATAGTATCAGAATAATACAGATTTTATTGGGATGAAAGCTATAAAAACATATTGAAAGATTAGTAAAAAATTAATGAGAGAATTGGAGAAGCTTTTGAAGGATCTTGACTCTGCAGTTGCGGAGATCAAAGAAATTGACCACAAGGTCAAAGCAAAAGTCAAGGCCACCGTTCTCAAAGGCAAGAAACTTGGCAGGGTGACATACAAGGCATTAAAGACCAAAATTCCTGACACATCAGAGAAGAACATTGAGCGCCTGCTCAACATTCAAAAAACGGTGGTCAAGGGCTTGCGATTCAAGTCCTTTGCCCTCTCCGCGCCGTCTTTCTAGATGGATGACCCTGAAATGTATGCCCACCTAAAACCTACCAAGCGGGCAAGGACAGAGGATAAAGGATTGCCCGTGTAACTGCTTGCGCCAAGAATGGCAAAGCCTGCCAAAGCCGCAGGCAAGCAGGAATCCCGCAAAGGTACATAAAAATTATAATTAATAAAAATTTCAAAATACTTACCTTTTTTTGATAGAAAACATTGGCAGTGAACTCTGCTGGGTCCTGGTTCCTTTTGTCCCTGCCATTTTTTATGCCAACTATGCCAATCATGTGGCCAAACAGCTCTATCTGTCCCCCCTGTCTTGCAGGAGCTTGAAGACAGGATCCATGACACATTCCCAATGTCCAGGGAGACATTGGTTGGGATTTTGCATGGTGAGGGGGCATCTGAGTGGGCCGTTACTGCCTACAAGAATGCCCAACTGGTCCGCCTGGACCCGTTTAACCTCAATGGAGTTTACTGTGTAAACTCCATTGAGCTTGTTTGGGACGTCCTGGAGATGCTCCCATTCAAGAATGTACCAGAGAAGGGCTGGGCCCATGCAGCCGCCCGCTTCTGCTTCCAAGTAGAGCATACCATCTCTTACCTCTTGGACAACTTTGGGCGCACAGTGTCAAAACGGCTGTTGCAGACACAACAGCTGTAAAGAAAACAAAAATCCTCCTGGCGGACTTCAGGCTGGCCTGGAGTGCCAACAATACAGGGGTCCCTCTGAAAATGAAGCTCATGTTTGCCAAGACAAAGCACAAGAAGAAGATTAGTACTATGTATAATAAGCTCTGTGAGTTTGCAGAAGCCTTTGCTGGGCAAAGGTGTCATGCCCTGCCTCAAAGGACAGGCTCTTTAAATTTACCATATTTGATGTTTAAATTTGATTTTAATCTTTCAGTATTTTTAATATTGGAATTTTGAATTAGAAGAAAATATTTAAGTATTTTATTTTACCTTGTTTTTCTCTTTGATTTGCGTTCAAATTGACACAGTTGTCATCCACTGTCTTCTCAGCTATTCAAATAGCTTATATTCTCTACTTTAAGTTAGATTAATTCTAATTTTTTGCTTACTTTTTGAAACTCCTTTTTCACGTTGTTGCCGCTCTCCCTGGCCTATTCTGCCTATCAACTTGAACTGGTATTTTGTTTTCTCTTTTCTGTACCTGATTGTCTCCAACTTCTCCAGTTGCTCCTCCTCTTGGCTGATTCCTCCTGTTGATCATACTCAAACTGAAAAGGCTTTTTCTTCTATAAATAAAGAGCTTTTGAAGAGTAGGCTTTAAGCCAAAATTCTAAGTGATTTCTTCCCCTTCAACTTTTTGCAATTTTAACTTCAAATTTGCAATTTTTAGAATTTTGCTTTTTTTAAATTCATTTTTTGTTTAGCTTTTTCCTTAAATCCAAATGGAACTTGTAAAACAACAAGCCTTAGGCTTGTTGTATCCATTTTTTCCCCTTAAGGAATCTTTCAATAGTTATATGCATCAATTTTCAGATGGATAATATCCTAATATCAATATTCCTTTAGTTACAAATTGTTCACTATTGAACACTTTATTCTATCTTCTTTGCTTAGGGGTTTTAAACTCTATCACTCCATTTGTGACACAATATAGGTTTTTATTGGGTTTCTGTAAGATCATCTTACAGACAGTACCTACATTCTTATATCCTTTAAATTTGAATCCCAATGCTTTGCAAACTTTAGTTTATAACCTTGCACCATTATGGGCAAGACCTTACAAAAGGCTTCACCTTGTTGTTTACCTGTGATTCCTTTTCTACTTTGGAATGTACACGTCTGTAGAGGACCTGAACAGGGTCCTTCTTGGGATTGACAAGGCTCGGCTCTCCCTGGATTGGAAGAAGGCCCCCCTGTATACAACTTGGTGGACCACATTATCCAGGACGCCTTGGTCCTGGCTGGAATTTACGGGTTTGCAGCCTAGCCAAAAAAGCTGCTGATTCACTCCCACCTGACTGTACTCCCTTTCAACAGCAGGCAGGGGTATTTTAACCAGGGTGTATCCACTGTCCACAGTGTGGCAGTAGAGGCTGTGCTCCACCTACATTGCGGGGTGGATACATATTGCCAAACCCATTATAGGTGCTCTTAATTTTTTCTCTATATCAATAAACATCTTCATACTCTAGATTATTTTTATTATAAATAATTTTTTAAGTCTTATTTTTAGCAAACAATATTTGCAAAATATATTCCAGAGAAGGTCTTAATAAACACATAATAATATATGTCAATAAAATCTACTTCTAATTTGTACACTTTACATTTAACTTTTTTAATTTGATTTTTATATTTATTTGACAAAAGTGATATAAATATATTTTTGTAATCCAGTATCAAGTGTTTGGGATAATCTCAGATGGCATAATAAAAAACTAATATAAAATAAATAAATTACTTAACCATTAATGGTCTTGCCAAATGTGATTGTGGGCTTAAAAGCTTCTAAATATGAAAATGATAATTAATAAATCTTAAATATTAGATTAGAGAATATAAAAAAGTTGGGCACACTAAGCCTTTAATTGATTGGCTGTTTGGCTAGGCACACAGGGATAAAAAATCAGTGTGGCCATAGAATTTGGATACGGTCTCAGCTGGGAGGATGTGGATCCTGGCCTGCAGCAAATCAAAGAGGTCTTCAGTCCCAGTTGGGGTTCCTTGCTTGGCAACTTGCTTGAGCCACCCAAAGACTTCCTTGGTGGGATTTAGGTAGAGCAAATAGGTGAGAAGAAAGAGAAGGCGCAAATTTGCTGTGGCCAATTGCTGGGGGCCCACTGCAATGCTCGTGTCAATCATCAGGAATTCCTTGAGAATATCAGCCATCTTATGGAGACCAACATTGTCCAGCACAATTAAGTTGGTGAAGCCCAGGCTTGTGCGCTCAGGTGCTCCTGGACCAATTGGAGAAATGCTAGAAAGTTACAGCTGTTGTGGGAGCCTAGTATCATTTGATAGAGTTTGACCCCCTTTAGACCAAGGAGAGCCACCATCAAATAGGCTGTGGCGCGGACTGCAGCACGCCAAGCCATCCCATCATTTGAGCCTTTGGGGACATACCCATACTCATTGCACATTGACAAGGCAACTGCTGATTTGTCAATGTAGTAGAATTTGACTGTCTCCTTGGCTTTGAGAGCAGTGTACGCCTCTGCGTATTTTTTCTGGACGTCAATGTTGACTGGGCTATTCCAATTGTAGGGGGATACCCCAAGCTTTTTCCAGGAAAAGCGCATTCCCTTGAGCAGATGATAGTAAAAGGAAATTGAGGCCTCAATCCCAAAAGTAGATTTGACCATGGCCTGTATATTTGCCAGTTCAAGATGGCAGTCCCAGGTTATCCACTGGTGGATTGCCTATTTGTGCTCCTTGGTGAGCATGGTAGAAACACCAAGGATTTCTCCGCGGCAAGGACACAACCAGTGTTGATGAACTTGTGGAAGGTATTGCTGGCGTACTTGGGATCCACTCTAACAATGGCTGCGGCCGCCTTGTAATTGCCTGATTCATGCATTAGCTTAAGCAGAATGATGTTTTTGATGTCAGGGATGTGCTTCTTGGCAGGCTTTTTAGCAGTGGGGATCAGCTTGTTGGCATTGGGCACAACACAGGGCATGGGTACCTTGTTGTAGAAGGCTGCAACCTTTTTTAACACCATTTGTCCCTCATCAGTTTGGTAGAACTCAGGCTTCTTGTCCTCTTCCTGGCTGCCATCACTGACTTAGGGCTCATAGCTAGTATCAAGTACAGGCTTCACCTTCTCCAGCATGGCTGACGGGACCAACTCTTGCTGGTACACAACGTCAAACACATACAAAGTAAGTTCTACTTCCTTGTTTCTAACTGTTTTTGTAGTGGTGACCTTGGTGGGCTTCCAGGTCAGCTTAGGGACCCAAGGGTTGATGCTCTGAACCCTAGCAGCTTGTGCTCCTTGAACCAGCTGTGTCAGTGCAGCATAACTATTGAACTCTCCTCTCCCATCTCCTTCTTGAGTAGGCACTTGGGTTGCACTAGCTCTATTCTTTGACCTGCGGGGGCAACAGCAACCGCAACTGCAGTGCACAACAGGTGCATTGGTTCTCTGTTGTTGTGTTCCTTCAATTTTAAAATTTAATAAAATATTAAATAAAACTTAATTAAGTTACTCCCTAATTTTAAGTTTTGCTTTTTATCTGAATATGGATATTTAATTAATATTTTTCCCATCCAATAACCAATTATAGGTTTTTTATTTCTTAATTAGTTGTTTTTGGTTTTACAACGCCCATTTTAGAATACCTGAAATAACTTCCACTCATTTTCCCAGATTTTACGCCAAATTAAGCACCCAGCATAATATTTTTAAAATTTATGTTTTAGATCTCATGTCTTACTTTAGATACCTTGGTATCATTCTTGATTACAATCCATTACTTAAAATGATTGAGTGATTTTGTTTACATATTGAGTTGCTATGTGTTTTTTTGGATTGAGTTTTGACTCACCTTGCTTGGGTGTATTTGTCACCAATTCACATAGTAAACATATGTACACCAAAAGTCAACTCACACCATTTTGTTTGTGAATTAATTTATTTCAGATTGTATTTTGAATGGTTTTGCTTTGCGTGTGAGCACTTCTTTGCTGTGTTGACCCATTTTGCCCATTAACACCAATAAACCCTGTTAACAGAAAGTATTTTTTACTCTGATAGTTAGGATTTGCTTAATTCAAAATCATTTTGTTTAATATGAGGTATTTTTGGTTGTTGCCATAGCTTTTAAAACTACTTTATTGACAAATGGAAATGACACTTTTTTAATTAAAAATCTTAATGTACTGAAAAATATTAATATTGAAATTAAGCTATACGGCTATGGTATACAAATGTGACCTCAGAGAGCTCAAAAATGCAATAATAATTGTACCCTAAGTAATGATAATAAGGAAGAATAAGCAATTTTTTCTCATTTTACAATGTAATTTACACTCTTTATTATAAAAATATTTTTTATTACCATAAAAATTAAATTCCAAAGGTACAAAAATAAGCAAAAATAAAAGCATATAATTTATGCAAATGTAAATAAATGTTAATATTTATTTGATATAGTTCATATAAGCACAACTGTGAGTATCTTATGTTTTACTAGTAAACTAACAAAAATAAAGATATTTCACTCAATTTAAAACTATAACTATTCATTTCAAACTTACCATGTAACATAAAATAATCAGTACTATTTAATTGAATCAAAAAATAGAAAAATTTTAAAACTAAAAAGTAAAAATTAAAGCTAAAAAGTTAAAAGTTAAAACCATAGAAGCAAGCAAGTTTATTCCTCCCCCTTCTTCCCCTTTTTCATTTTAGCCCCTCCCAGGAGGGCAGTGGCAATAAGCTCAAGCTGATGCTTGATCTCAGAGGCCTTATACTTGTGCTTAGCTGCACCCTGGATGGCCTTTGTGAAGAGGGTGGATCTAGTGGTAGGCTTGGTGGGGGGACGTGGCTAGCAAGATCTCTTAGCTTAGGGATAGTATTCTCATGCTCATGTTGGAGAAGAGAGAAGAACTTGTTGAACTTCAGGTGAAGCCCAAAGTTAGCCTTCAGATGCTTGTGATAAGCCTCTAGAGCAAAAGTGGTCTTCAGCTCCCTGTTGACAGCCACCCGGTAAACGTTCCAACTGGACTTAACACAGGCCTTGCCTTGCCTCTGCATGACAACCTTCCCAATCCACTGGGGCTCAAAGTACTCAAGGAAAGGCTTGAACTCTCGACGCTTGGCTGTGTAGGGATCCTTTGAAAGAACCTTGAGCCCCTGTGCAGTGTGCTCTGGCTTTAAAAAAGCCAAGGCACTAAATTGTGCAAGCACAAATTTGCAGGTGTCCAAAGTGTTCCTCTGGCTAAACCTACTAAGCTCAGCATGGGCTTGCACATTGCAAGCAACTGCTTGGCAGAAGTGGAAGTGTCACCCCCACACCTCCCTACTAAACAGCTGCTCAAATTCATTGAACTGAGCAGGCTCAAAGTCCATAGTGCACATGTGAGGCCCCAGAGCTCTCAGCCTTATCTTTTCCTCCAAGTCCAGGGTGGCCTGGTCCTTGTCAGCGTCAGGAGGGTTGGCGTGGGTGTGGGGGGTCTTCTTGGAATTTTTGTTGTTGGGGGGGAAGGAGGGAAAGTGCTATGCAAAGGATGGAGAAAGTACAGGTGTATATGGCCTTGGTGGCCCCAGGAAGAAGAAAGAGAACAAGTGGAATCACCTGGATGTCAATCTGGGCATAAATCATCCAGAGCTGGTAGAATATACAGGGGAAAGTGGTAAGGCACTTTTGACTGGCCAGGTTGACACCCTTTTTAACTCCATCTTTTTCTGATGAGTTGCGTAGCAGATGATACAGTCCTTGGTGGCAGGCCCATTGTCATGGAGGAGGAAGCGCTCCCCACTTGGGAGCTGCTTAAGCCCATGAGTGAGCGTGAGATCAGTGAGGACGTCTGGGGCCTTGGGGGAGGAGGATTGGCGGCAATCCTCTTGTTGCTAATGAACTTAACCAACTGCTCTTGAGTTAGCGCCAACTTAAGATTGTTGGGCTTGAGGTGTTATAAGGCCTTAATGGACAGATAAGAAGCCTGGAGGTGGGAATAGGAAGTGATCATCTGAACAAGATACCACTTGTCCATCTGTGTGATTAAGTGATTAGGGGGCTCACAGGTGTGCTCTCCCTTTTTAGCCGTGACCTGCTCTCAAACCTTTGGTGTTCAGGCAGAGCCCACAAGTCTTATCCTCACAGAAAAAGTGCTTGCTTTTTGTTTGGAGCTTTTGATTGTTGCAGTTAAAGATGTAACTGTTGGCAACATAACCAGGGCTGCCTTTTACAAACATGATTGTGAAAAAGGGGGAAACACTTGGGGACTTTGAACTCTCTGTCCACATTGAAGATGTTGTGGATGGCCAGTGGATCCCAAGCCACGTGACCAGAAGCTTTATACTTCTTAGAATATTCCTCAGGCTCATCTTGGCGGTCAGATGAGGGAGGGGGAGAAGAGCCATAAGGGGGAGGGAAAAATTCTTTGAGGCCTGCTTAGATGCCTCCTTTTTCTTATCAGAAGAAGAGGTGGGCTCCTTGGCATCCTTTGCTTTCTTGGTACAGCACTCCTTAGTGGGCTTGGAGTTGGCCTCTGACTGATAATAGTAGTGATTGGTAAGATCACCATCAGATTTATTGGGGGAGGAATGGGAAGAGATGGAGTGGGGAGAGATGGAGTAAGAAACTTTGCCTTTTCAGGCTTTTTGACATGCTTGGGGGTGGTGGCAGGTTCTTTAGTGCCCTTGGAGGCTTGGCGCTTGGGAGGCTTGCTGGATTTAGATGATCTTGGCTAAATAAAAGTTTTAGTTTTGTAAATAAAGCAATATAAAAGATATAAAAACACAAAGAGGTAAAGAAAAGAAAAATTTAATTAAAAAGTATGAAATTAAAATTTTTATTTAGCAAGAAAAACATAGCAAATTAAAGGAAAGCAAAATAGAAACTCAAAGTATAGATATAAAGGTTAAAAAATAGAAAATAAGTGATTTTATGATGAAGTATCAAAGATGTTAGGTTCAGCATAACATCTTAGAGCTAAATCAATGAAAAATTATAATTTAAAAGAAAAAAAGTATATAAAAACTATATGTTTAAGTAGTAGGAAGAGTAGTAGATTATTATTGCAAAAAAATATTTATGTGGAAATATTTTTTATTGGGAGTTAAATTATTGCAACCGAGGTTTGAACCTTGCCTGCTAATGTATCTTACAATACACAGGGGGCACTTGATGAGTTACCCCTTGACTTATCTAACATTATGAATGGACCTGCTGGCAAGGTCAAATGGCAGGCACTTCATCATAATTAGGAGCGTTGCCAATTTGACCCGCTGATCCCCGCACAAGTTATTCCTTGGCTCCAAACCCTACATGGAACTCCCCACTATGCCACCCCCTTGTGGCCTTGTGGATTCCCCATTCAGTATATTAATCACAATATCCTAAAATAAACAATACTTTATTATTATTATTCTGTCCTTTCCTATTGGACTGTTGTCTTCCCCAATTCCAAGTACTGAACTCTCATTGGTTCAGTTGCAGCAGTGGTAGCAGAAGTAGGTTCTGACCTATTTCAAAAACAAAATTCCCCCAAAGAAAGGACAGAGTACGGGCCGCATGGCTACTCCACAACAAGAGACGTTCCTTCCAATCCCCAAGGGGGACATTCCCGAAGGATATGCCATCTATCAAGATCAGTTAGTTCTTACCAGTGTATAAAATTGCTCCGCCTCGGGCAGCGTGACGCTAGCGTCACCCCGCCACAGTCAGATCTGTCAAATGTATGCTCAACCTCCAACTAGAGTCCTTCACTGGCGGTGCCAAAGGAGCTGACATTGTCAGTTGGCTTCAGTCCACTGAAATGCGCCTCCGTATCTGTCAGGTTCCCGAACCCATGTGGGTTGCCACTGCATCTGGCCGCCTTACGGGGCCCGCCGCTGTGTGGTTCACCAACTGGGCCAGCCAGGAGTTTGACAGCCTGGGCAACATTTTGAGACGCTACCAAGTCCCAGTATAGCAAAACCTTCTCCCCCATTATCTTGGGGACTCCCCTCCTAGCCATCAAGCAGACTGGTTCCGTCCCTGAGTATCTTGCCGCGTGGCAACAAGCCCTTGCTGCCGCCCCCAAAGCAGTGACCAATGGGAACACCATGTTGCTCACTCTCATTGTTAATGGGTTAAAACCCCATATTTACAAGTGGGTCCCTGTCAGTTGCTGCACCTCTATCAACAACTGCTATAAAGCCATTGTAGAGGCCAGTAACCAGGCTTCAATGGGCTTCTGCCGCACCAACAACGCTCCACCCCAACCACGTCCTGCACCTAGCAATGGTCAAGGTCAAGTGGGCTGTTGCCAGCCTGGACAGCAGGAAGGTGCAGCTAAACACCCCCGCAAGGGGGAGCTCCAGCTAGCGCTAATTGAGGACCAGGGAAGAGCCTGGGGGTTGTAACAACAAGAGCCTTACAACCCTGACTGACCCGCCCTCTCATCCCTTGCTTGCAAAGAACTCCCGCAACTACAATCTTCACAAGGTCAAAACCCTAGACGTCTTTCAGGTCCATAGCAACGACCCCGTTTTGCAAGCCGCTCATTCCAAAAATAAAGTAACACACTTGTCCTATCCCTTCTGTTTCCGTGGGAACACCCACAAGTTACTAGTAGACACTGGGGCTGATCACACCATGGTAGATCAGGCTTTTGCTGACTCCCAGCAATTAGACCAAGTACCCAGCAGATTCAAAGCAGTACGTGTAGCCAATTCCCGCAGGATTGCTATCACCCACAAGACGGTACCCTTCTCTGTAAGAATGGGGAACGTCCAGGTTAAGCTCTCTGGGCCAATCATGGCAGGCCTTAGCCACGACGTAATTGCTGGCCTCAACTGGCTCTGGCATAACTGCCCTTACATCAACTGGGATACCTCTGTCATCACCCTCAATAGAAATGGGGTGGGGTTTCAGATTTACCCCATGGAAATGAACAAACTACTACATGACACTGTGTTTGTCAGAATGACGGAAACAGGCTCATACAATTTCAAGGGGGGAACTAGACTTTAACCAATTTTCAGTCAAAGTTATCTGTGCAGAACCATCTGAAGTCCCTCCCTTGTCAACATCACCACCACCAGCGCTAGCTGCACTCCTTGAGGAGTACAAGGACGTATTCAGTGAAACACTTGAACAACTACCTCCACCCCGGGAGATCCAGCACGCTGTACAACTTCAAGGATCATTACCTAAAGCACAACCATTATACCATCTCACACCAAAAAAAGAAGATGAAACCCTCTTCCAGCACCTTGTGGACGCACTTGATAAGGGCTTCATTTGCCCCTCGCTCTCTCCATACAGGGCGGCGGTCTTCTTTTAGCTAAGAAGGATGGATCTCTTTGCCTGGTCACAGACTACTGCGTCCTAAATGAGGTGACAGTTAAAAATAAATACCCCTGCTGCTGATTGACGGCCTGTTTGATACACTCACAGGCGCAAAGGTCTTTAGCAAGATTGATCTCACTTCAGGGTACAACCAGGTCTGCATTGCACCAGGGGATGAGGCAAAAACTGCCTTTTGCACACACTATGGGGTGTTTGAGTGTTGTGTCATGAACTTTGGAATGACTAACGCTCCCTCACCTTTGCCATGTTGATGAACAAAGCCTTTGAGGAACTGATTGGAAAGTGTGTGGTGGTGTACCTTGACGGCATTATTGTCATCAGTCAAGATCAAACCACGCATCTCTAACACCTCTGTGCTGTCCTCAACACCCTTTGGGAAAACCAGCTAAAAGCTAAACCCTCCAAATGCAAGTTTCTCAAGTTGGAGCTGTTATTCCTTGGGCACACCATCTCTTCCCAAGGGATAAAGCCTGACCCTGCCAAAATCAAGGCAATCACTAGCATGCCGCCCCCCACTGATGTGGGCCAAGTGTGAACATTTTTGGGCATGGTTGCCTATGTACGCAAGTTCATCCCCAATTGCGGAGAACTAATTGCACCTCTTACTGAGCTCCTCAATACCAAACAACGCTTTCACTGGACTCCTGTCAGAGATTGAGCCTTTGAGACGTTGAAGCAAAGGCTCACAACAGCACCAGTACTGCAGTTCCCCAATTGAAACTGTCAGTACAAATTTGAGACCAATGCCTCTGACAGGGCCATAGGGTGTGTGCTAAGTGTAGAAACTGACAATGGTGTCTTCCTCCCCGTAGCATATGAATCCAGGAAGCTCACCAACTTGGAACAACATTATACCATCCATGATAAAGAGCTAGAAGCCATTGTACACTGTGATGAGAAGTGGCACTATTACATGGAAGGTGCAACCTTCCCACCCCGCGTTCTGACAGACCATAAGTTGCTCTATTACTTCAACGTACAGTCTCATTTGACACGCCGCCAGGCAGGATGGGTTGAGTGTCTATCCCCCTATCAATTACGCATTGAATACAATCCTGGAAAGGAACTTGTCACAGCCAATGCTCTTTCACAACTCTATGTAGTGTCCATCACTGGGGACAACAGTTTGGACCCAGACTGGCCCATACTCTACCTGCGCTCTGAGGCAACCCGCTACAAGGGCCTTAACTTGGTCACCATCTCCAAGCTGAAGGACAACAAAAGTCAGTTCACCATTGATGCTGGAAATGTCTGCCGCCAAGCAGAGACAGGTGAGAAGACGCTGTATATTCCCACCACACAACGAGGAGACACCATCTTACACTACCACCAAACCTTGGATCAAATCAGAGGGTGTAACCTCTTTGAGATCATGAAACATAAGGTTTGGTGGCTGCGCATGCGCCAAGACATCTTGGACCTCCTTGAGAAATGTGTATTTTGTGAAAAGAATATGTCTAAACCTGCCCCTCCTAAGTCTGTCCTACCCATCAAGGCTATGGAACCCTTCAAACAGTGGGCCCTTGACATTGTGGGACCGCTTCCCAAAGACAGACTGGGTAAGAAATATATTATCACCGCTATCAACTATTTCACGTGTTGGCCAGTGGCCTGGGCCACAACCAATCACACTGCCACCACTGTTACCCACTTTATTGTCAAGGAGATTTTGGCTTGCTTTGGGCAACCCAAGCGTCTCATCACAGATGGCTGGCCTAAACTTGTTGGACACGTTGTGAAGGCATACTGCGTCAAGAACGCACTCCAGCATATAGTCACGGCCCCCTACCATCTGCAAGCCAACAGGCGCATGGAACAGTTAAACAGCTCCCTGGTTCAATTGATTGCCAAGCTCTCACAAGAGCACCCTAATGCTGCGTGGACTGAACATCTTCCCACCGCCCTACTGATCCTGCGAGCAAGAATCAACAGAGGCACTGGGTTCAGCCCTAACACCCTGGCCTTTGGAACACCTGACAGTCTGAAGGGGTTGAACAGGGGAAACTACGGTCCAAGGTTCCCAACAAACCCCCCTTAGTGCCAACTCCCTCCCTAGACCAATGGCGCGCCAAAGCCCGGGAGATCAAACGCAAGCGGATTGCAGGGGGGACAAAACACCTCAAAGCTAGATGCGCCGTAGGTGACCCCGTCTACACCCTCAATCCCAATTCTGCCAAATTAGAGCCCAAACACCTAGGGCCCCTCAAGGTAGCTGCTGTCTATAACAACCACACCTACCAACTCAAGGATGCCCAGGGAAACACCAAGAAACTCCATCACAATTGCTTGTGCCCCTGCCGTGCCATCCCCACACAAAGGTTGTTTGTGCAGACCTTCCCAGACCTTCTGAAGACTCCAGTCCTGGTGTCTGACAACAAACAGGGGGCAAGGGGAGGTGTTGCAACTGAGGTTCAAACCTTGCCTGCTAACGTATCTTACAATACACAGGAGGCGCTTGATGAGTTGCCCCTTGACATATCTAACGTTATGAATGGACCTGCTGGCAAGGTCAAATGGCGGGCACTTCATCCTAATTAGGAGTGTTGCCAATTTAACCCGCTGATCCCCGCACAAGTTATTCCTTGGCTCCAAACCCTACATGGAACTCCCCACTATGCCGCCCCCTTGTGGCCTTGTGGCTTCCTCATTCAGTATATTAATCACAATATCCTATAATAAACGATACTTTATTCTTATTATTCTGTCCTTTCCTATTGGACTGTTGTCTTTCCCAATTCCAAGTACTGAACTCTCATTGGTTCAGTTGCAACAAAATATTCAAAACATAGTAAAGTGTCAAGTTTGTCACTGTCAATCAGCTTAAAAAAGCTGAATTCTCACTGTCAAGTTTCCTGGAGTTGAGCAGAAAAATCAAATTTACTATGTTTTTTACATATATAACTTGCTTAAATTTAAAACAGGTTTGAAAGTTAACCCAAAAGCAAGCCGTTTTCATAAGCTAAAAAATAGAAAATATAACATAAATTAATTAGAAAATGTGTGGGAATATGCTTATTAGTAATCATGGTGTACAGGGAGGAGCTGGAAGTGTCTTATTTACCATTGTTGTCACAAATTACATTTCAATACTTGTATTGAAAACCCAAGAGTCAAACCCCAACTCTCAGGAAACACTTTGCACCAACCAGGATGGAGAAGAACCTGTTGGACTGCCAGCAGCCAAGACTGGAAGCTTGATGTCTGCATTGAAAACTTTGAAATTGAACCCTAGCCCTCTGAAGGTAGATTGAGTCCCCCAGGATGGCCTGGGACCCACCAATCTGTTAAGTCACAGACACAAGTTTTTAATTACCTTGCAACCCGCCGGCTTAATAATGAGGATTCCCTGAATGGTTGCCAAATTACCACCAAACCAGTACCACTGAAAACCCATAACTACACAGGGAACGTGGCCTGCCTAAAGGAGGTTGGGAAAAGACCTACTACTGGTCCTTTCAAAAAGTAACAGCTGTTTCCAGTCTCCAGTCCTTAAAGGGTAATGCTAGTGGCCAGCTCAGGTGACATAGCAAATAGCAGTAGCAAAATAAAGCATTGCCACTTCTGTCCCCCAGAGCCAGTCCAACCAGGACCCACCAAACTGGTGCTGCTGAGTACCCAGACCTACACAGAAGTTGTGGCTTGGACAAGACCTACTAATAGCCCTACCAATAAACACTAACTTCGGCCAGTCTCCAGTCCAAAAAGGATAATGTGATTTGCCAGCCCAGGTGATATGATGAACAGCAACAGCAGAATTAAGCATTGACACTTCTGTTCACCAGAGCAAACCCAAACAGGACCTGCTTCCCTCAAGGCCCTAAGCTGAGATCCATGCCCTGCCAGTGAATTTCCCATGGACCTGAAGTCTGCAAAAAGCAAAGAAGCAAAATCACATGGTATAAGAACCCTGGCCTTGTGGTGATGACCACATTGTCATTTTTGATAATAAAGTTTATGAACATTTGGTTCAATCACATTCTACCTTATCTAGTTTTAGTGATCTTTCATCTCAACTTGAATCAAGTAGACAAACAGGCAACTGCCCACTCCAGAGACCAGCCTGCCAAACCGCCCCAGGCTTTATACTGTCCCCCTGGAGTCCTTTTGGGCCTGTGAATTTCACTAAATACCCTTTAAACCCCGCCTACGCCAAGTTCAACTTGGAAAACGTACTCCTTGCTGACCCTCTGGCAAGAACTAGAGAGACCAAAAAAATAGTTTAAGAATGAAAGTGGTACATTAGGCCGCCTAGATTGTTCAAAGACAAGTACAATTACCTACCTGCCTACTTTGTACCCATGACCCCGCCCTTAACCCCAAGTCCAGACTGCCCAATGGAACCTACCACCGCAGCAGAGATCACGTCCACTCAACTATTTGGAGCACTCTACATTACTTTGTCAGGATTGATAGACTCTATAGTCCCTAGCTCTGGACCCTGGTCCTTAATCAGGCAATATGTATCTTACATTATCAAGTTAGCACCCATTTTATAGTGGACTTTACCAGCTGGCTTGGCAGCACCCTGTCCTGAGTTGCCTAATGCCTCTACCTATGCCTGGCTTCCTGACAATTTTTTGTGTTAAAAATTTTCAGAAGCTCCCTGCACTAGTCCCACAGTTAAATTGTCAAGTTGGTGGGTGTCAAGTGGTGCTCATAGTGCGTCACTTATTAATTTAGCCCTAATTCTGAGCCTTTGATTAATTGAATCCCAAACCAGTCATGAGGCAAGTGGATAGTATCAAACAAAGGCGGAGTCAAGTTTCTGTTTTTTTAGAAATTACATATGAAATCTATTAATAAATTTGGCCTAATTTATGTGGCACCATTTGATTTACATACCCAAAATAGACATAATGTAAAACAAGTGGTATATTTTTGATTAATATGTAGACCACTAAATCCAGTATAGTGGTGCTGGGGAGCTTAATCAATAACTATGGACACTAATAATAAAAATATTATAGAAAATAATAAAATTTATATAAGGGCATATGTATTTTATTAATAAAATTAGGATTTGGCTTAAAAAGTGTTGACTTGGACACTTTTACTTTTAGAGTGTTAATCACAGGTATTTTTAATTTTAATTAGTAAATTTAAATATAAATTGCCCCTTAAGTTGGTCTTTGAACTAACAGAATTATTTAATGGAGTCAACTTAAAGTGTTTTTAATCTTGATTTTTAGTTTTGAACCCCTGAATCACTAGTAAAATTAGCTTAAATGGTTTAAGCCAAAAATACTAGTAGATTCACATGTGCGGTAGTTGACTTCACCACAGTTGCCTCAAGCATAGAAATATGACATCCAACAACTTCTTGAGGATGATAAGGATGTTAATTTAAGTTTTTTTGTTTTATTAGGGAGAAAAAAGAAAACAAAAGGAACATCATGAACATTTACTTGACCGTTATTGTTCCAAAGCTGGTAGAAAAGTTATGAACATGATGATAATATCTCATCTGAAAACAAGATATCATACTTAAGAAGGCGTGTGAGATTATCTTGAGTGGCAAATCAAATAATGTGGTTTGGTGCACCCCGGCTGTCTTCACACAGGAGGATTTTTTCTCAAGAATAGTTAGCTTTTGAGAATTATTGAGAGCATGTTCATCAATTTTTCTGTCACTAACACCAATATTTTCTTGATTAAGCACTGGTCATTAACATAACACTGAAGCTTTATATTGTTTCAACTTTTGTTCTCTAGCTTTAATTAAGATGAAGAAGGGCATGAGTGACCACCTTAGAAGAAGCCATGCCCTTATTGAGAGGTATAGCCTAAAAACTAGCACATGATATGATAGAGGATCTAATCTGAGCCCTCACATTTATAAAAAAGTGAGCTTCTTGACTTGAGTAAAACCTATGGTGGACAATTGTGCAGAGCATCCAGAACTTTCACACTGGTAGTGATGATAAGGCATATTCTTCTTCTGATCATTGTAGGTAAAAAGAAGCCATCTATAACAAATCTAGTCCCCTTCTTATTAATAATGGGAAATGAGTCTGGAAAAACGTCTGGGACTTTAAGTTGCCCATTATCATTGTATATATTGACATCTGCGTGTAAGTACCACTCTAGGATGGGCTCCTTGCTGAGGCAGCTGAGCCATGGTCATCAGAGCTCTGGTAAGAGCCTTCTTTATGCTCATCTCCATCATTAGGATGTAAATGTTACAGATGTAACAAGTTCAAAGCCCTGGGCGGGAATCAAACCCACGCTCAGCTGCCAGGTGGGTGGCAGGGATTTGCTTCAAAAAGCAAAAATCCAGGTGCAGGAATCAATCCTGTCCTGGCCACAGCTGTGAGGCCCGTCCTTTTCCCCAAAAGCTATGCCCAAGCCTTGGTGGGTTTGGCTGGGCCTGAGAAGGCTAATTTTAGCTTCCCAGGGCTCCCAGTTTAAGCCCACCCTCCATTTAGTAAGTTGAGGTTCCCAATTGGGAACTAATTTTTTAATCAAGCTCTTTTGCCTCAGTAATTCCTATCAAGCCAGTCCCAAAACTGCAATAAAATTGGAAAAGACACATGACCCCTGAAGATAAACCTTCCATAACCAATGATATGTAAAGAAAAGATGGACCACCAAAAAGCCAATCAGCTGTTCCTGAAGACCCCAAAATAATGATGAAGCAGCCAATCAACCAGAAGAATTTGAGATGCCAAACTATGCCACCCAGATAGCACCAGAAAAACGCCCATAGGCACCTGCATGTGAATGACTATGTAAGCTAAAAGCACCAGAGATATTTTGTATTGTCATTTTTACCAAATAAAGTTGTTATGAATCTTTGGCTCATTAATCTGATTACATATCTATTTTTGATAATCTTCCATCTTCAATCACCTAGACACCAGAGCTCACCCTCAGGAGCCAAACATCAAGCACCAGCTGGAGACCCAGAAGTGTTCAACTATAAGCGCCCTCTGACACTCTGTTTGGCCCTGTACATTTCACAGAGTATCCACCCAATCCCAACCAAAATCCGTAGACTTTGGAAGACCTGCAGTGGTACACCTGCTCAGACGCTCTCAAAGATCCCTACCAAATTGTGCGCAACAGGAAAGAGATTGCCATATATCTTTTGATATTCAACAGGAAAGAAAACAATCCTTTTGGATACCTGGTCCCCATGGAACCAACAAGACACCCAAAATGTCTGTCTCAACCCCCCCACTTCTGATACCACTGACCATAATAGTAATTTCCTGGGAGTGCTATACCTGGCACTCACAGGGTTGATTGATTCTGCTTTGCTGGAAGATAAACCCTAGGCTGTGGCTGGGAAGGCCCTCTCCTACCTGTCAAAGTTAGATCCCATCATCTGGTGGGCCATGCGCGTACCTGCATCTGCCACTACTTCACCTGAAGGGGAATCACGGTACTATTGGTATCCTGACAGTAACTGTTGTTTCTGTTTATCCAAAGTTGAGTGTACAAAGAGAGAGTGGAGAGGTATGAGGCTTTCAGCCTCAGGTAATGACTCAGGGGAGGCATGGGGCCTTTGCAGGAAGTTTTTTAAGAGGCTGTGTTGTAGATTGAATGGATTAGACATTAAGTTGTCTATCTAGGAATTGGGCAACAGAACAGTCACACAATCACGCTTTTTGCATCCTGATTTTACTAGAGATAAAGATGTTTGAAACGCCTCTAAAACAGGTGTTTAATTTGCCTTTCAAATGTGCACAAGGCACAGCCTTTACTTCAGCAATTATAAATGGAACAACAAAGTTATTTATATCTACCTCCTTAAGGAAAGCCACGTGGAAGCGGTTGTTCTTTTGCGGTGGACTTTTAGCTGTGCCAACCCACTCTCCTCCATTAGGGAAGTTCTTCTGTCTGTGCCTTTCTGCCCCTGGTGGTAATTCCCCCACCTCATACTATATAAGTGCAATACTATCTAAATAAACACAAGTTTTGTCTTATTATCTTCTTATATTCTTCTGTCATTGCCCAGGCTGTCACTATACCACAACAGGTATAGTATTAAGATAAAGAAGTTTTAGACCAACTATTTGTAGAAATCAGCACTCAGGCTGCATAATTTACAACATTGGCGCTCATGGCTTCTTCAAACCACAGCTTCCTCTCTTCCTACCCCTGTGGCCTTGTTTTTGTGGAGGGAGAGATGTCCTTGCCTATACCTGCGGCTCCTTCTGCCCAACCCACTCCAGGATCAACCTTCACTGCTTCTGGCTCTCTATCTGGTAGACTCCATGGCTCTTCCTATGGTCAACCAGGACTAAGCCAGTGGTTGCCTAACTGCCAACAACTTTCAGAAATTGCCAGCTCCCAGTCAAGTATGATCTTCTGGATGAACTCCATTGAAAAAGCCCGTACCTCCTTGATACCAATCCAGCCTGACCCCATGGCTGAAGCAACTGGCATGAACCGCGTCTCCTGCTCCTTGGAGCCTGCCTTGGTGAATGAAGTAAACTTTCAATATTCTCCTTCTTCTTCTTCTGGTTGTTCTCCTGATAGAATCTCCCTTAATTCTGACACCCTTCAAACTGTTAGCCGCTCTGGCCCCTGCTCTGGCCCCCCAAACCTTGCTCAAAATATATCAGAAACTGTTCACTCTCACTCTGGAATGGCTCTATGGATGAGCAAGATAGAACATGTACTTTCTTCCTTGGTACCCACCCAGATGAATCAGCATGATGCCCTGGAGCTCTATGATCATCAACAGAAAACTCCTAAGCTGGAACACATCTATAATAGCTGCACCATGGAATTCTCTGCTCTTCAGGATACTATAAAGGCTCAAGAGAGTCAGATGGAATTTCTGGAAGAGGAATTAGTTCTGGCCTTTCATGAAAAGAAAGAGTGGCTAGATGAGTTGGATGCTCAATGTTCTCTCCTTGACTTCCTTCAGGACCAACTAAGCAAGCACCTTGAAGATGCCTCAGCAATTAGTACCCCTGATACTCTAATGGGATTGCATGATAATGATAAAGCTGATAGTTCCCCCTCTCAGAAAATTCTTACTACATTGCCCATTCCTGACTTTAACCACTGTCACAGAAGCAATGAAGAAGATGTCTCTTTCATTGCACCTTCAGCAGGTACCCTGGAGTCTCCCTGGGAACCTAATAGCAATCACTCTATCACTCCTGATGGTTCTGAAGCAACTAAACCTCAGGCTAGTCAGAACAAGGAAGAATCCACTGATCATCCTGCATTGAGGAGTACAATGAGGATCACTCAAAAAACTACTAAGCAGCCAGGACAAGGAGAAATCCTTGGCTGCATTTGTGGTTTCACCTCCCTTCTCTCCCCCATTCCTCTCTCCCCTGTCACAAGTGATAAACTGTTATCAACTATGCTTATTGAAAGGCCTCAACTACAAGATTCAAACCCTGGCTCTCCGCAGGCTGCCAGCCCGCAGTTTTTTGGGCTTAAACCAGAGCAGGATTTGACTTCAGAGAATCCTTTGAAGCTTATCAAATCAAATTCACCTACATCAATGCCTCCCACGCCAAAGGCTCCTGATAACTCAACCAATCAGCAGGCGGATCCAGCCACAGATCTTGGGATAACTCAGGCCCACGCAGAAGGGAAAACCAAGAACCTTCCCATAGAACGTGGGCCACCCAGAGACAACCAATCCCACAACCTGACTAGGAAAGTCAAGCATTCTCAGTTCAAGCCAGCCAATGGAATAACTCCCGCAATTGATGCCACCAAAGACTGGGAAGACCTGATGAACAGAAAAACCCAGGCCAAGGAAAATTGTAAAAGTTTTACCATGACAGATGGGCATACTTATACCCTGGACCTCCAGGAAGATGCCCATTGCCATTCTTGCAATAAAGTGACATGAACCTTTGGTTCAACCAGATCATACCATACTTGTTATTAGTTCTGTTTCATTTCCAGCCTACATCTTGCAGTTTTGCACCCTACACCTGTCTACCCCAAGAAACCGCAGACCAGTTGCCTGACCTTTATTGTTCACCAGGAGCTCCCTTTGGCCCAGTACATTTCACCAAATACCCACCCAAACTGGCGTATTCTGAGTTTACTCTAGAGAAAATCCTGATCCACAACCCCAAAGCTAGAATTAGAGAGATGGAAGTCCTTTACAGAGAAGGTACCAAAATCATCCTCCCCATCTTCTATTCCAAGACAAGTATAATTTCCAGCCCGCTTATTTGGTTCCAATGACACCACCCCACACCCCGCACCCTGCAGCCTAACTGCCTGCAAGAATCTGTTGCCACTAATGAATCCACTTACACCCAGATATTCAGGGTGATGTATATCAACCTCACTGGATTGATTGATTCCATGGTGCCTATGAGCAGACTTTGGGCAGTCCTTGGAAAATTGTTATCTTATATTGTAAAGTTAGCCCCAATCTTGTGGTGGGCTCTCCCTGCTGGGTCCGCGGGCCGTCTGCTTGCAAGTTCTCAGAGCCCCCACAGGTTGGATCCCTGACACCCCCTGACAAGCCTGTGCCTGACCCTGGCACTTGTTGTTCCTTTACAATAGAGCCTTCTGATCCCCACTGCTGGTTGACTTTGCCTACCAATCAGAAACGTTGGATTCTTGCACTGTGAGAATGCCAGAAGATCTTGCCTACCAGGTTCTCACATCCAAGTTCTTCTTGGCCATGGACCTTATACCTGGCTACTGGAAGATTGATCTCCCTCCAGATGACCCAGAGAAATGTGTCATCCTTGCCAACCAAAGGCTGTTCCAACCTACCAGGATGCCTCAGGGTCTCACTAATGCCCCAGTCACCTTCCAACAAGCTATGGATGCTGTGATGGGTGACCTCAAGCCCTCATGTGCCCTGGTCTATCTGGATGACATTTAAGTCTTCTCTTGCATCTATAACAAACACCTGGAACCCCTGGAATAAATGTTCAAATGTCTACACTACATCAATCTGGAGTACGCCAATGGAGAGCTTCCAGTTGCTTATACACTGTGTAGTAAGAAGGTCAAGGTGCTACCTCTCTCAATTGGGGAAGCCAAGGGTATCCCAGTCTACGCCTACTGTAATGTGACTACCCCACCTGGCTCTCAGGTGATCCAAAATACAGGCCTCTTGCTAGCTCTACCAGCTGGCACTTATGGAGAAATCTTTGGCATCCCTAATGCCTCCAGACTAGAACCATGGGTTGCACCAGGCATCCTAATGCCAAGTGAAAAGAAGGTACTCATACTCTTGGCCAACATGAGTTGTGAAACTATGGTTGTCTTCAAACACCAACTTCTGGCTTATATACAACTGAAAGAGCATGACAACCCGCAGGAGACCGCCCCCTTTGCGGACTTCTCTGAGTTATGTCTACCCTGTGAGCAACCACTGGTGCTATCAGTCATAAGCCGCAACTCCCTATCTGGCCTCTCTAAAGAGCAGAAGAATCAAGCTATGGATCTCCTTGCCCAGTATAAGTATGTGTTTGCCAAGGATGATTATGACCTGGAAAGGCTGCATATGTTGCTCATCATATTGACACCCAAGGCAGTCCACCTATCTGTTCCAGACCTGTACGGCACAGTCAAGCCAATCATGTTGTGGCTAAAAAGGAACTTCAGAAGCTATTGTGATCTGGCTTACTGGTCCCCAGTAAAAGCCCTTGGTCTTCCCCTCTCCTGATTGTCAAAAAGAAGGATGGCAGCAACTGTTTGGTGATTGACTACTGTTGACTGAATGCTGTTACCAAGAAGGATTCATATCCCCTCCCTCATATTGACAATACCTTGGACCAACTGGGTGGCGCCAAGTTCTTCAGCACCATGGACCTTATCAGTGGGTACTGGCAGATTAATCTACCCCCCGCTGATCAAGAAAAATGTGCAATCATCACTGACCAAGGGCTATTTCAACCCACAAGGATGCCTCAAGGTCTGTCCAATGCCCCAGCTACCTTCCAGAGAGCCATATATGCAGTGATGGGCAACCTCAAACTCACCAGTGTCTTGGTCTACCTGGATGACATTAATGTGTTCTCCCAAACCTTTAATGATCACCTACAACACTTGGAGGAAGTCTTCCAGAGGTTACTTGCAGCTAATCTCAAGCTCAAGCCACGCAAGTGCAACTTCTTCAAGGAGCACCTTGAGTTCTTGGGGCTCATCATTAGCCAAGATGGACTCCGCCCTGTACCTCTGAAGGTGGAAGTCATTGAGAAAATGCAGATCCCGGCCAATATGCAGGACGTGCAGGTCTTCCTGGGGATGATTGGGTACTACTGCCGCTTCATCCCCAACTTTGCATCCCTGGGTGACCCCCTTTTTCAGCTTCTCCGAGCTGATAAGGAATTCTTCTGGAGCCCAGCGTGCCAATCTGCCTTCAATGCTCTCAAAGGAACACTGACTGTAGCCCCTGTGCTGGCCTACCCTGACTTTGCCAAGCTGTTTGTGGTTCATACAGATGCTAGCCTGACTGCTATTGGGGGTGTCCTCTCCCAACTAAACTCTGAAGGACTCAAACACCCTGTTAGATACTGCTTGCACACTCTCAATGTTCATGAGAAGAACTACACTATCACCAAATGGGAGTTTCTGGCTGTTATATAATCCTAACAGCAGTTCAGAGTGTATCTCCATGGGGTACACTTCACAGTGGTAACAGACCATGCCTCCCTGCTATGGCAGAAGAACCTCAAGGATCCCAAAAGGCGTCTGGCCTGTTGGGCCATTAAACTTCAGGCCTATGACTAAAAAATCATTCATCAAGCCGGGGCAGCCCACCAGAATGCTGACTGTCTCTCCCACCTTCCCACTGTTGCCTTAGTATCCCCCATGGCTGACATTCTCTATGACAAGCTTATGAAGGATCCTTCTTTGTGGGGGGAGGAGCCAATAGAGATACAGAGAGATCTCAAGAAGCTAGCTGTTGATACCAAGGTCTCTAAGGGACAACTCCTGAAGCTTTGTGGATACTCTTGGCTACCCTACATGCGCCCATCCCTACGCACAGACTCAGTGGTGGCCGCTCACAAGACTAGTGGCCATGGTGGTATACAGAAGACGTTAGATCTGCTACAGTAACAATGCTTCTGGGAAGGAAAGCACACTGATGTAGTAGATACGCTAGCCACCTGTCATGACTGCAACATTGAGAGACCTAAGTTTGCCAAGTTCCAACACAGACTTGTACGCCCTGGGTTTGCCTTCCACACTGTAGCCATTGACGTAGTGGGCCCCCTGCCAGCTACCAACAGTTGCAACAAGTTCATCATTGTGGCTGTTGACCATCTGACTAAATGGGTAGAAGCCAATGCAATCCCCAACCAATCTGCACTGATGACAGCCACGTTCATTCTGGAGAATATCATATACAAACATGGTTGCCCCCAGATTCTGCTGAAAGACAATGGTACCAACTTCACCAGTTATATCATCCCCTGCCTCAACCAAATGATGGAAATTTGTTGGACACTATCCACTCCTTATCACCCAAAGACAAATGGCATGGTAGAGCGCACTAATGGGAGCCTGGTCCAGATACTCCAGAAGCTCAGTCACCAACATGAAACTGAATGTGATACCTTCCTGGCTGCGGCCACCCTTGCATATAACATTGGGTACTATTGTGCCACTAGCAAGCCGCCCTTCCAACTGCTCTACGGCCGGCAACCAGGACTTCCCCCTTTACTATATTCCTTGGTAAAGCCCAGCCTGGCTGTGTCCCCAGAGGCGTACCTCAACAAGCTGGTTCAAACTCTTAATTGCTTTTAATCAGAGGCCTACACTGTAAACTTAAACCATAAGTTGCAGGACCTAGAACAAGCTGCATCCAAACACCCCACCTTACCCACTTACCTGGTAGGAGACTCAGTCCACTTCTTCAGCAATAGAGGATACAGCCGTGAATCCAAACTTGCCTCCCTTTGACAAGGCCCAGTTCAAGTTATCCAGAAGACTGGCCCCAACTCCTACACCCTTAAGGAGTCCTATTCTGGGCAATTGATCACTAGAGTACACGCTCAGTATATGTGAGCTGCTCCTAGTGACCAAGAGTAAGCCCCAATGAGGACAACAACCCCAAAAAAGCCTAATTAAAAAATTCCGTGGGTTGTTGTCCTGTTTGCAATAGTGTTGCACCAAAATATGAGGAATAAGAATAAAATAGCAATGTGTTTATTGGAGACTGAAAAGACTCTTCATGTACCACACCAACTGTTCTACCACCTGAATGGCAGCCAGGAAACACAACTGGTTACCTACGGATCTGCAAAGCTAATGATCAAGGATTAGGTAACAAACCCCCACCTAACAAGACATGTGATTGACTACAACACCATAGCCACTAACTAGAGACGCCAAGCCATTCTTGACCCTGTTGTCTAATTCAGTGGAGGGAAATGTTGTAGATTGAATGGATTAGACATTAAGTTGTCTATCTAGGAATTGAGCAACAGAACAGTTGCGCAATTGCGCTATTGCATCCTGATTTTCCTGGGGATAAAGACGTTTAAAACGCCTCTAAAATGGGTGTTTGATTTGCCTTTCAAATGCGCACAAGGCACAGGCTTTACTTCCAAAATTATAAATAGAATAACAAAGTTATTTATATCTACCTCCTTAAGGAAAGCCACGTGGAAGCGGTTGTTCTTTTGCGGTGGACTTTTAGCTGTGCCAACCCACTCTCCTCCATTAGGGAAGTCCTTCTGTCTGTGCCTCCCTGCCCCTGGTGGCAATTCCCCTGCCTCATACTATATAAGTGCAATACTATATAAATAAACACAAGTTTTGTCTTATTATCTTCTTATATTCTTCTTTCCTTACCCAGGCTGTCACTATACCACAACAGGTATAGTATTAAGATAAAGAAGTAGTAGACTAACTATTTGTAGAGATCAGCACTCAGGCTGCATAATTTACAATAGGCTGCTTCTTGGGGGTATCCTTGGCCTTTCTGGCTTTGATAGGAGTAGCCTTGTTTTTGGGGGCCTTGGTGTTAGCTTGCTTTGCTGACTTGGGAGACATATAAGGGTAAGTTAGTATAAAAAGCCTCAAATTTGGGGGAATTCAAAGTAAAAAAGAATTGATTTAACATAAAAGTATGGAATCTTATTCCATGGTCTTGTAAAAACAACTTAAAATATATGTTACAAAATAATGAGAAAATTATTGGTCTAAAAATTTTATTAGTAACTAAAGTATGTAAAACTTTATTTTTTTGGCCGCAACTGTGTTTCTAGATAGTATATTTCAAATAGTGTTTTAGGGGGCAAGTGCCTAAAGTCAAAGTGTGGAGATTGAAATCTCCAAATTGATAGATTTTTTGATCTCCACATTTTTTCAATAAAGAAGTTTCCAAAAAAATTAATGTTTTCTTAGATTTGACTTTTTTAGAAACATTTTTACTAGTAGCTATGTTGTAACTTCAGCTATTGGGTGATTAATAGCTATTTTTGCTTAACTCAAATACAACCTTACGTGTTATTAAAGATTAAGCTAAGATGAATTCTTCAGCCTAATGTGTATAATAAGTTATAAGTTTATGTAAATCAATCTTTATTTAATGAATCAAGGATAGAGTTATATAGTAAGAGAGGGGATTAATGAGAGTCACAAAACACCAGGATCTTCTAGTTACAGCCCAGTTTCCTCCATTACTTAGCCCAATATTAAACCAATGATCATATGATTGTTAGTTAATATGAACTCAGAGTGCAACTTAGTTGATCAGTTGGACTGGTTATCATCCAGAGCAAGAGTACCATTGTCCTTTGGTTCACTGAGCTTAATGGATCAATATGTGAGTACAGTGACAGCTAGTTTATAACCAATCACTTCACGACATTTCCTCCCACTAAACTAGATGTTACTGTAAAAGTCTCTTAACTTCCTTCAGTATGATAAACCGCCCAAAAAGGAACAGAGAGCCATTTTTACACTACACTAATGTTTCAGAACAGAGAATCAACTGAGCTCAAAAGAGAATATCCGAAGTTCCAGTTGTAACCGCTTACAAACACTCACCTGTTCTAGCTTTGGAGGAAACTGAATTTACCAAAATCTTAGGAGGCAAGATAGATGCAGCCTTCTGTAGTTCCTCCAGTACTGTCTCTTAAAAACCCAGTACCTATTTGAGTAAGTCAAGAACACAAGACTCTGGTATGCCTATGTGCAACCAGCTTTCAACAATTGCCAAGAAAAGAAGTTGTGGTAACAAAAGTAAGACAGCTTCCACCACTCTAACAGATAAGATTGATGAACTTGCTCCAAACTTAGCCAATCTACTCAAAACTCTGAACAAAAATGAGATGAGCAATACTCCCATAACAGCCCAAGAAGATAGTCAAGGTTCTTATATCAAACTAGCCACCCTCTTCATTGGGAGAAGTTTCCCATCCTTCAATTCTGTGGCCCAGTGGTTATATGGTCAACCCTTATGCTGGCTCTGGAAAACACTTATGTGATTTCCACAAAAAGGCTTGTAGTAGGAAATAACATTCATTGGCAAATACCTAGGGTGAAACTTGTAAGTTATGCTCAGTTGTGCCTACAGGACTTCTCCTTTAATGGGGTATACTTAACAGAGGATCAGATCTCTAGTGCTCTCAAACTTCTTGAGTTGGTTTTTGCAGTGTGATCCAATCCCAAGTCTGCTGTTGGCCCTGTGCCCTTGTGGCATGGTTCAGATAGTCACAAATACCAATTGCAACAAGCCATGGGTACTACCTTAGAGCTCCTTAGTTATAGCCAAGCAGGGAGTCAACAGTCTATGACATTGGTTGGAAACTTGGTGCTTAGCGGCACCAAGGTTGTTTATCACCAGAGACTGCACCACATGCCCGAGTATATTGAGTGGCTTTTAGGAGGCATGTAATCAGTAGGGGGTAAAACACCTGATGAATATGCACAGCAAGAAAGACTTATCTGGGAATGCATCTTTCTGGGGCTTTCCTTTCCTTATTCTATTGGTTCAAACTGTGTCAATTTCCTTCCTGTAGATGATTCTCTTTTTCTTCCATTTGCATTCCGCTGGCTACCTAATGTCTGGATAATCTATGAAGCCATTGCCAAAGTCCTCATCCAGTTGTGTCTGGGTTTAAAGGAAATAGTATCTTAATAAAGCACCAATTGCCTAAAATTTACTAATCCTTCTTATTTTAAGCTTTATCTATTCTTGATGCAAAAAGGATAACAACCCATGGACTATTTTCATTAGGATTTTCTTTTTCCAAATTGTTATCCATAAAAAGGTTTATGCTTGATCACTTGGAGCCTTGCGCATGTACTGAAAATAGACTTGTGTGATCAGTTGGCCAGTTTCCAGATCCTTGAGAGTGTAGCTATCTACTCCCACTTTCTGGACTACCTTGACCAGACCTTGCCATAGTGAGGCAAGTTTACTTTTGCAACTTTACCCTCAGTTGCTGTATAAGTATACCAAATTTCCTATCCCGTATGCAGGGAGGACTGGCTGAGTTTTTACTGCATGATCCATATCTTTCTCCTTTGTTGCCAAATTGGTAGAGTACACCTCAGACTGTAGCTTGATTGGTGTATGTGCTAGTCTCTTCAAATAAGTGTTGGTGGTGAGGGGGTTGTTGGTTTTAACTAAACTGTAGAGATGTGGCGGAATACTTGATTGTTGACCATAAAGAAGCTGTAAAGGGCTTTTTTCCTGTAGCCCTGTGGAATCCTATGTTGTACACAAAGGTATCTGCCGGAAGATATGTATCCCATTCTGTTTTGTGCTGATGACTAAGCTTCCTTAAGATCTTTACAAGACTTTCATTTGTTCTTTCTACCATTCCATTTGTTTGGGGATGATATGATATTGAAAGAGTACCACAATTACCCATAAGTTTGTTCAGCCTGGGTATCATGTATCCCGTGAAGTTTTTCCCATTATCTGTTAGCAATGTTTGTGGGCATCCATGTTTGTAGAGTATGTTCTCTAGAATAAACTTGGCTGTGGTAAGAGCCAACTGGTTAGGAATTGCTTTTGTTTCTACCCATTTTGTCAGCTGATCCACTACTACAATTATGAGCTTGTCCTTGCTGGCAGTGAGTGGAAGGGGACCTAATACATCTATAGCAACAGTATGAAACGCAAAGCCAGGTTGAATTAGCCAGTGCTGATAGCACAAGACCTTTGGCCGCTCTATTGTACAGTCATGGCAAGCGGCCAGGGTTTCTGCTACATCCAAGTGCATACCTTCCCAGTAGCAATGCTGCTGTAGAAGGTTGAGGGTCTTATGGATACCACCATGGCCCACAGTACAATGTGCTGATACTACTGCATCTGTCTGTAAGGATAGACAAATGTATGGTAGCCACTTCCCTTTATACTGCTTGAGAAGCTGTTTGTCTTTGACACAAGTATCCACCACAAGAGCTTTTAGAATTTTCTGACTCAAACTGGCACCTCCCCCCACAGAAGGTTTCAGCATCAACTTATTGTAAAGTTTGTCTGCTTCTGAGGAAACCAAGGCTATGGTAGGGAGTTGTGAAAGACAATCTGCGTTCTGTTGCATAGCGCCTGCGCAATAGATGATCTTGTAGTCATAAGCTTATAGCTTAACAGCCCATTGTGCTAGTTGTCTTTCAGGGTCCTTCAAGGTTTTCAGCCATTTGAGTGAGGCGTGATTGGTTACCACCATAAAGTGTACTCCGTGGAGGTACACTCTGAATTGTTGACAGGCATAGATGACTGCCAGGCATTCCCTCTCAGTGACTATGTAATTCTGTTCATGGCTATTGAGTGTGCAGGAACAGTACCCTACAGGATGGTCTTGGTTGTCATCATCCATCTGAGAAAGGACAGCACCAATTGCTGTCAAACTAGCATCCGTGTGCACAATGAAGGGACAATCAAAGTTAGGGTAGGAGAGTACTGGCTCTGTCACTAGAGTGGCCTTCAAGTCCTCAAAGGCTTTCTGGCATCCTTCTGTCCATAAGAACTCAATGTCGTTTTTCAACAAGTGGAATAGCGGTCCTCCTAGACCTGCAAAGTTTGGTATAAACATCTATAGTAACCAATCATTCCTAAAAACACCTTAACATCTCTCTTGTTGGAAGGCGTTTGCATGTGTGTGATAGCTTTAACCTTAGCAGGAATAGGCCGTAAGTCATCTTTGCTGATGATATAACCAAGGAATTCCAAATGTTCCTTAAAGAAGTTACACTTCCTTGGTTTTAGCTTGAGATTGGCAGCAATAAGACGTTGAAACACGGCCTCCAAATGGTCCAAGTGTTGACCAAAATTTTGTGAAAAACGTTGATGTTGCCAAGGAAACCAGTACACAAGTCAATTTAAGATCTCTCATCACAGAATCTATGGCTTGTTGGAAGGTTGTGGGAGCGTTTGCGAGTCCTTGTGGCATCCTAGTAGGCTGAAAAAGCCCTTGTTCTGTAATGATGGCGCACTTTTCCTGGTCTGCCTCCAGAAGGTCAATCTGCCAGTATCCACTGATAAGATTCATTGCACTGAATTACTTTGCACCACCCAGCTTGCCCAATGTGTCATCAATGCGGGGTAACAGATAAGAAACCTTTTTTGTGATGGAGTTCAATTTGCAGTAGTCCATTTCCACACAATTAGACCCGTCCTTTTTCTTTACAATCAACAGTGGTGAAGATCAAGGACTCTTTCTGGGTACCAGAAGGCCAGATGCAAGTAGCTTCTGTAGCTTTTTGTTGACAATGGCTTGGTTGGCTAAGCTGCGTCTTATTGGCCTAGAGCGTATAGGGGCAGTCCCTTGTGTATCCAATACATGTTCAACCCCAAGAGCTTTCCCTAGGTCTTGGTCATTCTCTGAAAAGACGTCCTTATATTTCTCAAATAGGCGTATAGCTTGGTCCTTCTGGTCTTCTGTTAGTCCATTTAAGGAATTGCCCGGGATAAGCAACAGAACACTCAGTTGGTTGCAGGGTAGCGCAAATTTGCTAAACTTGCCAAAAGGAGTGACATCCATAAGACCAGAGTTTTCCTTCAACTTCATGTATCCCAGCAGTTGTTGTTTCTTTGCCTTCAGTGATTTATTGGAAAGGTTCCCCAAAAGTACCAGAATTTCTTCCAAAGATGGCATGACAATCCCAGGTAGAATCCAAGTTTCTAATCACAGACCATTGTGGAGTCCAGATACTTCACCATACATTCCTTTAGGGAAACTGAGGCTTAGGCCTGTATTATGTATAACTTGAGAACCAGTTGGGATAGAGAATTTTCTAGAAGAACATAAAGGTATCCCTTTGTACTCTTTAGTGACCAGAGGTAGAACCTTGATTTTGCGCTGATGCAAGGTGTACACTAATGGCATATCTCCATTGGTGTATTCCGTATTAATATAATGAACCTTCTTTGTAGGGAGGTCTCTTAATCAGTTGCTGTGATAAAACATTGGTACAGAGTGACCTAAAACGCTGAAGGTACTATCCTGATGGTTGATGATAGTCCCATAAGTTGCCATGAAGCTTGTTTTAATTAAGATATCATAGCTTTCATTGTGCAGCACTATTGCTGGGGCTGTTACCACCAATTTACCAAAACAAAGTGGTAAGGATGAATAGGCTCCCAATGCCTTTGTATTATCAGGTCCTGCAGTATCAAATTCCTCATTGTAATCCAGGTCAGGCGCAAGTTTCAGCTTCTTGACTAGCCTGGTTGACACAATGTTCCCCGGAGCTCCACAGTCCAGAATTGCTCTTACCCAAAGTTTATGAGCCACCAGTTCAATGTATATGCAGTCATGTTGTTCCCCATAATGAGGAGAGGTAATTTTGGTAACCTTGTGAATGTCTAAAACCCTTAAACTGAGTGAGAAACAACTCTAGCGCAGTTGTTAGATTGGGCTTCAGGGATTTCAGGGTATCCAAGTTTGTGGAGACTTGTACCAACCTCAATAGTTGAGACAGCTTTTTAACACTGTCACTCTCGTGGGTGACCTTGGTGTATGGCATGGAAAGTAGTTTGGCGTAAGATATAGAGATGGTATCAACAGCTTCTTTAGAAGGTAGACTTTCTGTACAAATTGCTTGCTTCCTTGTGACTGTGTTGACGGCTAAAACTCTATGGAGCAAGTCTTTGCTTATTTCTTCTTTATCAGGGAAGTATCTTGTGGGGTAGGCTTCTTGGTCCAGCAGGCTGACGTTGCAATCAGGAATGTTGGGGTCCAGGTTGATAGGTAGAGAGGGTTAGTTACTACTAGCAGTTGGGGTTTTCTCCTTAAACTGAATGCTTAGCACTTTTTTTACTCCTCACCATCTTCTTCTCTGTCCTTGTCTTTGTCCTTGTCTCCTAGCTTGTCTTCTTTGTTGTCTTCCTGGCCCAAGTGGTGAACATTAGCCTTGGGTTGCTTGCAATCCCAAGAGAGATGTCCCAACTGCCCACACATGTAACATGTGTGGGTGTTTGCCATGTTGTTGACTGGGGGAGTAGCTATGGTTGTTGATTTCTTTAATGAGTCCTCTCTCCCAAGTCTTACCCTTGGGATCCGTAGAAGAGGACAAAGTGGCTTTCTTATAGTCAGGAAAGGAAATCTTAAACTGCTCCTTGAAGGATCCCAAATGTTGCAAAAGTTCAGGGACTGTTCTTGCACCATATATTCCAGATTTGAGAGCAATAGAAAGCTCTCTATTGGGACGTACATAGTTAAGAAGTGCTCCTTTTACATCAACAAAAGTGGCATCTCTCATGGAGACTAGGGTCTGTGCTTCCTAATAGAAGCGCTCTGAGAAATCCATTAGGCTTTCCCCCTTCTTTAAACTCCATTTTTTGGCAAAATAAAGCCTCTTTGCTACCAAACTCCACAATAAGGGCCCTGGATACGTTCTTGTAAGTCCAGCCTTGTTCCAGAAGTCTTGAAATTATTATTGTCTGGGTCTCCAAGTCCAAGCAATTAAAAATGGCTGCATTCTTCATGGCGTCATCCGCCCTATACATAGAGTTGTTATACAGCCAAAGGAACATGTGGACATTGGCTTTTTATCAAACTTTGGCAGATTTGTTGGCTAGAAGTTTTGGATAACAGAAGAAGTACTAAAATTATAACTTCTGGGCAGAGGTGGGGTATTTCTCTGGGTTGCAGCGCAAAAATGTGCTTCTGAAGCTGCATCTCTGGCGTTGTTGCTAGTCCTGGAAGTGGAGGCAGCGGCACAAGTAAGAGGTGTTTCACTGCTATCCAGAACTGGTTCTGCTACATAGACCTTCCTCATTGTATGTCCTATGTTGTCTTCATTGCTCTCATAGCTATGGAAGGAGCGGCAATCTTCTGACATTGCCTGGCTGGTGGTGGACAAGACATTTTGGCTCCTTCTTGTGGTTGTCTGTGGTTCTGGTTCTGACACAATCTGTCTGGCATACACCTAAAGTAGCTGCTCTACTTGCCCTTGTAGATGCAGAATATTGCTACATTGCAATTGTACTTCTTGAGCCAGGTCCTTTATTGTGCAATTTGCTAAATGTAGTTTGTCTTCTAGCTTCTCAATATGTGATTCCTATTTTTTGAACAACACATTGTTCTTTTCATGCATAGCCCAATTACTATTACTTAATCTTTCTAGATTATCATGATTCTCTTCCGTACAATTGTGGTTATGGCCAATCATTTTTGCAAGTTTTGAAAATTCCATATTAAAATGGTTGCAGCCGGAAACTGATTGACGCAGGCCTTTTTCAATCTCACTGACGTGCTTGGACAGCTCCTCTATGTCTTGCTGGATGATGGCAGTGGCTTCCTTGTTGCATTCAGAAGAAACCCCATCCTCAATCATTCTTACAAAGCAGCAGAGCAACTCAACCTCGCTGCATAGATAGCAAAAGGTGACTTCTATCCCTTTTACGTGGTGGTTGACTGTGTCTAGACAATTGTTGTCCAGCCCTTTGTGTTCAAGCATGGTCACCACCATTGTGACCACATAGTTTGTCAGGTGTTCCTCCAGCTGTGCTGACCAATTGCAGTGAAATTTTGGTGGATAACCAAGCTGTTTAGTTGGTGACTGATATTGGCCATGGAGTCCGTAAGTTTGTCATACAGGCAACAGAGGAAAGCCTGCTGATTGTTTATCAAGTTTCTCTGATGAAAAATCAGGGACAGTTGATAACCCAAGTGAGTCTGGTTGTGGCAAATGGCGGGATGTGCAAAGCTATGGATATACTCCTTGGCTTGTTTGATTGTTTTTTTCTGCAACCATAGCTGGTTGGGAGTTATTCATATAAAGGTTTGGAATTTCTCTTTAGCTGTTATGCCATAAGATAGCAGTACAGCAAGCTTCTCGTGAGCTTCCCCATTTTGGTACGCACCACAGTCCATGCTACTGATTGCTTGCTCTAGCTGCTGCTGGGTAGGCTCCGCGTTTCTGTTCACCTCAAGAGGCACTGGGACGTTGAGGTGCAGAGAGGAATGATCCTCTATCTGGCAGGGATGCTTTACATCAGTCATAAACTGAACAAAAGCCACAAATTCATTAGGCAGACCATCCCTTGTTCCAGCAAGTCAAATGATCTCTGTGAAGAGCCCATCAGGGTGGTCTTAGATATGGCAAAGAAAGGCATGGAGAAGATTATCTCCTTCACCTCCCCGCACAAAAGACAAGTCCCCAGCAGGGCAACAAGTACCATCAGACAGATACATGCTAGAGTGAGCACTAAATGCCGTAACTTCAGCTATTGGGTGATTGATAGCTATTTTTGCTTAACTCAAATACAACCTTACGTGTTATTAAAGATTAAGCTAAGATGAATTCTTCAGCCTAATGTGTATAATAAGTTATAAGTTTATGTAAATCAATCTTTATTTAATGAATCAAGGATAGAGTTATATAGTAAGAGAGGGGATTAATGAGAGTCACAAAACACCAGGATCCTCTAGTTACAGCCCAGTTTCCTCCATTACTTAGCCCAATATTAAACCAATGATCATATGATTGTTAGTTAATATGAACTCAGAGTGCAACTTAGTTGATCAGTTGGACTGGTTATCATCCAGAGCAAGAGTACCATTGTCCTTTGGTTCACTGAGCTTAATGGATCAATATGTGAGTACAGTGACAGCTAGTTTATAACCAATCACTTCACAACAAGCTAAAATTGAAAAACCAAGTTGAAGTACCCAAATTGATGCAATTTAAAAACATCTTAAATTAGTTTGGGTTTTAAAATAGAATTTATTCATCCTTTTGAATATAGGGGACAGAATCAAAAGTGCAGAAATCAAAGTCCAAAAGTCTCTTCAATTTAATATTTGAGGCCCCAAAATTAAAAAACTAAAATGTCACTTAATATTGATTATATCACTATGTAAATTATCAGAAAATATTCAAAAAGATATCATACTCAACCAAATAAATTAAAGCCTATCATACAGGTTCACTATTATCTGTAAATCATTTGATTAAAATTTAAGTGATTTTTATTATGTAAAAGAAAGAGTGCTGAATGAAACAAATCTGATATGCTCACTTAGTAAATTACTAGGTGTAGTAATAGAGTGTGCAAATCAAAAATGTATCAAACCAAAATTCAAAACACACTGATTTAGTGCTCACCAATATATTTTAAATTGTGATTAGAATTTAAGATTTTTATTAACTAAGCTCCACTAGGTGTTTATAATCAAAAGTGCAGGAATCAAAAGTGCATTTAAACCAAACAAACTCTCTACTTTGAAAACCCATAATAACTTAACCAGTGTAAGTTTAAAGCTTAAAATTAGCATTTTAAAGGTTAAAGACTTGTTTTAGAACAAAGTAGAATTTCAAGCCTTTTGGGTTAGTTTATAATAGGTTTTTAAAAGCTTTAGTAAAAACTGCTGATTTTGGCAGTTTTGAAAAAATATTAAATTAATTTAATATGTTACTATGTTTCCTTATGTTTTTAGGGAGTGTCAAAATTAAAGTGCCAAAATCAAAACTCCCTAATTGTCTGATCAAAACCCCATTTTTTCTCCTTTCAAAAGCATTATAGAGTTAATCACATCAATTAAAATAACTATTAAAACTAACAAAATATAGTAAACAGCACTCTGACTTTCAGATTCTGCTTAAAAAAAGATATTTCTATTAATAATTTATATTCTTTTTTACTAACCAAAAAATACTAACTTTGAGCTATCTAGATGCCCCCTAAGTCAACTCCCATACACCCAAAGAAGGCTACCCCTTCCAGATCCAAGAAGTCTGGCCTTAAGACCAGCAAGAAGATTACCAAGAAGGCCGCCAAGGCCACCAAAAAAGCCCCTGAGCCCTCCCCCTCTTCAGAAGAGGAGCCTTCTGAAGAGGAACCTACCCCCAGCCCCTCCAAGAGCCCAACTGGGCACAAGTTTGTCCACAACCAGGAAGATGAAGAGGAGACGCTCCCTCACATCTCATAAGAAGAACATGAAGACCTGTACAACTCTGGAGATGCTACACCAACTGAGGATGGCCTTGAGACCTGGGATATCCTTAAAGTTCATAATATATGCAACTATGAAGAGGAGTTCTGACTGCCAGACATCCTGCCCATCTCCTTCCCAATAATGTCCTCCAATGGTAATGGTGGGTTTTATCATGATGGTTTTATGTTTAAGTGTAATGATGAGCAGAAGCACTTGGTGCTTCATCATTACAAGTGTGAGGGGCCTGCCTGCCCCGCCCGCCTGAATACAACTGGGTTCACCCAGTTTAAGAAGCTGAACAATCAGCACACCTGCCTGGAGCCAACTGGGGTATATCAGCGCCTAATAAAGTGGTACCTGCGCCAGAGTCAGCCTTTCAACAGGGGCCTTACCTCCCAGGAGATATTCACTAGGGCTATTCACAACTTGTTCAGTTTTCAAAAGGTATCTGTTAGTACTTTTTAATCCCTTCAAAAGTATGTGAGTGATAATTGCTGGAAGTCTGAAAATGTGGGCAGAAGTGCTACCTCCCTCCTTTAACTGGATATAACCAATGAGCTCAGAGCCACCTACAAGGATTAAAAGTTTATCATACATGACAATGGACCTGATGAGCATAAAAGAACAATCTGCTATGCCACCCAGTAAAACCTTAAAAGACTGATGGCAGCCGATATCTGGTTGGCTGATGGGACCTTCCAATCATGCCCTAAGATTTTTTCCCAGCTTTTGATGCATCCATGGAAAGTATGATTATAAGGGTTTACCAATGGTTTACTTTCTAATGTCAGTACAAAATGAGGATGACTATAATCATGCCTTGGAGATTCTAAAGGAGAAGTTGGATCTCCTTCCCCCTACTGATGCCCCCACTTCTACCCCCAAGAAGAAGAAGTCTAAAACCCCAAGCCAACCTGATTATGAGGAAACATCAGAGACTTATTATACCCACCTCCTTGTTGAATTTGTGCCTTCTCAAGCCAACGTCTTCAAAAAGGTACTTAAGAGAAAGCCTCTTGGATGCTTCTTTCACTTCTGACAATGCCTCAGAAGAAAGCTGCAGAGCTTTACTGAACTCAACAGACTTGTTACCAGATGAACTTCCCAGGAGCCCAAGGTGGCCTTTGACTCCTTTTCTGCCATTGCCTTGGTGAGAAAAGAGGACTCCAGCAAGATCTATGAGGCCTTTAAGAATACCAAGTATATGGAGGAAAATGCTGCTCTATTTGCTCCATTTTTTGATTACTTTGAACGCCAATGGATTGGAAAACTTGAGACAAGAAGCCATGGAAGAAAGGAGAACAAGATTGAGTGGAACCAGTTTAAGTTTGTTAAGAATAAGACCATGAAAACTAATTCCTCCCTGGAAATCTGGCACAACAAGTTTGCCAACTGTGTTGGGGTGAAGAAACCCAAGTTTAATGTCCTGATCAACAAGCTCAAAGTTGAACAGGCAACCAATGAAACTATTTATCAGGAGTTTTTAGATGGAAGCCAAAGTGTTTCCCAGAGCAGCAAGGATCTTAACAGCTTTGAGATAGTCACAAAAAACTCCCTCCTTCCTTACAACTCTTCCAACTGGCTCATCCATCTTGAGAATATTGCAAAAGTTCTCTAATATTCCAAATTAAATCTTGATTGCTTTTAACTTTCTTTTAGTTTTATGTTGTGACAATAAAGATTTTACCATACAAATACAATTAAAAGCATTTTTTATGTAGTTTTATATTTTATATGCAATTAAATACAGTTAAATATAAATTCTAGTTTAATTTTGTTTTTAAAAGTAAAAAAGAGGTTCTTGGAAAGACGGCTAATTTAATAATTTTTTATTATTATCTAGGATATACTTTTTATTGTAGAAATGAGTTTCTTGAGGTCTCTTTAGTCTAGAATAGATTTTAAAAATATATATATTTACATTAAAAACTGTATTAAATTTGGCTTCAAAGTTAACTTCTGGAAAATTAATTTTTGCACTTTGATCTTTGATATTTTTGATTTTTGCACCCTACATAGTGTTTTGATTTCTCCACTTTTTGGGGGTCCCATTTTTGATTTCTGCTGGCTTTTGACCTTAGGAACTTTGACCTAAGGAACTTGCCCTTTTTAGGATACTGTTGGCTGAAAATACAAGGCTATTGAATATTTTTATTTTTATTTAATATATTCATGGTGAATTCATTGCAACCAGGTCAAATTTTAAAGCTTAAATATCATAAAACCAACTTAAAAACTAATATAAAGAGCACTCAGCTGTTTAGAGGAGATCTTTTTGCATATACTTGCCAATTTTCAAAGAAATTCTTAACTTTTTAAAAATGATGAAATTCAGCATAAAATTGAAAATTGAAAAGCAGAAGCAGTTAATTTGAAATATGGTATTCTAAATGACGTACTATGACATCATATGTAAAAACAGGTTATTTCTCAGTGCTGCATTAGTGGGCACCACTCTTATTGTATGGTTAGGAGCCTAGTAGATTTTGTAATGATGTGTTTTAAAATTGTCTAAAATCCCCCTGTACAATATAAAAAAAATTAGTAAAACATTTTATTGTTTCAAACTAAAATCAAATTTCCTTTTATGATAAGGAATAAAACTGGTGTATGAAAAGTAGTTTTTTTAAAAAATTATGTACTACAGGGTAATAGTACTATCAAAGTGGTGTTAATCTGGGTTGATTTATTTTATGGGGTCTCAAATTAATACCATAATTTATTACCAGCTAATAAGAGAAATGGTCAAGTTTACCACAAAAAGTAGATTAATCATTGGATTCTGATGGCGTCATTCTAGATGGCATATTTTGTGATCATGTATTTTAAGCATTCAATATGTGATTTTATACTAAAAACCCTTATTTGGATAACAATCTTTTTATTTTGATTCATGATTCTGCTTTTGTGATAGATTCTTTTGAGATACTGTATTGAAAGCCACTATTTAAAATTAGCTATTTAATCATTTTTATTTAGTTTTTTAATTTTTCTATAGTGAATCCTGACTCTATTACAAAAAGCTTTTGATATAGTGTCTTTTAAGAGAGGTTTTTGAGAAAATTTATTGTTACATTAGAACATCAAATGTAAGTGGTAGTATGCCCTTGTAAGACAAGAAACCAACAACAATCTACAACCAAACCCTTGATAATATTGGACAATTTAGATGTTGCTATTGAAAAAATGGGTTTAGGTGGAGTTGCTAAAACAGCCCTCAAAATTTTGAATTTGCCCTGCTTTGCGCCAATTAAGTATGACAAGAAAACTATAGATTGTTCACTAATTATGTCATGATTGACAATTTTCTTCCCCCTGAAACCTGGTGCCAAGGCTGGGATTCAAACCCTGACCCTGAATCACCGCAGGCCACCCGCCTGCATTTTCCTGGGGTCAAGCCCCCTCAAACTAAAGCCAATAATGATGGTCAAAATAGTAAAGCAATCCAAACCAAAGAAGTCAGCACACCAAATGGAGGAGTAATCAAGGCGCATAATGGAGGCAACAAAGCTTTAACCATTAGCTTAATGAGCTTGAAGTCTACACTGGTGGCCAATCAAGAGCCATCCCCAGAAGGAGGCATGGGCCTGCAACCTGACCCCATGACCACAACTCTAGAGCAAGATAATCAAGTAGCCAAATTGAGATTCTTGACCAATGAAAGAACTCTTGGCCTGGGTGCCATTTTGCTGCCTTTGAACCCAAGCACCCAGATCCCCTAGACCCACATTTCCCAAATTACTGAAGAAACCCCCATGGAAATTGTTAAGTTTGGAAGTGGAGTGGTATATAGACCCAAGTACTCCTGCTCCAAACTTATTACCATTTTTGAATAAAGTGTTGCAACTGAGCTTCCAGACTCACCTGCTAACGTATCTTACAATACACAGAGGGCGCTCAATGAGTCACCCCTTGACGTATCTAATGACATGGATTAATCTGATGGCAATATCAAATGGCGGGTACTTCATCCTAATTAGGAGTGCTACCAATTTGATTTGCTGATCCCCGCACAAGTTATTCCTTGGCTTCAAACCTTACATGGAACTTCCCACTATGCCACCCCCTTGTGGCCTTGTGGCTTTCCCCATAAGGTATATTAATCACAATATTACTCAATAAAAAATACCATATTCTTATTATTCTGTCCTTTCTATTGGACTGTTGTCTTCCCCAATTCCAAATACTGAATCCTCATTGGTTCAGTTGCAATAGTGGTAGCAGTGGTAGGTTTACAACCTACCTAAAACAAAATCCCCCTAAGAAAGGATGGAGTACGGGCTGTATGGCAACTCCCCAACAAGAAACATTCCTGCCAATCCCCAAGGGGGACATACCCAATGGGTATGTCATCTATCAAGAACAGCTAGTTCTCACAAGTGTGTACAATTGGCTCCGCCTTGGGCAGCGCAATGCAAGTGTCACCCTTCCCCAGTCAGAAATGTCCCAACGCATGCTCAACCTTCAGCTAGAATCCTTTGCAGGGGGCGTCAAGGGGGCCAACATTGTCAGTTGGCTCAAATCTACTGAAACTTGCCTCCATATCTTTCAGGTTCCTGAGCCCATGTGGGTTGCCACTACATCTGGCTGCCTCACGGGGCCTGCCGCTGTGTGGTTCATCAACTGGGCCAGCCAGGAACTTGACATTACCTGGGTGGCATTCCAAGACGCCACCAAGTCCTGCTACAGCAAAAACTTCTCCCACATTGTCGTGAGGACTCCTCTTCTAGCAATCAAACAAACTGGTTCTGTTCCTGAGTACCTTGCCACCTGGCAACAAGCTCTTGTTGCCGCCCCCAAAGCTGTGACTAACAGAAATGCAATGCTACTCACTCTCATCATCAATGGATTAAAACCCCATATCTGCAAGTGGGTCTCGTAGGTTGCTGCACCTCCATCAATGATTGCTACAAGGCCATTATGGAGGCTAACAACCAGGCCTCAATAGGCTTCTGTCGTACCAGTGACGCTCCATCCCAACCTTGTACAACACCTGGCAATGGCCACAGTCAAGTGGGCTGCCGCCAGCTCCGTCAGCAGAATAATGGGACTAAACACCCCCGCAAGGGGGGAGCTCCAGCTAGCGCAGATTGAGGACCAGGGAAAATCCTGGGGGTTGTAGCAACAAGAGGCTTTACAACCCCACCTGACCCATCCTCTCAATTCTTGCTCGCAAAGATTCCCTGTGACTCAACATCCATGAAGTCAAAACCTTGAACATCTTTCAAGTCCACAGTGACGACCCCGTACTACAAGCAAGTCACTCCTCAAATAAAGTAACACACTTATCCTATCCCTTCTGTTTCCATTGGAACACCCACAAATTACTGGTAGATACTGGGGCCAACCACACTATGGTGGATCAAGCATTTGCTGACTCTCAACAATTAGACCACATGCCAAGCAGATTCAAGGCAGTACGGGTGGCTGACTCCCGCAGAGTTGCAATCACCCACAAGATGGTACCCTTCTCTGTGAGAAAGGGGAACATCCAGGTTAAGCTCTCTGGGCCAATCATGGCAGGGCTCAGCCACAACATAATTGCTGACCTCAACTGGCTTTGGCACAACTGTCCCTACATCAACTGGGATACCTCTGTCATCACCCTCAACATAAATGGGGAGGGATTCCAGATTTACCCTGTTGAAATGAGAAAGTTACTCCATGATACTGTGTTTGTCAGAATAATGGAGACAGGCTTATACAATTTCAAGGGGGAAACTAGACTTTAACCAATGATCAGTTGAAGTTATCTGCACTGAATCATCTGTGGTCCCTCCCTTGACCTCCTCACCACCATCAGCGCTTGCTGCACTCCTTGATGAGTACAAGGACATATTCAGTTAACACTTGAACAGCTACCTCCTCCCTGGGAGATTCAGCACACTGTACAAATTCAAGGATTGTTACCTAAAGCACAACTATTATACCATCTTACACCAAAGGAAGATGAGACCCTCCGCCAGCACCTTGTGGACGCGCTTGATAAGGGCTTCATTTGCCCCTTGCTCTCTCCATACAAGGTGGCTATCTTCTTCATAGCCAAGAAGGACGGGTCCCTTTGCCTGGTCACAGACTACCGCGCCCTAAATGATGTGATGATTAAGAATAAGTACCCTCTGCTGCTGATTGACAACCTGTTTGATACACTTGCAGGTACAAAGGTCTTTAGCAAGATTGATCTCACTTCAGGGTACAACCAGGTCCGCATTGCACCAGGGGATGAGGCAAAAACTGCCTTCTACACGCGCTATGGGTCATTTGAGTGTTGTGTCATGAACTTTGGAATGACCAACACTCCTTTCACCTTTGCCATGTTGATGAACAAAGCCTTTGAGGAACTTATTGGAAAGTATGTGGTTGTGTACCTTGACAACATTATTGTCTTCAGTCAAGATCAAACCATGCACCTCCAACACCTCTGTGCTGTCCTTGACACCCTTCAGAAAAAACAGCTAATAGCTAAACCCTATAAATGCAAGTTTCTCAAGTTGGAGCTGTTATTCCTTGGGCACACCATCTCTGCCCAAGGGATAAAGCCCAACCCTGCCAAAATCAAGGCAATCACCAGCATGCCACCCCCACTGATGTGGGCCAGGTGCAGACATTCTTAGGCATGGTTGCCTACATACGCAAGTTCATTTCCAATTGTGGGGAACTAATTGCACCTCTCACTGAGCTCCTCAATACCAAACAGCGCTTTCACTGGACTCCCGTCAGAGATTGAGCCTTTGAGACGTTGAAGCAAAGGCTCACAACAGCACCAGTACTGCAGTTCCCCAATTAAAATTGTCAGTACAAATTTGAGACCAATGCCTCTGACAGAGCCATAGGGGGAGTGCTAAAAGTAGAAACTGACAATGGTGTCTTCCTCCCTGTGGTGTATGAGTCCAGGAAACTTAACAATTTGGAACAACACTATCTCATTCATGATAAAGAGTTGGTAGCAATTGTGCACTGCATTGAGAAGTGGCGCTGTTACTTGGAAGGTGCTACCTTCCCACCCCTTGTTCTGACGGACCACAAGTCACTTCATTACTTCAACACGCAGTCCCACCTGACATGCCGCCAAGCAGGATGGGTTGAGTGTCTATCTACCTACCAGTTGCGCATTGAGTACAAGCCTGGGAAGGAACTTGTCACAGCTGACACCCTTTTGCAACTCTACGTAGTGTTCATCACTGGGGACAATGGTTTGGATCCGGATTGACCCATGCTCTACCTCTGCACTGAGGCAACTTGCTATGAGGGCCTTAACTTGGTAACCATCTCTAAGCTGAAGGACAATGAAATTCAGTTCACCACCAATGCTGGTAACGTCTTCTGTCAGGCAGAGACAGGTGAGAAGACGCCTTACATTCCCATCACACAACAAGGGGACACAATATTGCACTACCACCAAACCCTGGGTCACATCAGAGGGTGTAACCTCTTTGAGATCATAAAACAGAAGGTTTGGTGGCCGCGCATGTGTCAATACATCTTGGACCTCCTCAAAATGTGTATGCTGTGTGAAAAGAACACATCCAAACCTGCACCCCCAAGTCTGTCCTGCCCATCAAGGCCATGGAACCTTTTGAGCATTGGGCCCTTGACAAGTGTGGGGCCACTCCCCAAAGTCAGACTGGGGAAGAAGTACATTATCACTGCCATCAACTACTTCACTTGCTGGCCAGTGGCCTGGGCAACCACTAATCATACTGCCACCACCATCACCTGCTTCATTGGCAAGGAAATTGTGGCCCACTTTGGGCGACCCAAACGTCTCATCACAGATGGCGGCCCTGAACTTGTTGGACATGTTATGAAGGCATACTGCACCAAGAACGCACTCCAACGTATAGTTACGGCCCCCTACCATCCTCAAGCCAATAGACGTGTGGAATGGTTAAATGGCTCACTGGTTCAACTGATTGCCAAGCTCTCCCAAGAGCACCCAACACCGCATGGACTGAACACCTGCCCACCGCTCTACTTACCCTGCAAGCAAGAATCAACAAGGGCATAGGGTTCAGCCCCAGCACCCTGGCCTTTAGGACGCCTGACAGTCTTACAGGGGTTGAACAGGGAAAGCTACAGTTTAAGGTTCCCAACAAGACTCCCCTAGTAACAACCCCATCCCTAGATCAATGGTGTGCCAAAGCCTGGAAAATTGAACACAAGCGGATTGAAGGAGGGACAAAGCACCTCAAAGCTAGATACACCATAGGTGACCCCATCCACACCCTCAATCCCAATTCTGCCAAGTTGGAACCCAACCACCTAGGGCCCTTCAATATAGCTGCAGTCTATGACAATCATGCCTATCAACTCAAAGACGCCCAAGGAAATACCAAGAAGCTTTACCATGATTGCTTGCGCCCCTGCCACGCCATCCCCACACAAAGGCTGTTTGTGCAGACCTTCTGCAGACTCTGGTCTTGGTGTCTGACAACAAGCAGGGTGGTGTTACAACCAAGCTTCCAGACTTGTCTGCTAACATATCTTACAATACACAGGGGGCGCTCAATGAGTCACCCCTTGACGTATCTAATGACATGGATTAATCTGATGGCAATATTGAATGGCGGGTACTTCATCCTAATTAGAAGCACTACCAATTTGACTTGCTGATCCCTGCACGAGTTATTCCTTGGCTTTGAACCTTAAATGGAACTTCTCACTATGCCACCCCCTTGTGGCCTTGTGGCTTTCCCCATATGGTATATTAATCACAATATTCCTCAATAAACAATACCTTATTCTTATTATTCTGTCTTTTCTATTGGACTGTTGCCTTCCCCAATTCCAAATACTGAATCCTCATTGGTTCAGTTGCAACAAAAGGTTATTTTATTTTGGCTTACACAGATACTGCCTTATTTTGTTTTTGCATCTATAAAATTAGCAAAGTATCATCCGGTCCTCCTGACCCTCTGCCCACAGATTCCTGTTCTCCAGGTGTTCCATTTGGTCCCGTCCACTTCACAGAGTACCCTCTGAAACCTGAATATAAGGACTACATCCCGGAAAAGATCCTTGAACTAGATCCTTTGGCCCGCATAAAATCCACAGTTAGATTCAACCGTCAAGGCCCCTGGATATTCTCAACAACCAAGTTGTTTAGAGGAAAATTCAAATACCTGCCTGCCTACAAACTCCACATGGAACCTCTAATCACCCCAAATCCAAATTCTGCTTCTGTACTGGAACTCCTCTTGGATCACACAAATATGCTGTTCATAATTGTGTAATCACCCGCTCTGTGGTGATTAACACTATGGTCCCAACAGCCAGCCTGTGGTCCTGGGTGGGAAAGTCCTTCTACTACCTCTTTAAGTTAGCTTTAATCTTGTGGTGGGCCCTGCCTTCAAAACCTGCAGTCTGTGTGATCTCAGAAAATATCAGGCCAGTCATCAAGCTTAGATCCCTGACAGGTTTGATGGCTAAGCTCACATTCAAAAGTCTTAACACCCCTAACAACTTTTCTAAAGCAATCAAGACCTGTAAAGAATCTCAATTGCCAGAATATTTGTGATCATTCCAGTGCTTCTGATCAATTTACTACAATCTCTGCATAATGTTCTAGATCAGCAACTTCAACTTAATAATTCATCATATCACCTTTGGCTTTTGGCTTATGAAAGCTAAAAGTAAAAGGTAATTTACCAGATACCAGTCTAGGCTATTGCTAAAGTTTCACCCAAATGTTATCTATTTTGATTCTTTAAAGAAATCAGCCCTCACTGGTCTTTATTGAAGGGCTTACAGTCTCCCTGGGGTGCTTCTGACCCAAGCTCTCCCTGAAAACCAGAATGCGCTCCCAGCTTCTCCTCCTGTCCAAGATCCTGATCCCCTAGTGATAGCACATTATTCTCTGAAACAGTTGGCCCCCAAGAGGTATGGGGGCCTCCCTCTCTAGCCCTTGCTTCTTTTTCCCATGATGAAACCCTGTGTCCACAGAAGCTCTCATTGATTGGTTTCATGCACTGCTGTTGCAGCTATTCATGAATATTCCCTCATTTTTTGTCCTCCCTCCCTTGGACGCCCTCTAAGATATACAGTTCCAGCCATTATCTGAATTGTGTCCTGGTGCTTGCCAAGTTGCACTCTTCTATACTGAAATAGGATAGAACTTGGAAAGAAGTCTTTATGACAAAAGACTTGCAGTTCAATCTAAGCATGAGTTAGCAACCTGGACGTTGCAACAAGGTAAAATGGATTACCGTTTTTCTGGGAGGAGGGATAATGAAATTATAAATCTTCCTAAACAGCAGGAAGAGGTCGCTTGAAGCTTAAAGGGAAAGTGTAAAAGCAGAATATATATAAAGTTAGTTTTATTTAGAAAGGGAAATTCCCTTAAATACCACAGGAATCAATTGATGTATCATTAGTGGAGACACCAATGTGACATACCACAGATAGAGACGTGGCTGGTCACTAGTTGCTCTCAATCCATTCTTGGGCAAACTAAACACTCCAGAGCAAAAGAAACCCCTTCATTTTTGCAACCATTACCAAATGCAAGACCATCTGTTTGTCCAATTATTAATATACCAGAAGTTGGGTTTATAACAGTGCTACTCTCTATTAGGATAAGGACCAGGCTTTCTGAGCCTAGTACCCATTTCTTTCAGTAAGTGCATATTTTATGGTTTAGTGTTAACCCGTTATGGCTGAGTGTATTTAGTCACCTAATTAAACGATAATATGTTTACACCAAAAGACAACTGAAGCCATTCTCTGCGATTTTTAGATTTTCGTAAGTGTCTTGATTGTTTTAGTTTTGTAGCCTGAATTGTCTGTTGCTTTGTTGAGTCATTTTGCCCATTAACGCCCCAAATCCCCATTAACAGAGTTCATGTTTTACACTGACATCTGGTTTTAATTTGCATCTGATTTGGGTTTGCTTAGTGCCATAGCTTTGAAAATCACTGTATTAAATTTGTAGTGGCTGCATTAGCTTAAATCCACACAGCTTCCTCCCCCTGCACTGTGAAGCAATGTAGGTTGAAAAAGCCCAGGTCACAACATGGTTTGTATTTCTAGTGCTGATTGGTAATAGAAAGTTATTTTTTGGAGTATGTGATAAGTTTTCTTATATGTTATATTAAATTTGTTTTATCTGGAGGTATTATTTTGCCAGTCTTTTGATTGAGGTTGTTGTTATTATTTGGTGTCCTTTGGTTTTGATATTTATGATTTCTGGGGTTGGTTTTATGAAGGGGATTTAATCCGGGATTATTGTATTGTTTGCTGTTTTATCTATTGGGTGTATATTGTTGGGTTATGTTTATAATAGTTTAATTCATCTTTAAATTATCCGGTATTAAATCTGGAATCAATTTCGTGTACCCCTTTTAAATATGTCGCCATTGATTGATAAATCGATGTGTATATTTATTCCCCTAGCCCCTTTTAAATGCTTATGATATGAATCAGTCTTTCGCATCTGATGGATGAATTTTTATTTTGGCAGTAAGTTAGAACTGGGAATTATTCCCATCAACTGCTTAAATATTTTAATTCAAAGTTTCGCCATTTCCCTTCAACAACTTGGATATATCCCCAGCGACTCTTCGCCCAAAAATCAAATTTAATTTAAACTACAATTTCACGCTGGAGCCCAGTTACACAATCGAATTAGAGTTCAAAGCTCTGGCGTATAAAGAAAGTCATTAAAACTATCTTTTTGATCACATACTTAGGAATCACAGAAAGAACCTTTAAGGGGGTTGTCGTACAAGGTGATTTTGTAGAATTTTGGGCTTTTAAGTCCTTGGATCAGATGCTGGTTGGGTTTTAATTGCTGTCTATAGGTTTCTTTATTTTATTATTATTTAATTTTCTTTTTAGAGCAATTATCGATTTGGTGGCTTAACTCACAGCCAATGGATGTAAGCTAAAGATAACTCCTTGGCTTTCATCCACCAGCCTTTTGTGATACCTGGAATGATAGCTGCCTGATTTAATCGCATACATTCAAAAAAGTAAATTTAAATTGGTATATATGTTATACAGAGTTCAAAACGATATTTCCACTCTTGGAACAGTGACAGGATATAACCAAGGAATATCCAAGCTGAACTTAAAACGGAACTGGATAATTCCATTGCAAACCCTGACACACTTAAAGTTACCCACCACCATGGTATAAATGCATGGCCAGCAAAGCGTCTATCAGAATAATGAACTCACTCGTCTTCTTATTTCCCTACTTTATGTCCTCCTTGCTTGGTGCCACTAACTTGCGATGCTTTGCAAACAGCACTTTTTCATATTCACTCACATCGGTAGCCTGCAAAACTGTACTCAGAGACATGGTCCCATATTCCTGCCTATGCATCAGCATCAGAGAGTGCCAAAGAGCTGGCAGCAAGTGTACATCCACCCCAAATGTGACCTTCACATGCATCAAAGGCAAGATTCCCAGCAACTTCTGATTTAACAAACCCAGTTTCATTTCATCATTTATTCAGTCCTTTGACTAGGTTTTCAATCTATTTCAAATCCAATTGTCAGTCCAAGCTAATATATGTATAAATAAATAGCTAAAGCAATACAAACCTTTTTAAAATCTAGCTATACACTTACATGTAAAAATAGCAGCCCACTCATTAAAAAAGGGAAATAAGTCAAGGGGTCGATTGAATTATTTTAAAGATATCACTCAAAGTGCCTTTAACTCACCTGCTGCTTCTGATTAATAGGATATGATAAATATGTCATATCTTAGACCTCTTGTTGTCTTTGGATCTTGAGGACAACATCCGAGACAACAAGGCAGGAAACCTTAATTACAAAGGATTTGATGTTTGAGATAGCCAGTGGTTAGCCTTCAGGGTAAAGTAAAGGATTATTACATTAATTTCCTGGGAGCAAGAAAAGTAGTATTTCTCCTTTGAGTAAAGGAAAAGGCACTAAAGAAAACATAAGCTAACACGAATTTGGATAAATTTAATATTCGATATCGGGAAATCAAATATTATATAGTCATCAAGAGCAAAAATAAATCACTAGAAGGACAGGAAGAGAACAGTCCTGGCATAGTTTAGGATCATAACATGTCAGGGGATTGTATCTGGAATGTACAAAGTTGACCTGCTGCCATTTATAGAAATATGGTATACATTGAATTTGAACTCATACCTGCTAGGTCTTTGCACATATAACAGGTGTTAAGATCAAATGGGGGTGGCACTATTCAAGGAGAGACAATGTGGATATAAAAAATAATTGTGAGCTGCTTGGAGGAACAACAAGCCCAATTAGGAGTGGGGCACAAGCATTCAAGAACTTTATGAGGTATAACAGAAGATTGAGGTCAAAATTGAAGCTAAGAAAATTATTCTAAGGGGAAAATAAGAACAAAAATTTGAAGTGAAGAAGATATAAAGAGCGGACCAAGGGACAGCCAAAGAGTCTGCTGCTAGCTGGACAGCAGCAGTAGCAAAATTATCAAACAGGGGCCAGAAGGACCAAATGTTCAAGCATTTTTAAGAACTTTCTTTGTTTTTCAGTGCAAGTAAAGTATCTAGAAACAAGTCTCTAGTGTGGGGGTTGGTAGAGTTTTAAGGTAATTTGGGTTGGGGAGATGGAAGATTGGCAGCTTCTGATCAATCAACACAAATATTTTCATCCATTGATGGTTCAAGATTAGGATTTGACTGGATGACATCATAATCATAAAGAATTTTGGCAACCAGCGGGTCAAGCACTATACTCTTTTGACAGCAAGTAGCTTGTAACTAATTTATTTTATTTAGCTGGTGTTGCAACATCTTTGATTACTCCCTCTTGGGAAATTAATGCCCCAAGTAAATCACCAAACAGCTCACCAAATGGTTCACTGTCCAGTCAATAAACTGGTGGCACCATTATCAGTTAACTATCTATGACAGGGATCACTCAATCCAGGTCCTAAATGGAACACAAATTGATTAAGCTTTGTGACTCAAGAGGAACATTACTCAGATAAGCCCCATGACCTCCATGACGTACATGGACGGCATTTGGCTTGTCATGATACTATATATTATCCTATATTCATATCCAATAAAGTATCATTCTCTTCTTAAGCCTTCCCCTTATTTTGTTTATTATACTTCCCAGAAGTATAAACCCAACACTGGCACAAAAGGGAGAGGTCCATAATTTTGAGGTTAATCTGAGAGACTCCAGCTTGAACATATTTTTTCTATGACAACGTTTAGATCATCTAAAACTTCAAAGGTTTGGCAGCATTCCAGTGTCAGCTTTTAGCTTTGCGAGGTCATGTTATCCCTATCATTTGGTGTTCTACTGTAACAACAAGCCTCAAGAAAAATGGAAATTTCTAAATTGCACAATTCACAACACCTCTTAAGTGTAAGGGTAGGGTGGTGAGCTGTGCTATTCAAAGAGAAGTGATGCGGGTAAACTAAACAAATAAGCAGACGCTTAAACAGCACCAAGCTGAATTGTGATAAAGGGCTAACTAATTTTAAAGCATGGTCAGTATGAATGAAATATGACATTAAGAACAAAATCAAGAGCAGCGTTTTCAGAGGGAAACTCAATAGTTAAGCAGAAGTAGAAGTTTGATACAGAGCTGGCCAGGGCACTGTGACAAATAAGGGCCTGGCTCTACCTTGCCATAACAGCATTAGGCAGTAAAGACCAGGCATGGCCCCAGACTGCTGAGACTAACACTGTCAAGGTCCAGGGGGTCCTGAAAGAGGTCTATTTCTTTATGGCAATCTGATAACAAATCAAACTTGGATATGAACTTGAGCTTTATTATTGGGCAGGAATAAGAATGATCACAATGTGAAGCAGGGTAGATAGGGTTATTTTATACCCTTTCCAGGATTCTTCAGGATTCTTCTGGATCTTTCTTGAGACTTTTAGGTACTTCCTGGTAGAAGAATTTCTTGGAAGATAGAACACCTCATGACCAGTTTCACTCATATTTCAATTGAGAAGGTTTGCCTTTGCATGGACCTTCAATTCATGATCTAGCACCCATACTATTGGATTTTCCTTGTCACTAGCTTTCCATTGAGTGTTAGGACATTGAAATTGGTTGATATGTTGATGAGTTATTCTTGGCTTAATCTGGGTGCTCAGCTGACTAATTTTTAAACCTCTTTTGGTTGGGATTGACAAAACCTTCAGGGCAAACCTAATTAAAAGATAATCTAACTTTAAATGTATCTTTAATTCATGGTCTACACTTAGTGCAATTGAATTCTCCTCCTTAGTGGCTTTCCAACAAGAATTTGGATGTTCTGATTGATTCAGGCATTGCAGATTTATGTCTGGATTTATTTGCGCTGTTTGTTGACCAGTTCTATGATCCTTATTGGTTCAGATTCAGCATGTTTTGGCAATTAGATTGATTATTGTCCATAATTCAGGGTCTAGAGCAGCTAGGAACACAATCATTACTTCATTTGAAAGGTGTGAATTCAGGCTATCTCCTTGAAAAATAAAATAGCTAAACCTTATAAAAAATTATCAAGCCAGGCCCTGACAGACACAACAATAACCAGCATCTGGAGGAGGAAGCCCACAAACCAGAGAAGATGTTGATCAAAGCCAGTAAAAGTTGATGGGGCATAAAATAAGTAAAAAATGTTTCAGCCCCAGCATCCTCTCAAATATGTCAAAGAAAGAAATCCCACATAAAACTTATTTCTTACAAAATTTAATTATATATTTTTAAAACATAGCTTTTTGTAAAATTTGAGATTTTTTATGATTTACAGTGTCTCTTATTATAAAGTTTAGAAAGCCATGATAGCTCTCTGAGTGTCTGGAATGTTTCTTCTGAAAATTCTGACAACAATTTAAATTCTGGTACAGGAAAAGAATTTTTCCTCCTTTAGGTGCTATTGGTTTTCCTAAAATCCATGGTTTAATTAGTAGTAATTGCCCTTTATTACCTTTGAAATAGGGCTCAGTTAAAGCTCCAGATCCAGGAATAACAGGAGCAGGATTCAAACCCAGGTCTTCTTCTGATTCAAACACACTTTTTCTCAAAGAAACAATTAGTGAAATTGTTAAGAACAAATCATTACCTTTTTGCTTTTGATTTGAGCCAATCAGAAGTTGTGACAATCCTTTTGTTGGATCCCTTGATCAGTATTGATGACACTGACAGCTGCCCTGACTTGGTTTTTGCTCTGGCTTGTCTTTTGTCCTCTGGTTCTGTTGCTGATGTCTGTTCTTCTTCTTCTGGTTTCTATGGTGAATATCTTAAGATGGTCCCAGGTTTTTTGCTGCTCTGGGTGGGGTTTTGTATTCTAATTTATTAGAATAATTTGATGCTTAAGCATATATTATGGAGTAGAAGCCCATTCTCCATCATTTTTTATTACAAGATTCATAATCTCCTGTAACTTCCCCAAATCTCCTCAAATCTTTTACTCTTTTCTTCAACCACTTAATTTCTACCATGCTATATAAAGCTGGTAAGTCATATTCTATAATTTGTTCAATCAATAAAGTCTACATCACCCCAAGTGAATTATTGTCTGTTCTTAACTTGACTTAAACATTTTTTATCCTAACCATGATATTATACAATAATTCTTTTATGAAGTCTCTTGGGTATAAATAGATCTATTAGATGATTTTGTTGCCGGCTATATTGGCCAGTGTATCAATAGGTTTGTGTACAGACTCTGGCACTTAACCAGAAACTCAATTCTTGGATAGCTTCTGGCGTCAGGTAATACCAGGAGTATGATATACAGCTACTCCCTTGTCCCACAATCCTCCTTGGAAGGAAGAGCCTCAGAACTACCAGTCCATACACAAAGCCACCAAACCACAGGTCTTTTGGTCATTGGCCTCTGCTCTCCTCTTGTGTTACTCAGGAGTTTACTTCTTTCTTGGACGTTTCAATCTGCTTTTATGCCAGTATAGACTGGTTGGGGAACTCTTCCATCTTGGTATGGTGTCCTTGCCCATAGGTTCATTGGTAACTAGACTAAATCCCTCTGCAATCATTCAACACCTTGGGAGATTACTTTCAAGTGGGTGGGTGCCTGACACTGAGAGCTATCATGGTAGTTATTTAGGGAAAGATTCAAAAAGCCCATAAGGAGTATATGATGGGGGAGGTTATTAGATAAAAGACAGAGGAGGTAGAAACAGTTATCCAATTGAGGGTTTTTGGAATCAAATCATTTCAGTTAGATTTTTTACAGAACCTAAACTAATTAAAAATGGTTCTATTCTATAGCTATTGGGTACACTTAACTGATACCTGTGGGGTTCCTGGTCACCAGTCCTCAAAGTGTGTCCTGGGTCATAGCCAGGGACCGGCTTGGAGGAGTTGTCATTCTCCAACAGTGGTGAGTGGTTGGTTAGGAGCTTGTACTTGTCCTGCATAAGAGCAAACTCTTCTATTACCTTCCCAATTACCAGGTGAGTGTCTCCACCATACACTTGTACTTCAGCAGGTGCTAGCCCTTCTGTAGGCCAATACCAATCCTGCAACAGTCTAGTAAATTCTCCTCCAATAAACTCCCTTCCTCTATCTGTCATTTCAAGATGCCTAGTCACCTTTTCCCACTCCTCCTGGGCAGACTTACTAGAGGCAAATCTTCTACAACCTTGTAAATAGGATTCCTCCTCCCCTGAACTAGGGTAGAAGATGTGGGGTAATTTACTCATAGAGCTTATATCCTTTTATCACAGGAAATTTGGGTAGGGGTTGTAATAGGCTTTTTATTCACAGTCAGAAGAAAGATCCCCTTGGAAACCTTCTGATATATGGCCTTGGTATAGGGAATAATGAGGGTTTGTGCCAATACTTGGAGTCCTTTAACAATCTCTTGGACTCTTTGTACTTGGTCTTTGGCTTCTGCTCCTTTGTCTTGCGCTCCTGTACTTTGGTTTTGTGCTCTTGCACCTTGGTCTTGGGCTCCTGCACTTTGGTCTTGGGCTTCTGTGGTCTGTTCCAGCTCAGGCTTCCTTCTCTTGGTCTCTGGCTCCTTCTGTAGCTTTTGTGGCCTTTGTAATCCACTTGATCCAGTCCCTGAAGAGTCTCAGATAGCTCTCCCTTTTATAACCCCTTATTTAAGACCAAAAACCTCTCTTAGAACTCTGGTTTTCAAAAGCTTAAACTAACCAGTTTTTATCTTTCTATAATATATTAAACTTTGAAGCTTACTTCAGCCAATGAAAGCCCTGAATTTTCCGCTTCTGCTCCTTATTTTTTAGGCTCTAACTCTTAAGCTAAAGCCCTCAAAACACTGATCAAACAGAATTTGGTTTGCAGCCAATCATACACCTTGATTCAACAGTTTCATCGGAGGTTTCCTTGGATGACTTGCTCTTGACCCTGGTTTGAACCATAGGCAATCTTGCTCTGGGTAAACAACTGCTCCGCGTTTTGAACAGTTTTGCTGTGATTCCCGTCATGTTTCCCCAGCAAAACTCAAGCGCTTTTGCCTATGTTTCACATAAGATTTTCAAACCCTCAATTTTTCAACGTTTCTCCGTGTTTCCCCGGGGTTTCCTTTTTTTTGCAACTTTGAACCTGCTTGCCCTTTTGCCTCTCCTAGTTGCTCTTGGCAAAATTTGCTCTTTTGCCCTTCCAGTTTCTCTGACCTGTTTCTGGCTTCTTTCTTACTCCTTTCTGGTTCACTTTCCTCTTAATAAATTTACAGTTTTAACACCCTGTAAACCATTTTTTCTCCTCTTTCTTTCTGAACATATGGTAGTTCATTATTTTTAATATATTTAGGCAGCATTTAAGTATTATTTAACTTCTTCTTTCTATTTATATTTCTTCTTTAAAGACACCAAAATCAACTTTCCCAGCCTCTGCATCTAGTCTGGCTAGTCCTTCACGTCACCTCCTGGACCTGCACTCACATCTTCTAGTCCTTTCACCAGTTCTTCAGCTAATCAGCTCATCTTAGTGCACCAAACAGCTCCTCTCCAATCTCTAGACAACTTCATCAGTCTTATGGCCATTCTTGCATCAAGATCTTCAAGCCCTTCAGCTTATCTTTGCTAAGAACCACCTTGGTTCCAAACTTCAATATGAACCAGCAGTCCTTCAACTAGCCTTCTCTGTGATCAAACAGTTCCTCTCACTAGTCTTCTCTGCTGATTCTGTGAGCCACTTTGGTTCTTTATCTCATTCCCTGTTACCAGAACTTGTAGACCCAGACATGAGTCTGAATTGAACTGGAGTTTGACTGGCTATTCACAAGTGGCATTCCACTTAGGCCATCTAACCATAGATCCTTAAAGCCTATGTTGTTGTTTTTACTCACCCAGGTAATTAAGTCTGGGCTTTCAGTTTCAGAGTAATCAGCTCTACTTCCCAGAGTCCTGATCACACCAAGTTCTGCAGCTTTCTTCCCCAAGAAAACCACCTTGATGACACCTCTGAGAAAATTCATGCCCTCCAATGCTCACTTTGAGTTTCCCCCAAAGTTCCCATGGGGACATAAACGAGGACATCCTACCAGTCTGTTAGGTAGGATGCTTGCTCACAGACCTCCTGCAATCATATCAAAGTACATAGAGCCCTCAGAGCTCCTCCCCTCCTTGGCAGCCCGCGCTACCCGCCAGGGGTCAAAAAACTTCTCCAACTCCAAAAGATAAAGTTCCCTGCTAGCTATCACATTCTTCACCCTTTTGCAGCCATAGTTTCCTGCTAGGTGAAGAACTCTAGCCCACAGCAGCCAATATCTTCTGCAGGGTGGAGGCACCATCTGCCTCTAGTAATTTCTACATCTACTAGCTAGGCCTTACCATCCCTAGTAGTCATCATTCCCCACTAGGCCTCTGCCTGTAATCAACCAATCAACACCTTGTCAATCTGGAGCATAGCTTCTTTATTTTAAGCCAAATCAACCCTTGCCTGCAAAACCTCCTACATATGGATCATCACAATATCCCCATAAAAAAGAAATATAATGAGGGATTTTATTATATAATATAAGAAACAGCAGTGTTATTTAACCAGAATCTAGATCAAAAAGATCTATTCACTCTTAACTCCTAACATTATTATAGGACACCAAATGGTAAGCATGGTACACCCCTGCAGAACCATAAATCAACAAGGAAAGTCTACTAAGCCATTGAATATATCATATAATTTAAATTTTATCTTTGACAAAAAATGGGTAAAGCAGGGGTAGCCCAAATACCCCTCAAAAATCTGGATCTCCCCACCTTTTGGCCACTTAATTTTGATACACTAATCACTTGCCATTCACTACTTAGAAAATATAGTGTTTGAACAACTGGTTGCCAAAAAATTACAAATCATGGCAGAATTAAGTTGAATTACCAAGCAGACCCCTCAAATGCTGAAAATATTTCTGGTCAACCAATCAGAAGCATCAGAACCCTCTCACCTCTCAATTCAGATTCTCTTAAAACTTTTCCACCCTCTGCTCTATAAACTTATTTATAGATAGCTTATTATCCCTGGTAATATTAAAAATAAAGGAGGTTAATAACTTCATATTGAATATCTGGGCCTCTTGTCCCTGGTTACAAGCAATATATTGTCAAGCCTGTTCCATTTTGCTGCCAATTCCTTGGCAGTTCCTTGGCCTGCACTATATCCCCATATTGGTGCAATACATCAATTTGAAAACGCCAGATTGAAAGACGTCATCTCAAAAAAATTTCAAGATGGTGTTGGGATTTACATCAGCAAAATTAAAAAACTTAATAAAAATTATTAAATAGTTATTTTTTACATATTGGTTTCTAATACAGCATCTCAAAAAACTGCATCACAGAAACACTATCTCAAATCAAAATAAAAAGAGTGTTATCCAAATAAGATTTTTTAAATTATAAAAATATTTAATAAATATCCTAAAATACACTATCACAAAAAACTGCACCACAAAAACACTATCTTGAATCAAAATAAAAAGTCTGTTATAAAAATAAGGTTACCAAAACTTCACAAATTCAACTGCAAAACTACCCAGCTTTAAGCACCGCTGCGCCACCTTAAACAAATAAAAAGCGCCACAGTACCAACTTGAGATAGACTTGGGCGCTGCCACGCTGCCTTGTAAACATCTGTTATGCCGCAGCAGCGTCTTGCTTTTAAATTTAGTGCCGCGGCGGTGCAAGATTTCAATCCCCAACATAAAAACTCCGCTAATCAACAATATTTTCATAAGCACTAAATTTAGAAGATAACTACAATAATTAAAAACTTAATATAATAAAAAATAAGAGCTAAAAGATAATAGAAAAAATAAAAAAGAGGATAGGCAAAGCAAATTTATTGCAATAAAAGGCAGGCTGTGTGGGATTAGTTTGTTGTGTTGCAAGCCTCCATGCTGCTGAGCAGAAGACATGGCAGGAGGAGAGGCCTAACAGTTAGCATGGCAGGGATGCTTGGCGGGGCGCTGAATACTAATCACTGGGCGCTCATGGGTGGGGATCATATAACGGTTGTTGTCCAGGAGCTTGTGCACGTGAGCCAGGATCACCAGCATTTGGGCCCAGGCCAACTGGGAGTTGCGGGACATTGACAACCAGTTGAAAAGGGGAAGGCAGATTTGACTGACTGGCACCAGCCAACTCAAGCCACCATAAGCAGAGAACACAGCATCTATGGTGAAGCAGTCCATCAACGCATCTTCTATGTAGGAATATGATAGGGGTAGGGGGATACAGAGTTGGTAAGCCAGGGAACAGTAATTCTCCAAGCAACAACCAGTGTATCTGAGCTGGCCAGGCTGACAACTTTTGGGAGTATACCACATAAAGAGGCAAGTTGCGGCAGCCAAAGGAAGGTAAAGGGAAGCATTTCCAGTGGTAATGGCTTGGAGATACACCTTGAACGTGGCAGAGAAGCAATGGTTGGTGTTAGCTTGGACGGGCAAGTCCAAGGTCTGGTGAAAGCTGGGATCTGCTGCAAGCTCAAGAGCCCAACCCTGAGTCACCTTGCTAATTTACTCATTGCGGATAGCAATAGTATGAGCATGTTGCACAGAAATCTCACTGGGGGCCAAGGTAGCTGACTGTAGCCCTAGACACACCTCAGCGGCCAAACAAGAGGCATTGTACTGGCTATGGTATAACTCCCCTGCCCAAATTGGGATCATTGCATCTATGTCAGAATGCAGAGCCTGTACAAAGCTGTACATTGTCTCCTTGTGGTGGCAGATCCCAAAATTGCTAAGAAGGTTGGGGTAGTCCACCACCACATTGTTGGAGTTGTGGCGGGTGCAGAGCATTGCAGATGGGGTAGGGGGAGGCGCGCCAGTGGAAGGAAGGCGTTGAGGAAAGGGGTGCTGAGCACCAGAAGGATTACCACTGGGGGCGCACTGCTGACAGGAAGAGGCTCCTCAAACATGGAGTCCTCATCAGGGAAATCCCTGGCACTAGAGTTTGGCACAGTACTACGCTCACAGGCCGCCACAGTGGTTGCACAGTCCTGTTCGCAAAACTGGGAGTCACTGGCCCAAAGTCAATTTAAGAAAGCAATACAAACTGAGCGCGGTATTTTTTGAAAAGCGCGCCGCTCTGCTTTGTCCATTGAAGCCATCATTTTTTCATAGGCTTGGCGCATGTTGGTGTTGCTGTTGTTGTTGGTTTTGGTTGAGTTCATCTTGGAAAGAAAGAAAGTAGTGTTTGGTCAAGTGGGGGGATATGTTGGAAATTTTGACCAAGCAATGATGCCAATTATGACAGAGCCATAAATTAGGATTACAGAAGCCAACTCCATAAATTAGCAGTATAAAATCAATGATGCCAATAATGACAGAGCTCACAGAATAGAATTACTGCTACCTCATTGTCATAAATTTATAAGATATAAAATTTATATATATTCAATTGGCAGTAGATTGCGGATCATTACTACAGAATACCCAATGACATGCACTGCTGCGCCGTCTCTATCATACATAAAGCGCCATCACGCCACCCAAAAAAAGCTCCAGGCGCTGCAGTGCCACCTTGCAAATATTTTAGATGCCACAGCGCCGCTTTACTTTTAAATCAAGCGCCGCTGCAGCGCTATTTTTGAATCCCCAAAATGTTAATCTAATTATTAATCATATTTCTAAGCACTAGTCTCAATAGGATAATCAAAAAAGATATTTTGGATCAGTAGTAGATTTATAATTATAAAGACAATTCAACCCACTGAAAAGCAGTGCTGCGGCAACAAAAATATTTGCAAAGCAGCGCCTGGAGTTTTTAATAGTTGGCGCTGTGGCGCCTAAGCTTTGATTAAAATGGCGTGGCTGCGTGTTCTTTGATTTTGTTTGTCTATAAAATTATACTTTTATGTGATAAATCCAAGCTTTCCCCTTTTTAATTGGGAATAAAGTATGGTATTAATTTAAGACTCCATATAATAAATCAACCTAAATTAGAGCCACTTTTATAGTACTATCCCTATAATATAGCCATTCAAAATCCACGTTTAATATGCTAGCCTTATTCCTTATCATAGTATGAACTTTGCTATTTGGGTTTCAATAATACAATGTTTTACTAGTGTTTTTATTTAGTAATGAGGGTATTTCTGTTGTGCAAAATGTACCCATTACAAATCCCACTGAGTTTCATATCATCCAATAGATTTGATGCACACAGTGGATAGGGGAAATAAGGGGTAATTACATATGACACAAGGCTACGCTATAAAGAGCACACCATCAAAAATTGACTGTTTCCACTTTTATCAAAGTACAATTCAGCGCCAAATATCAATTAAATAAAAAATGTAAGAAACCATCTGAAACTTTGCATATATATATTTAGATCTCCTCTAAACAACCAGGTACTTTTTAACCCCAGTTGTATAAGCTAATTTAAAAATATTCAAGTTTTACTATTTGGCCTGTTTGAGGTAGCTCCACCAGAATTTTTTTAATTTAATATAAAAAATGGCCAAAAACACTATATTTTTGAGCTACAGCATCTCAATTATGTCATCTTGAAAACTCCATTTCACTTACAAGTTTTCAGTCAAAACTCACAGTTTTGCATACTTGCGCTACTAATAAATTTTTTAATTTTTACATAATATAAAACATAATAATTTTGATGGTATATAATTTGAGAGTTTCTCTACAATTTCATGTAAAAATATTGACTACTTTTATATTTAACACATTCTAATTTTTCTCTTTAAAAATTTCCCCCAAATTTGAACTTTTCTGACGCAAATTCTCTTGTAGATGCCTCCCAAGCCTACCACCAACACTACCCCCAAGGCTCCCAAGAGCACAGCTGCTTCCGCTCAGGCAAGAAAGACCAAGGCTACCCTCTCCAAGCAGACTCCTAAAAAAACGCCTCCCAAGACCCCCACACCTTCCCCCAAGCCTGAGGCTGATAGCCCCACCCCCTCCCCACTCTCCCTTTGTCTACTCCCCCTCTGCTCTCCAGGAGGAGCACATCCACTCCAATGATGAAGATGAGAATGAAAGTGTCTCCAAAAAAAACTCTGGTGACCATGGTTTTGCAGCCTCAGAGGAGGAGCCTATCCTATAGTGGGACCTACATGCAGTTGCCAATATCTGCAACGTCAACAGGCAATTTATAGTTCCAGCTGTTTTCCCTGACTTGTTTCCCATTATGACCAAGAAGGGGGGTGCTGGCTTTGTCAAGGACGGCTTCCTTTTCATATGCAATGACTAGAGAAAAAATATGGCAAACCATCACTACAAATGTGATAGTCCAGGCTGCCCCGCGCAATTAACTACAATTGGGTTTACCCAAGTCAAGGAGCTCATCATTGAGCATGGCTGTTTGGGATCTGATATGATTCTCTACTATCTTATGTGCTGGGTCCTTCACCAAGCTATTCCTTTCAACAAGGACTTGACTTCAACTGAGCTGGTAACTCATGCTCTCCTTTACCTGAATAAGGATCATAGAGAGGAGGTTGGGGAAAAGACCAGACTCCAACAGTATGTGACTGATCAACAGTCAATTAATGCCAATATTGGCGTCAGAACTAGAAGTATTGATAAACTTATACTTTTGGAAGTCCAGAAGACTACCATGCTTGGAAAGCCCTTTCTGCTACACAACAACAGGCAAGTTTCACCAAACTGTATTTTGTGCTTTTCAACACAAGAGGATCTTGTATGCCTTCTAAAGTGTGATATCTGGTTTGCCAATGTGACTTTTGCCTCTTGACCAAAGATATTTTATCAGCTTTGGGCCATCCATGGTCAGGTCAATTAACATATCATCCCCTTTATATTCTTATTTCTCCCTAATAAAAAGGAAGAGATTTACATTCACGCCTTTAATATACTCAAGAAAAAACTGGATGCATCTTGCCTACACTTGAAGAAGAGCCAACTGAGAAAAGGGGCCGCAAGAAGCCAAAGGTCAGCCCAGAGGCTACCCAAGTTACAGGTCATAACCAGAAAAGCGCCAGAGTCCCTTCCTTACCATACCATATTGATGGTTGACTTTGAGGCTGCACAGGCCAACACTTTTACCAAGGTATTTAGGAGCAGGCCCCAAGGCTGCTTCTTTCACTACCGCCAGGCTCTGTGCAAGAACCTGATAAAAACCCAGCCCTCAATAAGCTGGTATACAAAGATTGTACAAAGGAAGCCAGAAAAATATTCAATTGCTTTGCTGCTCTGGCCATGGTCAGAAAGGAATAGGTTAACCTTTTTTATGACTAGTTTCAAGAATGACATTTCAATACTTGTATTAAAAACCCAAGAGTTAAACCCAGTTCCCTGAAATCAGATTAAACTCTCCAGGACAGTCCAGGACCTGCCAATCTGTTAAGTCACAGTCTCAAATTGTTAAATTACTCTGCAACCTGCCAGCCTACTACAGAGGATTCCCTGAATAGTTGCCAGTCTGCCGCCAAACTGGTGCCAATGAAGACCCATACCTACAAAGGAGATGTAGCCTGGCTAACAGAGATTGGGGAAGGACCTACTGCCAACCTGCCAAAAGCCAATACTGGAGTTTCAAAATCAACATTGGAAACCCTGGAATCAAACCCTGAACCTCCAAAGGCTACTCAAGTCACACAAAGTGGACAGGAACCCACCCACTTGCTAAATTGCAAACTCGAGTTGACAAGTTACTCCAAGGCCTGCCAGTCTCCCAAGGACAATCCCCCAAATAATCACCAGATTAACGCCAACCTTGAGCCACCAAAGATCCAAACCTATGCAGAGGTTGCAGCTTGCCTTAAGGAGGTTAAAACAAAACCTATTTTTAACTCTGCCAATGACCACCAGCAACTCCCAGCTTTCTGTCCAGAAGGGGTAGTACAATTAAACTATTCAGGTGGCATAGTGAATAGTGGCGGCGGAACAAAGCATTGCCACTTCTATTTGCCAGAGCAGGCACAACCTGGATCTGCTGCCCTCAAGACTCTAAGCCAAGATCCATGCCCCGCCAGTGCCTTGTCTGCAAACCTGAACCCTTCAAAAATCAAAGAAGCAAAGTCCCATGGTATAAAAACCCTGATGGTATGGTGATGACCACATTGTCATTTTTTATAATAAAGTTTTATAAACTTTTGGTTTGAACAAATCTTAATTTACCTAGTCTTAGTGATCTTCCATCTTAACTCCATTCAAGTAGACCATCAGGTAACTGCCCCCTCTGGAGACCAACATGCTGATCCTACCCAGGCACTATACTGTCCCCAGGAGCCCCCTTTGAACCTGTGCATTTTACCAAATACCCACCCAACCCGGCCTACACAGAGTACGACTTGGAGACCATCCTAATTGCTTATCCCTTGGACAGGAATAGAGAAACTGAATACATAGGACGTGAAGGAAAGTGGTACAAAAGGCCGCCAAGATTGTTCAAAGACAAGCTCAATTATCTGACTGCCTACTTTGTTTCCATGACTCCACCCTTAACCCCACGACCTGACTGCCCAATGGAGACCCCCGCCGCTGCAGAGATCACGTCCACTCAACTGTTTGGAGTACTCTATATCACCTTGAGAGGAATGGTGGATTCCATGGTCCCTACCTCTGGACCCTGGTCCTTACTCGGGCAATCCATGTCTTACATTATCAAGTTAGCACCCATTCTATGGTGGGCTTTACCTGCTAGCTTAGCCCAACCCCATCCTAAGCCACCCAATGCCTCTACCTATGCCTGGTTTCCTGACACTCCTCCTGCTCCTTCTGTTGAGGTCCCGTTTGATTTTTAGGCTAAGGTATGGAAAGCCATAGCTGAAATCAAAGCTACTACTTGACGTCAATCTTCTGTTCCAACCCCTCCTCCAGTAGAGCCTATGCCTGACCCTTGCATCATCTCACTAACCAACCAAGTGGCCACCTTGTGAGGGGAGATTGAGTATTTGCAACAACTCCTCTCTGACCCTGATGATTTTTCCTCTGACTCTGATGAGAAAGGAGAGGTTGAGGTCACTGGTACTCCTACCCCTAGCAATCATGGATGTTGCCCTGGCTTGGAAGACCAACTCCGTGTCAGCTGTTTCCTTGCCTTGGATCAGCTAGCAGAAGTAACAAATGATGTTGTGGATAGGAAAGACACACTGGTAAGGGAGGTACAGAACCTCGCCCGCTTGACAGAGACAATTAATGGACATGTTACTCCTTTGGCTGCTCAAGCAACTTCCCTGGCCACTCATATCAATGGGATTGCTGGGACTATAGCAGTGCAACAGATTAAGATCAATGAAATTGGGGCTTCTGCTGCTACCACCAGAGATATCAGTGGACATAACAGCTCTACACTGGATACCCTGGAAGAGAGCCTTCAACTTCTTTGGGCTAGACAGCCTGCTGCCAAATCTTAGTTTGAGGTCAACCACCACATTAATGTCCTCAACGCAGGTGACAACAGTCAGTCCACTTCATCATCCATCAATACCAACTATAAGCCTTCTTTCAAGCAGATATTTGATCCCAAAACTTCTATCATTGCTGCCTTCCTGATCATTTACAAGACTGCCATGTGTAGGGCTTCCAACAAGCTTCAAAAGGAGCATATTATTACCTGCCTTTATCCTACGTGCCAGGAAGTTGTGGTCTCCAAACTCCCTTCCATTTTCACTTGAGAAGACATGAAAAGCCTTCTGATTGAGGGATTCAGAGGAGATCTCAGCTTAGAGGTCAAGAAAGATGCATTTATGCACATTGCCTTTAAACCCAAGGAAACCCTGGCTGAATTTTCTGACTGCTTCTATCTTGAAGGGCAACAGTTGATTACTAGTTGACAGTTAACTCCTTGGGAAGCCTATATGGCTTGTTCAAACGCTTTGAAGGTGAATCAGCTCCTGTGCATGCACTTTAAGGCACAAAAAGCTTCTCTTACGTCCATGAAGAGTATTAAGACTCTCTTTTAAGACATGCATTTGACCCATGAGGTACTGTGGTACGTGAAAATAAGGCTAACAATGCTGGAACCACTTCTTGTACTCTGCGCATTATGACTCTGGGCTCAAGCAGACAGACTAAGAGGCAAGGTTGTCATAACTGTGGCCAAATAGGGCACCACTTGCGTACTTGCACTAATCCCCGAGTGGAAGGTTGTGACCCCAAGGAACAGGCGGGAAAAGAGAGGTCAACTTAGATATGGAGACGCTCTCTGCTGACCAATCTCCCTTGTCTCCTCCTGATCCTCCTTCTCACAAGGAATCTCCCCCTTTGGATGGCCCAACTATCCTTCACCTGTTCCACAATCTTTCCAGTGATTCTGAACCTGAAGATTCTGACTGTGATGAGTCTGATGGTTGTGGCTACTCTGTGCTGGAAGTCCCAGAAACCATCCCTGTAACATACAAGCTTTGCTCTGGGAAGACCACCACCACTTTCTGAGTACCTGCAAGTGAAGCTAAGTCCATGGTGGCTTGCCCTTACCTAGCTCAAGCCCATCAATCTCCTGTCTTGGTTGACTCCTCTGATGATGTTTCTGTGCTAGAAGAAGCTCTTTTCCAGAATGTGACCATATCTCTCCCCTTGCAGACTGTGTATAAGGTAAGTCTTGCCTTACAATGCATGCTAGCCAAATGGGAGAAGGAGTTGGAAGCTGCTCAGGACGTTCTGGCTGTCTTTCCCCCCTTTAGGAAAGATACTACCCGTGTTTAAGTATCAATCCAAAAGGTTAAAATCAAGAGTAACTTGGACACAGGCTCTCCAGTCAATGGGATATCATCCAAACTAATGAAGAAGCTTAAGCTGGCCCCTGAACTCAACTACACTCAATCATATGGTACTGATGACATGGCTCAAACCTGAGCCATTGGTGCCTACTCTGATCTGCCAATGAGGTTTGGGAAGCTTCTTATTGTGTCCCCAGCTGTTGTCCTAGAAAACAAAAGCTACAATCTCCTGGTTGGTAAACAATTCCTTTGAGAGTACAGTGGAATTTTGAACCTACAAGATGGGTAACTATTGCTCTTAGGATATGAGGTCCCTCTAATCTTTGAAGAACCCCCGCATCTCCTGGATAAACACCTTAAGACTTGTGTGCTTGAGTATCCCACGGGTATCTTCTCACTCAAGTACAGGACTCATTCTTCTAATATTTGTTCCCCTCCTCATTCCTGTCCTGCAGAGGAAGGTGTGCCTCTTCTTGCTCCTGCAGCTATTACCATCCCTCCAGGCTCACAAGTGATTATAGACTCTCAGATATCCTATAAACTACCTGAAAAATAATTCCTGGAGCTATACTCACTTGATTCTCTAAGCCACAGAGAGCCTCAGTTATGCCCAAGAATCTTAGATCAAATTCATAAGGAGCCTGTACAGTTTCTGCTAGATAACCTGACTGCTTTGCCTATACAAGTATCTTGGGGCCAAGTATAGGGCATGGTTGCATATTAGGAGCCAAACAGGTGGCGTCCCTCTACCCTTTTGGAACCTTCAGCAACTTTAATCTACCTGAAGAAACCCCTCAGGTCCTCTCCCTGTTCACTGCTGCCAACTTCCCACACTTGTTGCCTGTTCAAAAAAGGATGTGCTGGGATTGCTTGACCAATTCAGCAATATCTTTGCCTCTGGACCTACAGACTATGGTCTAGCCAAAGGGGTCATCCATCAGATAGATACTGGTGATGTGTTGCCCTTTTGTGCCAAGCCTTATTACCGTAGAAGGGTAGAGGATGCCAAGGTTTCTAAGGAGCTTAAACAACTCCTGGATTCTGGTCTCTTGGCTCCCCCTCAGAGCTCTTGGGCCTCCCTTTTGTTGATCCTCAAGAAGAAGAACAGAGGCCACCACATTGTGATGGATTACTTCTGTCTAAACTTGCTCACAAAGAAGGATTCTTGCCTGTTGCCTAGGATTGACAATGCCCTCAGACAATTGGGAGGCTTGAAATTCTTCTCAGCTATGGATTTAGCTTCTGGATATTGTCAGGTTGACTTGTCTCCAGAAGGCCAAGAAAAGGCTACTCTTATCACTTCAGAAGGCCTCTATGAACCCACACTCATGCCCCAAGGGCTCTGCAACGCCCCAATTACATCTCAAAGGGCTATGAACTCTATTTTACGGGATCTGAAGCTCTCCTGTGTTCTCGTATATCTAGACAATATCACTGTGTTCAGCTCCACCTTTACTGATCATTTGGACCATCTCAAAGCTGTCTTCATCAAGATTCAAGAATCTGGTTTAAAGCTCAAACCCTCCAAGTGCTCCTTCTTTAAAGAAGGACTCAAATTCTTGGGCCATGAGGTCACCCAAACTGGAATACGGCCCATTAATAATAAAGTGGAAGTCATTGACAAGATGCTGCCTCCCACAAAACTACGGAAGATCCAATTATTTCTTGTTATGATGGGATACTATTGACAGTTCATCCCTGATTTTTCTGAATTAAGAAAACCCCTTGTCCAACTCCTTTGCAACATACCCTTTGAGTGGACTGATAGCCAACAGCAATCCTTTGAAGCCCTGAAAGCCAAGCTTAAAGAGGCTCTCATCCTAGTCTATCCTGATTATGATAGGGAGTTCATCTTGTATACTGAAGCTAGTGGAGTAGCTGTGGGTGCCATCTTATCCCAACTTGATGATTAAGGTGTCAGGGACCCACTTTGCAGGGAACAAGTTCCCTAGCTGGTGGGCCAAAGCCCCTAAGTTCAATCCTGCTATTACTGAGCCAATAGACACTGTGACCATTTCAAGGTGTCCTAGGTGTCCCAGGTAAGTGAATCTTCCAAACATGGAACTGAAATGACCAAGTATATAGTAACCCACCATGTACGTCAAGAGGTAAAAGGAGGCGTAAGGTCTAACCAGAGAAGGTTTGGTAGGAGGTGGAGTAAACAAACAACCATATTGGAATTTACGTCCCCAGCGGCCGGAAGGGTATTTAAACCATCTGTGAGCAAGGGATTCCTTTTGATGGGCGTCATCTGAAGAAGAGTTGTACCAGTCAGTTGTAGGTGTTGGGTTTTCTAAGGTTGATACCACTGGCAAGAAGGAAGCTAGAAGCCAGGATAGGAATAGAATTCCTCTCATGGCTTCAAAAATATGTTATCAGAAGATGAAGGAGTAGCAGGTGTAGATAAAATCTTTATTGTTGGAACAAAGAGAAATAATGAGAATAGCTCACTTAAATACCCTCCAAATGAAGGCTGGGACATTTAAGTGGTATTTTAGAATATAAGAGGGATTTTCATGGGCTGGCAATCAAATTAATACCTTTTTCCAAACAATGATGAAGATGAAGCTTAATATTTTGCATAGTAAAAGGTTGAAGCAGTGGATCCAAGAATAATCTATTGTGCTGTACATAATTAAGCAGAGACAAGCAAGATAGTCGCTTAAAACTAAGTATGGAGCTTTGATCAAATATAGGCTCTTTTGATTACAGAGTGGCAAGGTAGACAGTGGCAGCCAATCAGAACACAAGCGGTAAGTGACGTTGTTGATTGTGTTAATAACCTTTTCAAAATTCAATTCAAAAGCCAGAACAAAAGTTGAATGAATAGAATACACATATATAAGTAAGCTAAGTTGAATAGTTGATTCTGTATTAACGCTGGGCCCTTCTTTAGGGTTCTGAGTTTGATTCCCGTTGAACTCCTTGTCCAAATACAAACTGGCCCCAAATTCCTTGTTGTTGTGTTGGTTTGAGGAAATATTTTTGCAAAGGTTGTCAATAAGATTCAAGTAGTCAGGGAAAAAATCCCTGAAAGAAGGTGTGGATTGACCCATGGCCTATTCTTCATGAGTCCTCAACAAACACAAGAAGAACTATAGTGTCACTGAAAAGAAATTTATGGTGGTGCTGCATGCTGCAAAAAAGCTCAGGCACTACATCTATGGGACCCACTTCACAGTGGTCACAGATCACTCCTCCCTCAAATGGCTACAACAACTAAAGGAACCTGAAAGTCAAACAGCCTTCTGGGCCTTAAGCCTGAAAGAATACAATTTCACTGTAGTACATTGTCCTGGTGCGCAACATCAGAATGCTGATGGGTTGTCAAGGATACCTATACTAGCTATCCATCCTTCAGACGCCAATTGTCTATACAAGTTGATAGGGTACCCTGACTCCTGGACCACTGAGCCAGAAGACATTTTCTTGGCGCTGCAGGCCCTATCAAAGGATACTGTGATTCAAGATAGACAACTCTTCAAGAAATTCAATAACACCCATTTGCCCTACGTCCGCCCTAGCATGAGGATAGCCATTATCCTCCAAGCTCACATTGATACTGGACATAAAGGCATATCAAAAACTCATGACTGGTTATGCAAGAACTTCTACTGGGAAAACATGCACCTTTTAATCCCTGATGACCTTGCCTCCTGTCATCCATGCCAGTTGCAACATCCTTGCCCTTTCCAACACCAAATCAAGCTCATCCCCCCTAATCATGCTTTCCATACTGTGAGTATTGATGCTGTTGGGCCTTTCCCTTGGTCTAGATCTGGGTGTCAATTTATCTTAGTTGCCATAGACCATTTTAGCAAATGGGTTGAAGCCAGAGCAACTAAAGATATAACGGCTAGGACCACGTCTACTTTCTTGCTGCAAGACATCTTTTATTGACATGGCTGCCCTCAAGTACTGCTCTCAGACAATGGCACCAATTTTAATGCTCGCCTCATCACCTCTATTGTTGAAGCTATGGGGACTCATCAGTTGTTCTCCGCGCCATATAATCCTTCCACCAATGGAACTGTTGAACAAGCAAACTCCACCCTTGTATCCATCATGAGAAAACTCACGCTCTCTGACGCTGCCAATTGGGACATGTTCCTCCCTGCTGCCCTTTTTGCTTATTGACTCAGCAGTCACCAAGTGACTGGTCAATCTCCTTTTGCCATGCTGTGTGAATGTGAAGCCACAACCCCCTCAATCTTGGAATCCCATTTGATCAAAGTTGATGCATCTGCCAATCCTGAGGCCCATGTCAAAGACTTAACTAATTGTATCATTGACATCCAAGCAACAGCATATTCCACTGCCTACAAGGTCAAGGCTTTAGAGCTCTCCCTGTCTAATGATTATAGAGCCTCCCTCCCTGAGTATCAAGTAGGTGAACTGGTTCTTTACTACCAGAATTGTACAGGAGGTAGAGCCCATAAGCTAGACTCCCTCTGGATTAGGCGTTTTGAAGTCACCTTTAAGAAGGGTGTTGAGTATACTGTGAAACTGCTGTCTTCTGGACGTCCTTTTGCCTGAGTCCATTCCAAATTCCTCTGCAGATATCAGCTTCCTGTGTCCAATCTTGAGGGGGGAGATGTCAGAAATTGTGCCATTAATGCTATTTTGATATGGCCTTTGTATAATAATACATGCAAAGATTTGTTGGTTTTGCTTTCAACTTTGGAAATTCCTTGCCTTCTGTAAATGGGTCTGATCCAATCATCGCCCATTCTGGAATATCATACCTTCCTTTGTCTGATCCTGATATGACCTCACCCCAATGTGACCCCCTCTGCCACTCTGTCTACCTAATGATTGATCATCAACCCTTGTCTACTATTTAAGTAGAATCATTTCTCCTAATAAAGGCAAGTTTATCCACATTTGTGCTGGCTTTAATATTCTTCAAGCTTTTTCTTTCTTTTTTGCCAAAATGAATATCTCATCTTGTATTTCAGGAAATTAAGTTATGTGTCCTTAATTTTGCCCTGAAGGCTAACCCAAGTCTAGCTTTGAACCTCAAATATTTTGTTATAAAGATTTTATTCTGTGTCCTACTGAATGTTGTCCACAGGAGCCAAACACAACACCAGGGTAGCAAACACTACCTCCAGGTCCTTATGATGCTGTTCTACTAAAGGGCTGTAGACAATGATATTGTCTAGGTATATTAGGGCATGATTGCAATATGGGGGACAAACATCTTGTTAATGAAAATCACAAAGTTTGAAGGCGTGTTTGTCCTTCCAAAATTGAGCACCATGCACTCATATGATCCGTACTTAGTGCAGAAGGCTGTTTTAGATATATCTTCCTCCTTGATGCAGATTTGGTTATAACCCATGGTTAAAAAATTGAAGAATAAGGTGGCGCCGCCCAGGGCATTAATGAGGTTGTCAATGTGTGGGAGTGGGTAGCAATTATTGATGGTGACTTCATTTAGGGCTTGGTAATCTGTGACCAATTGAAGGGTACTGTCTTTCTTTGCCACAAAGAATACAGCAGTGCTAAAAGGAGACTTTGAGTGGCAGATAAGTCCTTTCTCAAGTACCTCTTTGAGGTAGGCACATAGGGTTTTGTCTTTGTTTGGGGTGTTTTGGTAGATGGGTTGTACCTTAGATACTTCTCCTTTGAGTTAGATGGAGTGTTGTATGTGCTTCTCAGGCGGTAACCCTGGTAGAGCCTCTATGAAGATTTCAGGATGACAGGCCACAATGTTACAATCTTGAGGTGGTGTGATGTCCTGGTAATCTTTGAAGTGTATGATATTGTACTGGCAGGAGTCCCAATTAATTACCTTGAGGTCATCTTTTTTGTCCAGGGTTTCAGTAATGCGTAAAAAAACATGGTCACACAGGAGTTGATCCACTGAGTCAGGGTAGATCTGGTGATTGACACCTTCACACTTGATGGTTAATACTGAGGTTGACCTGTCTAAATGTGGATTATTCCTTTGTAACCAGTCCAGCCCCAGTACAATATCAAACTTGGGGAAGTCAATGACAGGTCCCTGAATGGTGGAGTGCAGGTTCTCTAGCATGATGGAGAAAGGGGCCATTTCCTTTGTCACGGCAATGTGATGTTTGTTGGCAAGGACCATATTTTTAATCTGCAAAGGATTAGTGATCAGCTTGAACTTGTCTACAAAGCTGCTGTTGACTAGGGTTTGGTCTGCGCCTGAGTCTAAGAGTACTGAGCCTGTGTAACTGCAAAAGCAGAAAGGATAGGATATAAGTTTATTGTGATATCTGGTGATGGTTTAAATTACTGGGTCTTCTGAGGGTACTTGGATAATTAGGCACTGGTCCACATCCTTGGGTTGGTACTCATTTTTGGGCAAGTTGGAAATTGTGTGGGGAGAACTTGGCTTGCTTAATGCTCTCACTGGGCTTTTCTCTTGTCGCAATTGTCTTGGGTGGCAGTGATATAGAAATTTGCACAATTTGACTGCCCATTGTTCCCGTTTCTGTGCGCATTTGAACCTGCAGGCTTATGGTTTGAGTTGTTGTTGTTTCCAGGAGGAAGGTGATTGGCGCACCCAGTTGAGTGAGAATCTTTGGGTCTCTCTCTTCCCAGTCTGCGCTTTATGGAGGGTGTTAGACGTTTGCTCTGCCTTCTCTGCTTTGCAATATAGGCTCTGAAGATTGTTTACTTGGTCCAGGTTGATGTGTCTCATTGTGTGTGACTTGAGGGCTTCATAATACAAGAGATGTGTGGCTGGAGTGTCAAATTATATATCTGCAGGGGCATTTAGGCAGAGTTTTTCATAAGAGTGTATTAGTTCCTTTACAGTGTAAGGTCTTGCCCATAGTGGTGCAAGGTTATAAACTAGCATGTATAAGGCATTAGAATTCAGATTTAAAAGGTATAAAAAGGTGGGAACTGTCTTCAAAAGGATCTTACAGAACCCTGCTAAAAACTTATACTGAGTTACAAAATGAGTGATTGAGTTTAAGAACCCTAAGCAAATAAGATAAAATAATGTGTTTAATAGTGAAAAATTTGTAACTAAGGGAATGTTAATATTTGGATATTCTCCATCAGCAAATTGGTACATATAACTATTGAAAGATTCCTTAAGGGAAAATAATGGATACAACAAGCCTAAGGCTTGTTGTTTTACAATTTTCATTTTTTAAGAAAAGAAAAGCTAAACTTTAAAACAAATTTAATAAAATTGTATAAATTTCTAAAAAATAAGATCTCAAGTTTAAATTTGATAAAGAATTGAAGGATAGAAATCACTTAGAATTTGGCTTAAAGCCTACTCTTCACAAGTTCTTTATTATATAGGTTTGTTTGTTCTCAGTTTATAATGATAGGCATGAAGGGAAACAGCCAAGAAAAGGAGCAACTGTAGAAAACCTGTGTAAGAACCTGGAGCAGAAGGAGAACTGCAAACCCAACAAAAGTTGCAGATCAGCAACGTGGAAACTGGAGAGTGGCAACAATGTAAGCGGGAGTTTCAAAAAGGTGACAGAGATGAGAAATATTTGAGCTTTGAAGTAGAAATATATAATAAGATATAATAGGGAAGACAGAGCAATAACAACAACAACAATTCAAACACAAATAGCATAAAGCAAGGTAACTAACTTAAAGTACTTAATTATTTAAAAATTCAACTTAAATTTTGAAATATTAAAAAATAAAAGAAAGATTAATCAAACCAAAAAAAAACAAATAAGTATCTAAGAAGCCTGCCCTTTGGGGCAGGGCATGACATACAGTGCCTGTCTATGTAAGAGAGGGGGGCTAGACTAACAAAGTCTGGCTCCCATCCTGGTGGGAGCAACCACCAGGATGCTATCTAGTGCAAGACTTGGATAGCTGCTCAAAGGGGCCTCCCAAAGGAGACCGGATGTGAAAGGGGAGGGAAGTATGCATCCAAAGCCATGACCAAGGCTCCAGTAAGTAACCACAGAGAGCAATCCTGAGTGGAAGGGGTCTCTGCATCCAAATCAGGGATTTGGCGCAAGGGAGAAGGATTGTCCAAGTCAGAAGAAAGAGTCTCAGTAGTACCAGATTCTAAAAGGGGCAACAATTTATCAAGACAAGAAGACAACCAAGAGAACAAACTATAGGATATTGGTTTGGTGGGAATCTGGGTGAGATGTTCAATTACATTTACAAACAGACCAGGAATAAACTCAGAAGATTGAGAAATCAAGGAAAGTTTGCTCCAAAAGACAGGGTTTGAGGTCCAGAACAATAGTTAGAAAGGCACCAGTATTCACATAGCCATCTTGTACCAAGGAGACAACATGATTTCAGTGGGTGCCCTTTTTTGCTAAAGCAACCGGGTGGACGGACCAGGTGCACGGGTAAATAATAGAAAATGATCCAAATTAATATACTTGGAACAATTCCCAACAAAAAACAACAGGTGGGTGGGCAGACGGGCAGGGGGGCCAGAGAAAACGGGGCGGGGACAACAGTGGGTGTTGAAACAATTACCTTTAATATTAAACAAACTTTAATAATACAAAAAGATCTGCAAAGTCAGGAGTTTATTCAACAATTGGAATTGATAAGCAAGAGACCTGACAACCCATGCTTCCATTTTATGCAAAGGGGGGTGATAGGACGGGAGGGGTTATGAAAGAGGCTATTGGAGTGCAATCTAAAGAGGAGCCTATTAAAGAGTACTGGTTAATCTTATCCTGGTTTGAGACCAAGAAAAATAAGGGCCGCGGGCCCAGATGTAAAACTCAGTCCCTCAATTGGTTAGGAGCTTTCCGAGGACTCAGGAGGTGCATTTCCCCTAATGCCTTCCTCTGACGTCTCCATCAGAGAGCTCTGGAACCAAATTATTTTGGGCTGAGGGACTTCTGGGCCGGAGGAATTGGCAGCCTGAGACACCACTGATTGCGGGATTTGATACCCAATTTGCCAGGCTGCAGGTTAGGCTTTTCTGGATTCATGCGGCCCGCATTTTTCTGTTGGCTGCTAGTTGTTTCAGGACAGAGTGACACCAGGACAACAAACAATCTAGCAGAATTAATGTCTCATCCGCAGTTGGAGGGGACTTCAAAGGAGAAATGGGAACTTCAGCTGGGAAAGCCAACACAAACCGTTCATCCACTGTGTGGGCCAAGTCCTCCAGGTTTTGGAGGGGTTTTGCCTGCATGCAGGCCACTTTTTTTGATGGTCTGGGAAATACATCCCAATCCAGGGCCAAAGGTGGGCCATGGAACTTTACAGTCTTGGTCAGGTTTTTCACTTGGCAAATAATCATGAGGACAGTGTCCTTCAATATGAACTGTGCCAAGAAGTCTTGTTTGAAAGTCTTCCAGCCTTTCACAGTATGATCTTTGTGCCACTTATTGCACCAAGTGCCTGCATTGTGTGTGAGTCAGATGGATATCTCTGCAATCCAGAAGCATTGTGGGCATTCCATCTGCACCAGTTTACTTTGGGCAGATTGAATCCAAGCTATGGCATTGTCATTGTTGGCCCCAGCAAATGGTTTCAAGACAGCACCCAGAGTTCTTAGGCCATGTAGGGGGACATGGTTTCTTCTTTGGCTGTGGCTCAAGACGGAGCAATAGGTGCCTGGAATAAACCTTGCACTGACAGAGGGTTGAAGATGGGTACCAGTACAAGCATGTTCTGATATAGTACAAATTCTTCTGGTATCTCAGTACCTGGTTTGTATGGCGTTCAGTCTAGTGAGAGGCCAGACTTTATTTTGAGGATTTATTGACCGCGGCAAGTACGGGCAACAGGCAGAATTTTGAGGGATAAAGTAGGATGGAAACCTATCTGTGCTACCAATGTTGTAACTGTGCTGTTTTAGCAGAGTTACAAGAGAAAAAACATTTAGAAACTAGATAATAAGCTTTATTGAGAGATAGTGATCATATAGTTATTGTGAATCATGGATAACAGGAACATGATTGTATTGATCACATAGTGGATGGTGAAGGGGGTGGATTGATCCTGGTAACAAGTCAAGCACCAAAACTAGGCATCCACCGTAAGGGATCATCATTTGTTCATGTTGTTGAATTTGGAAATTTGAGTCAACTTCCTAGTTTGGCTTTGAGTAACTGGATAATTGGATCACGGGTCACAAACCCATTTACTTATAACCTTGCTGGCGGGTTGAACCTGCTGTTTTGATACTGTGGTGTCAAGTGAATTTATTTAGCCGGTATAAAGCATCCATCACCCTAAAAAGTATCTGTGGGGGGATTTATTGGTGATAAATACCTTTAGATCAAACTAAAACATAACTAAAAGCTTTCTAAGCTTTAGAGCACAAAAACAGTTTTTAAGAGACTTTCTGGTGAAAAATTCCTTGGATATAGTTTTTTATTGTACCCTCCTAAAAAATAAAGGGTTTGGCCAGGAAATTCTCAAGAAATCTAATAGGGGAACAGGTTGATAAAATTTCACAAGGATTGATTTTTCAAAACAATTACTATGATAAAAGTCACTTTGGTATATGGAATCTTGTTGATTTAATGAGTTTATTGACACAGAAGCGCTGGTTAAGTTTAGTACAGCTACAAACTAATTTTAGGTTGGATATTGGTCCAACATGTAATAAGAGAATTTGGTTTGACACTAATCTTCAGATTTAAAGCTAGACCTCCAAGTTCATTTTCTTTATGTTTATAATGATTACTCGATATATGGTTTAGTTTTGAGAGATCTTATTGATACTTTTTATTTGTAGAAAGGGCTAACTTATTGGTTTGATTTTCCAGAAGATATATGGCTAACTTGCATTGAGATGATCATATTTAATATCCTTCTCCTGTGAGGATGATCCCAGCGCTTGTTGTAATTGAATGTATCCTCAGCTTTGGTTTCTTTGGCCAGTTTATCATACACTTTTTTAAGTAGTTAAATATGTGGAAATTATTGAGCTAGTATGAAGCATCTCTAGGTAGGAGTTTAAACCGTCCATCTGGGAGAGTAAGGATCAAAAATTGGTAAAGGGATATCCTTTTTGGAAGCGGGGTATTGATAAATAAATTTGGTTTATTAGATGCTTTTATAAGGATTTTGTGGTTAGCGGGTGCAGTCGAGGCAGATCAAGTGGCCACTCTCTTTGGTGAAGTTGGATTGGGGGAGGGGGCTATGACATTTGTAACATTGGAAATGGTTTGGGTGGAACTTTGATTTGCCATCGGGCGTGGACAGGCACAGTCCCTTGAGGGGCTTCTCGCAGATCAGACACATGGCATCGAGCAGATGGTAATAGTGACGTTCGCACAGGATCCGTTCGTCAAGGAGAAAGCTTGTGCCATCGGCCACGCAATCCCCACACTCGGCACACCGGAAACACGCCTTGTGCCACACCGCATCCAACGCCTCAACATAGCTATCCGCAATCCCCGTGCCGCAGCCACGGCAGTGCAAGACAAACAGCGACTCGTAGTCGAACTGGCAATATGCATGCCTATCCACCTGTATGTGGACCCCATCCAAACTTATACCGCAGTGGTGACAATGCTCCATGTTGTTGTACTGCGGGGGCTCGGGATGTCGAGGCAGGCAGCATACCAAGGCACGCGTACACAATTCACACACCCGCTCCTCCCATTCCATATCAACCGCTTCTGAACCCAGCCCCACGCCACAATATACGCAATTGCAGGTATCAAAGTCTAGGTCCAGCGATGATGCGCTGCCCATAATAGGCGAGAGCTGGCTGGCATCCGACACCGGCGACATTGGGAAATCACTCAGTCCATCATATCCCAGCTGTCCCAAGTCCAGCCCCAGCCCAAATGGCTGCTTCATTATCTCCTCTTCAGTAGGGAATCGAAATACACTGTCCATGCCCTCCCTGTTCGCCCGCTTGCCTATTTATATCCCTCAACATCAACTCTCCTAGCAACCTCCCCAACTCTATCCAAACGAATCCGCTTCCCAATTCATGACAGCATTCTTTTCAAACAAACACTAATTGCATCTACCCTTTTCAACCAATCATATCTCCTCCTTCAAACAACCATCAGCCAATCATACGAACACGAACACGAGTAGAAACGCAGCTGAAAAACTAAACTTATACTGCATCAGCACTAAATCCAATCTTGAATGCTCAACTGCAAGCAACTGTATGCACAATATAAGCATTTCCTGAACAGCGCAGATCAATTAACCATCCACTTCTTAACGCCAACCAACAATTCAACTACTTTACTAGTAAATAGGACCAGACAAGGTTCCCTACTCGCTAAAACAAAATGTCAAGCCCCTGCCCAAAGCAGCTGCTGCCAGCATCCCAAACCCCAGCTCCTGACTCAGCTTGCATTTATGACATCACACCGGCATCAACCTAATTATCTACAACCACTGCACCCAAGGAATACATCCAAAACAATCTCAACCACCAACATGCTACCCCGGAATAAGCCCACCCATATTTTTCATATTTGAATAAAATCCCACTCTAAATTTCCCATTAAACTAAATATGTAACGTACCCTAAAGTTCTAAAATCAATTCTATCCAATACAGTGCTATCCCTGCCTCCAAAAAATCATCACTTTAATGTAAAATAAGCCCAAAATAAATTAAATATCAGCAACTAATTTAAATCATTACAAGTTAATTTAATGCGGAAAAATCCTCAACAATTAGGGCATACATTCCAGACTATCCCCTCCATTATAGTCCAAAAAATAATCACTTCGATTTAAACTAAGCCATAAAACAAATGAAATATCAGCAATTAATTTAAATCAATTCAAGTTAATTCAATGCGGAAAAAATCCCTATAGAAACTAGGGCATACATTTCAAAGTCTATCACCTCCATTATAGTCCAAAAAAATAATCACTTTAATTTAAACTAAGCCATAAAACAAATGAAATATCAGCAATTAATTTAAATCAATTCAAATTAATTCAATGCGGAAAAAAACCCTATAAAAACTAGGGCATCCATTTCAACGACTCCAATCTCCACTAAAAACCAGACCCCTCGATCCAAGTTGACGGTAGTTGGTGAAGTTGGAACCAGATTCGATCCAGTTAAATCCACCCATTAAAACGCCAAGTTGGTACTAAAAGGGGCAGCTCTACCAGTTTTAAGAACACCCCAGAAATATTAAGCTACCGCCCTTTAAACACTTTGCCGGTTAACTAGCAATACATTCATATATATAATGATATCAATATCTGGCTACCGTAGATTCCAATCTAGATACATAAACAGCATTCTCCTTTTCAGATCGGCTGAATCTTCTCCCAACCCCAGATCGCATGAGAACCGCCAGCTTTTAGCAAAAAATAGCTATCCTAGTACTTATAAGCCCACTAATAGCGAGGCAGGGGCAGCCGATAAGCCTAAAAAGTCGATCTAAATTACTTACATCTGAAGTAAGGGTAAACCAATCAGATGAACCAAATAAATGTACCCTCCCAAAGAAATTACTCATAACCATGAAATCCGTTAATTAATCCCCACACCAAATTAATTGGTAGCTTATCCCGATTAACGAGACCATTTTCATGCAAATTCCAAGAAGGAGGCACCTCCCAAAGCCAAACATTCCCTTTTTAAATTAATCAACTCCTTGCTTTTTTTGTTAAAAATGATCCAAGCCACTTTAACTTTAACCCCAGATAATGTATCCAGGAATCCAACAGCGAGAAAATCAAGTGATCTCCTTTAGTCGCAAAACTCCCAATTTATAATATATAAACAATAGGCTGGTCCCCCAACAAAACATCACCCTATCCAAAAAAGATCTCCCGCTCAACCTGGACATCTGTTAACCAGAAGCCAGGGCTCGTTGAGTTGAGCCCACCATATTTGACGCCCCTGCTTTAGCTGCTGGATGCTGTACAGTAGTTTTCAAACCTGTTGAGATAAAAATATATTATTCAGTTTAGAACGCATGAACTCAGTCAAAACAAAATAAAAATCAAGGAATTTATATTAAATTACAAAAAAATTTGGATACACTTTGATTTTGTTTTTAGACTGAGTTCATGTGTTCTAAGCCAAATAATGTTGCAACTGAACTAATGAGGATTCAGTATTTGGAATTGGGGAAGACAACAGTCCAATAGAAAGGACATAATAATAAGAATAAGGTATTGTTTATTGTAGAATATTGTGATTAATATACTATATGGGGAAAGCCACAAGACCACAAGGGGGTGGCATAGTGGCGTGTTTCATGTAAGGTTCAAAGCCGAGGAATAACTTGTGCGGGAATCAGCAGGTTGAATTGGTAGCGCTCCTAAATAGGAGGAAGTGCCCGCCATTTGACATTACCATCAGATTGACTCATGTTGTTAGACACGTCAAGGGGTGACTTATTGAGCGCCCCCTGTGTATCGTAAGATACGTTGGCGGGCAAGTCTGGAAACTTGGTTGCAACAATAATATACATTTATCTCAACAGGTTTGAAAACTACTGTACAAACTAATTTTATTTAAAAGATATTCCTCCTAGCCATAAAATTCCACCAAAAGATATAGGTTGTAATATACAACACTTTTCCTCCAAATAAACCATTGTCTAGTATGAGTGATTTTATGTTTATTTAAATATTCTAATGATTGCACTATAATTTTTGAAACCGAGATTACCCCCTACCCAATAAAGTATCTCACAATACACAGGAGGCGCTCAAAGAGATGTCCCATAATTTAACTAATAGTATAGATGATCATTTGAGCAATGTTAAATTACAGGAATTATCTTTATATTAGTAGCAATGTTAATTTGACACGCTGATCCCCTGCTCAAGATATTCTCATCCAGAACTCTTATACCAAACCTGTCACAGTGCCACCCCTTGATGAGTATGTGGTTTCTCAATGTATTATATAACCATGATATTATCTAAATAAACATTATCTTATTAATATTATTGTCTTTTCTATTGGACTGTTGTCTTCCCTAATCCAAATACTGAATCCTCATTAGTTCAGTTGCAACAGTGATAACAGTGGTAGTTTTGATTAATGACATATCTTTAAAAAAATCCCCAAGAAAGAACAGAGTGCTTGCTGTATGTTAGGGCTCAGAATACCATAGACAATCAGCTAGCCTGCCTGGAGATGAAACAACCAAAATTATGGAAGCCTTTGCTAACTGCCTTCCTAGAAGAAAATCCCCTTTCTGACTGCAAATGACCAGAGGTTTGCAAGGCCCACATGCTGCAAACCCTGGAACCAAAATTTAATACAAAATTAGGTCCATTTGCTATTGGGAAATGGTAAATTGGAAAATCAATTGTTTAATTATTTGATCAGGCGCTCAAACACTTGCAGGCTCTAATAATAGCTGTGGGACCTTGGCATGCTGCAGTCAAACCCATGACCATGAAGTAACAGCAAATGCTATTTCCTCCTCAGGTCCCAGTGCACAATTTTCAAGCCATTTTGCAAGTATCATTGAAAATTATGCCACCAGGCCTCTGGTGGCACAAAAGGCTAAGTATTCCTCAGTAAGTAAAAATAGTGAGGAGGCAAAGCCTTTATCACTGTTGACATCTTAAAATAAACAACTTTATGCCCAGAACCCATTATTTTCTTACAGAAATTATCTATTTTTGTACCAATATAATCATTATGTCTGCATCTATTTGTGAATTCACTACACAATACACCCACACCTATTCTTTCCCTCCTGGCTCTGCTCCTGTCCACCTGGTTACTCTACCTTGCGCCATTGACTTGGAGCTCTTCCACCCTCACCACCTGGATCTCCCTCCTGCCCATTTTAGAGGCCCAATTTTGTCTATCATGAAGGAGATCCCCTCCACTCCACCCTTGCCCAATGCGCCTCCTGCCCAAGACTTCAGTAAGTTGGGGCCCATCTACATTTTAGTATTGAGGCTGGCCATCCAGGCCGTGCCCCATACTGAAATTTGGCGTTTCTTAGCCACTGCTGTGAATTATATGGTCAGAATTGCACCAATTGTGTACATGGTCTTTCAGGCCCGGCCTGCCTCCCCTGTGAGAGTCCAGCCAAACTCTGGTATGGGCCGTGACAGTATGCCAACCATATAAAAACTAGTAACCCTGGGCCCCTATTCTTCTCTGGTTATAGGGGCATCTTTCATGATCTTATTTTTGACCTCAGCTTACTACATAAGACAGTACTTGACCAAGAAACAAGAAACAAACAAATGCCAAGAAGAAATTGTTGCCAAGCCATCCCAGGTCCAGACTGTGACCATCTCCACCTTGAACCGGAATACTGCTGCCCCCACAACCTTTCCTGACCTGCCAAAAATGGACTTGGCTGGCTTCAGAAAAGGAATGATTATGATAAATGCCTTGTTCTGTGCCCACCCCAAGAGCTTCAGAGACAATGCTCAGAAGGTTATGATGGTGGTTGCTCAACTAAAGAATGATGCTAGAGAGACCTTCCTGACCAGCCTAGAGGAAGACCTGGATCTCATTCTCTACTAAAAACAATTATTGGAGAGAATGAACTCTGCCACCACCCCTGATGGAGCCAAGATTTAGGCCTACATGGGACTTATCCGCCTAACCAAGGAAGAGACAACCTGGAAACTTAAATACAACAATTAATACACCCGGCAGAGGCCGCCAAGATCCCTGACAATATATCTGGCCTGTAATTCAGAAACAGATCAAACTCACACCACTCCAGCCTCATGGGACACCACTGTTGCAACCTTACCAAATACAAGCTCCTGGCTATTGCCAGAGGCATGGACTTCAGCCAACTATAAGGATACCACTCTTGACAGCCCCAAAAAACCAGCTCCCTGATGCTAGTAGGTCTTGTTTGAATATGACCCCAGAAGAGTATCAATGTCATGTCATAAGTGGGCTATACTTATATTCCACCAGAGTGGCCACTTATCCAAAGACTGCACTAGCCGCTCCAACGGAACCCAAGGAGCCATTTTTTCAGCAATAAACAACGCTTTCCAATCCTATCCTATCATTGACACTATTTTATGTTATCATGACCTTGAGGTGAACACTGTAGCCCTATTAGACAGTGGGGCAACCCTCAAATACATGGGATGTAGCCTAGCCAAGAAACTGGGTGTGCCAGTCCAAGAAAACTCCTGACTGGTAACATTGGGCAACAAGACAACAGACCTGTCACATGAATGCAAAGAGTCTGTATCTCTGAAATTAAATAGGAAACTCTTGCCTACCAGATTTTACGTCATGGAGAAGCTACCAAAACCTGTAGTGATAGGCTTCAAATGGTGGGTTGACCACCAGCTAGACTTAGACTATAAGAATCATTGGGTGACTGTTAATAATGAGAGCCAAACCTTAGAGGTCCCATGCCTGAGCCCTCAGCAAACCCTAGAGCTAAATAAAATCGCCATGGAATCTTGCAAAGCTGAGATCCCAAAACTTTTGAAGCCTTGGTAGTCTGTCTTCTCAGAAGAAGAAGCCTCTGCCTTGCCTAACACAGTCAGTTTGACCAGGCCTTTGATCTCCTCCTGGAAATCTAACCTAAGCATGGACATGTCTACAGTTATAACATGAAGGAACAAGCCGCCTTAAGAGAGTACTTGGACAAGATGTTGAAGAAGGGATATATATGTGTCTCCAAATCTCCTTGTGCATCCCCTTTACTATTGTTAAAAACAAGGGTGGCAACCTACATCCTTGTGTCAATTACCAGGACCTAAATATCATCACTGTAAAAAACAGATACCCTGTACCCAATGCCAAAGACCTCTCAGACCAGCTTTCAGGAGCCAACATCTTCTCAAAGGTTGATCTCAGGGACGCCTTCAACCAGAGCTGTATCAGGCCTGGTGATGAATGGAAGACCATCTTCAAGACTAGGCAAGGACTTTAAAATTACCTGGTTATGCTGTTTGGTTTGTGCAACGCACCCAGCACCTTTCAAAATATAGAAGATGTGGTCTTAGGAGGGCTCAAGGATCAGTGTTGTGTAGCCTACTTAGATGACATCCTCATCTATAGCTACACCCCTGAAGAACATGTAAAACATCTTCAAGCTGTCCTAAAACGCTTAAAGGAAGACATACTATTCATCAAACTCCAAAAATGTGAGTTCTTTCAAGAAAAAGTAGAGTGCTTGGGGTACAACGTGCTAAAAGGAGGATTTACTATGGCACCTGACAATATAGAAGCTGTGACATCATGAACTGAACCTAAGAACTGCAAGAAAGTCAGAAGCTTCCTGGGTGTCAGGATTGACAATCCTTTTACTCTTGAAACCTGGTTCCAAGGTTGAGATTCAAACCCTGACCCTGAATCCCTGCAGGCTGCCTGCCTGCGTTTTCCTGAGGCCAAGCTCCCACAAATTGAAGCCAAGAATGATGGTCCAAATGGTAAAGCAAGCCAAACCAAAAAAAATCAGCATGCCAAATGGAGGAGTAATCAAGGCGCCTAATGGAGGCAACAAAACTTCAACCATTAATTTCATGAACTTGAAGACCACCTTGGTGGCCAATCAGGATGTGCCACCTGAGGAAAACATGGGCCTGTGGCCCAACCCCATGACCACAACTCTAGAGCAAGATAATCAAGTAGCCAATTCAAGATCTCTGACCAATGAAAGAACTCCTGGCCTGGGTACCATTTTGCCGCCTTTAAACCAGAGCACCCAGAACCCCTGGGCCCACCTTTCCCAATGCCCTGATGGAGAATATTAATATTGGAAGTGGGGTGCTATAGAGACAAAAGGACCTTGCACTCCAAACTTATTGCCATTTTTGAATAAAGGTTATGTTATTTTGGCTTACACAGCTACTGCCTTATTTTGCCTTTTCCATTTATCAAATTAGTACAAGATCTTCCAGTCCTCCTGCTCCTCTGCCCGCAGATTTCCGTCCTCCAGGTGTTTCCTTTGGCCCTGTTTACTTCACATAGTACCCTCTGAAGCCTGAATATAAGGACTACATCCCAGAAAAATCCTTGAACTAGATTCTTTGGCCCACATACAATTCACAGTTAGATATAACTGTCAAGTCCCTGGATATTCTCAACAACCAAGTTTTTTAGAGGAAAATTCAAATAACTGCCTTCTTACAAGCTCTGTATGAAACTGACTGTGATCTCCAAGCCTATGCCTGCTTCCTCACCCAACCTCCCAACTGACCACAAAAAAAGTTGATTGGGATTATGTACATTACCCTCACTAGGGTGATTGACACAATAATCAAGGCTGCCAGCCCGTAGTCCTGGGTGGGAAAGTCCTTATACTATCTTTTTAAGTTAGCTCCTCTCTTGTGGTGGGCTTTAACCATAAAAAACCCGGCCTAAATGATCCCTGAAACCAACGGGCCGGCCGCCCAATACTGGATCCCTGACACTGGTCCTGTGTCAGAAATACATTCATTAGTGAGCCTTTCTCTAATTGAATGGAGAAGAGTCCCCAAGTTAAACTTAACCAGAGTAGACCCTACTGGAATTCCTATCATTAGCATATGTAAAAGGTTACCAAGTAAGCAAAATCTTCCCAGAAAGGGAGTAAAGTGGTTTGGCAAGTAGTAGACTCTGGTGTATCCCAACACCAATCAAGGGGCCTTTGTATGTATAATTGGAGGGACTCAAGAGGTTTCAACATAGGGGCATGACGGCAGTGTAGACAAAACAATAACAAACAGATTCTTCAGTTTTATCTATGGGAGTTAGTTCAGAGGTTTCAAAGTTTACATTTGCCTGGCCATGACCAATTAACACAGAGAAAACCCATAACAGGAGAATGAGCTTCATGTTGTTGTAGAGGGAGCTTAATTTATCTGCCAATCAATTTTAGAAGTTAAAAATATAGATTTATTGGATTGTAGATAGAATAAAGGTTTGGAGCAAATTGCTCAGGAGGGGAAGCTCATCTTAAATACTGAGTGAAATGTGGGGATAAACAGAGTGATTACCAGGTAATCCTGCAAGAGTAGTTTGGAAAGTATTGCCTTGCAAGACTTTAGCAGGCTGCAGCCTGCAGAGCAGGAAGAAGTAAGGGTTGGATGTGCTTTCAGGTTGCAGTTGGTCTGGTTGCCTTGTGTTGGGGGGATTTTCACTGGGATGTGATTTGGTTCTTTGACTTGGGTGATCTGTGGAATCTGATTGGCTGTTTAGGGATGCAGGAGGTGCAGTGGATTCAATTGTGGTTTCCCTAAAATTCTGATTGGCTTATTTAAACACTGTAGTATTTTTGGATTCATTAATTAATTGGTACTTTATCTTATTAATGTCCTCATTGTGTTGTCATTCAAACCCATGCTTGATTGATTTAAATTATAAGTTATATAGTTCAAGCCACTTTTGGTTGTGTTTTTATTCTTGCATTTGAAATTCAAATTAAAGTGTATATTAAATATACATTTATTTTTTGAATTCAAATGAAGTTTTAATGGTGTCAAGATTTTTGGTTCTTGAAGAAGAAGGGATGTAGCTTTTATTAGTTGTATTATGCATTTTGGGATGAGGAAATTTTTATGAGAACAGATGTGTTTGCAATTGATTTGGATGGGTGCTGCAACAGTCTGTGTTCTGTTGCTGCTTGCACCAGGTGATATGAGAGTCCTGTGGTCTTTGGGACGTAACACTGTCTTTGGTGGTTTGGCAGGATTCTGAAGTAACAATAATACACTCTTATTGTACTTGACACTACTATTATTTGGCTTAGTAGTAATGTTGATGTTTTCTTATTTTTTTCTGCTTTCCAAGTGGTCTTGGAAGGACTTTTTATAGTGTGCAGCTAGCAACCAGACTGGTGTCTAGCTGCAGATAACTTCTACTAGCTAGCCTATCATCCCCAAGCTACTAGTTTCACCCCCAGAGTTGGATTCTAAACCTGAATAAGGTTTTAGAATGAGGTAATATTCTAGGCTGCTGATTTCTCCTCTTCAGCCTAGATATTTCTTGGCTTATTTACGGTCAACTAAGTTGACATCCATAGCCTGGGCCCCGTCTTATGTTTGGTCTAATGTGCAGAATTTGCATGGGCAGTCTTCTGTCTCATTTCTTGGTGAAACAGGATGTTTGCATTTTCCCGTCTTTATTCCGTAGAGCGGGTTTGCATCTATTTTGGGATCCAGAATGCCTAGCATCAAATTAAATAAGCTTCTGGATTGGCCCGTGAACTGAGACCAGTAATGTCTCAGGTGTCTTCTGGATTTGAACTATAACAGTCTTAATATAATTTTTCCATATTCCAGAATAGAAGTCTCAACCTGGCTGTGGCCTGTCTATTGTTAGCCAATAGCTTTAGTGATGGGAATATGGATCAGTCAACCCTAATAGATCAGGATTTCCTGGCATTTCCCCCCACTTGACTGAGCTATATAGTTTTGGTGAATATCTCTAGCACTGGAATATGAGCAATACTTCTAATTACTCCAGTATATCCAACAAGACTGATGCCCACCAGATGGTGGTGCAGATGTCAGAAGAAGACTGTTGTCATTTTTGTGGGCTTTCCAAAGAGGCCAAGGTGGCGTTGCTACATGGGCTTTGTCAGGCGGAGACAAGTTCTGTGTGGTCAGGACTGGAGAGTTTGATCTATTCATGTTCCTTAAATGAAGGGGATCATACCAAGGAGGACAGTGAGGAGATTCCAGTGGAGGGAGAGACAGAAGAGCTCCAACCTGCAGAAAGGGAGAAGCACATTAGTGAAGAGCAGCAGGGGGCCACCTGTACACGGCCTCAACCCTTAGTGATTAATCTACCTTCTGGTGCTTTCTCACTTCAAACCCAAACAGGCTTCCAATTGGAACAGTAGTCTGCCCCATTGTTTGGCATAGGTGATGAGGGTTTTTCCATTCCTCAATTATACTAGGGGATAGACATAATTCCACAGTTCATGTATGTGGTAATGGCCTAACGTCCGTGGATCAATCTAAAATGGAGAATTACCAATTCCAGGGAAGACTTTCATGCGGTGGAAGACAAAGAGCTGGTGGGACAACTTGGTAATGGGCTGGCTGAGCTGCTGATGTCAACAGGTGACAAGGAGGGTGTGGAACAGGCCTTTCAGGGGTACCTTCTTGATCAGGGGCTACAGGGTTTCTCAACCTGGTTCAGCCCTTTGGTTGGCTTTCCTCTGCTGTATCAGTCCTTGAGGGTGGAGAATTCAGATGCCTGTAATAGTCGGATCTGTCGGGTGACCCAAAGCACTTGGGCAGCCATCAACGGTGGGGACTGGCAGAAGGCTTTTTGGGGATAGTATTATGTGGGGACATAATGTTAACCCCTGATCTTGGCTTGCTAATGGCCAGTGCTGACAATATGGCAGCCCACTGGGAGAAGATTTGGAACAAGCTGGGGGGTTGAAGGCGCCTCTTCCCCATGTCTATTGGTACATCTCAATTTCATGGTGGACTGCTCTGTCCTGGCCTGTTTCTTTCCTCTGTATGCTGGTCTCTGGCAAGCAGATATTGTGCATGTGGAAGTACCAATCCCCTTTGTGTGGTATTCCCAGCTGCCTCAGGCAGAGCGGCGTCTATGGTTGCAGGTGGCAACCTATATGTTTGTGGAGGGGAGAAAGTTCCTGTTTGTGTCTTTGTGGAGCCTTCAACAGGCTGTGTGGCGTTCCTGGCAAGATAGCTTGCAAGTGATTGATCCTGAAGAGGATGGAGAGGACCCTGAATATCAGGAAGGAAATCCCTAGTTTTTTGCAATAAAGCTCATCCTATTTCAAATTTTAGATTTTATTTTTAGTAAGCTTTATTGTGAGCCAATATTTGTAATAGTGAAATATGGATTGAGGAATCTTGCATGGACTCTGTTAATGAGTTTTCCATTGGACAGATCCTGGATTGTGTAAACATCTGGAGAGGTCTTTTCAATGGTTTCAAAAGGGCCTTTCCAAATGCTGTCAAGCTTATGAGCCCATCCTATGACTCTGTTGTGATATAAAACCTGGGTGCCAATTTTAAATTTGGCTAGGGTAAGTCAATTTTTGTTGTCCGTCTTGTGTCCCTTATTCCTGGTGAGGGAGTTTTTGGTGAAAGCTTTGGCTTGAAGCTTGAAAAGCGTGTTGGCTAATCTAGACATATATTGAGGATATGTGATGTTACCTGGATCCCCCATTGCTGAAAACAGAATTGGCAGGATGGCAGGATGTTGTCTGTATGTCAGTTGGAATGGGGAGAAGCCAGTCATGCTGTGGATTGAAAATTTGTATGCAAACACAACTGCAGGCAGGAAGAGATACCATTCCAAAGTTTGGGCGTCTGCCAATTTATGCAGAATGTTGACCAAGGTGCCATTGGCTCTCTCAACCATTCCATTAGATTCTGGATGGTATGGTGTGGAGAGCATTCCCCTCACGCCCATGAGCTCATTTAATTTGGGAATTACATTAGCAGTGAAGTTTGTTCTGTTGTTGGTAAGAATGAACTGAGGGCAGCCATGTCAATGAATGATCTGTTCCAACACAAACCTGGCTGTTTATTTGGTGCTGACGTTCTGGAGAGCTCTGGCTTTCACCCATTTTGTAAGATGATCAATTGCCACAATGATGTAGTGCAAACAACCAACGCACATGGGCAGAGGCCCAACCACGTCTATGCTTGAAAATATGCCAAGCAAACTTGGGCTCTACTGCTTTATACTGGTTCTTCCCAGTAAAAGTTTTCTTGTGTTGACACTCCGTACAGTAAGTCAGGGTCTCTTTTATGTCAAAGAGGAGTGACTCCCAGTAATAGTGTTGTTGAAGTTGGTGGTCTGTTTTTCTCAAGCTATCATGGCCCACAGCTTTGTGGGCGGCCATTATCAAGTCTGGGTGTTTTGAAGGCCTTGGGAAAATGTATTTAGCACCCTCATGGTACTTATACAATGTCTGGTTCTCAACCTTACAGTCTTTTTGAAGCTCTTGGAGGATGGCCTGTACTTTGTCTGGTTTGTCCTCAAACTGGTTGTTGAACATCTTATTGTACATTATGTTGGCCTGGGTTGCTACTATAGCAATGGTTGGTAGTCTTGATAAGCAGTCTGCGTTCTGGTGGTTGGCACCTGGGTGGTGGGCTATAGTGTAATCAAAAGCCTGGAGCTTTAATGCCCATTGAGCCAGGCGTCCTTCTGGCTCTCTAAGGTTTTGTAGCCAACTGAGACTAGCGTGTTCTGTGACCACAGTGAAGTGTACCCCATGCAAGTATACCCTAAATTTCTTGTAGGTGTATATCACAGCAAGGCATTTCTTTTTGGTGACAGTGTAGTTTTGCTCATGTATGTTCAGAGAGCGGCTAGTATAGACCACTGGGTGCTCTGCCCCTGTGTCATCCAATTGTGAAAGGATGGCCCCTAGGGCAGATAATGAAGCATCTGTATGCACAAAAAAGTTCTCATAAAGTCTGGATACATTAATACCGGGCTGGAAGACAGGCTGGTGCAAAGGGCATCAAACACGTCCTGGCATACTGTTGTCCATATGAAGGGGACCCCATTCTTTAGTAGATAAAACAGGGGCTTGTCAGTATGCGCAAAATTAGGGATAAAACAACAGTAGTACTTTACCATCCTCAAAAAGACCTGGATGTTGTGTTTGCTTTCTGGCCGCTTCATCTTGGTGATAGCCTCCACTTTGGCTGATTGGGGGCGGAGTCCAGTTGTATCCACAATAAATCAAAGGTACTCCAACTGATCCTTAAAGAATTGACATTTTTGGGGTTTGATCTTCAAGTTAGCTTCTGCCAATCTCTTAAAGATGGCCTCTAGGTGCTCAAGGTGCTCTGTAAAAGTTCTTGAAAGCATGTTGATATCATCCAGATAAACTAGGACGCAGGAGAGCTTGAGATCACCTAGAAAAGTGATCATGGCCCATTGGAAGGTTGCAGGCGCATTGCACAACCCTTTTGGCATTCAGGTTGGCTGGAAAAGGCCCGGAGAAGTAATTATGGCGCACTTCTCTTGTTCCTTGGATGGAAGCTCAATTTGCCAGTACCCCAATATGAGGTCCATGGCTGAGAAGCATTTGGCCCCTCCAAGACAATCTAGTGGGTTGCCAATCCTGGGCAGCAGGTATAAGTCCTTCTTTGTAATCAAGTTCAGGCGTTGGTAGTCTATGACTACCCAGTTACTTCTGTCCTTCTTTTTTACTATCAAGATGGGTGACACCCAAGGACTCTTGGATGGGATCAACATGCCTCTGTCTAGAAGTTGCTGGATTTCATTGCTCACAATCTCTTCACTGGCCTTTGAGTGTCAAATTGGTTGGAGGTGGACAGGTTTGTTATCTCCTGTGTCTATGTGATGAGTGACCTCATTGGCACATCCCAGATCAAAGTTGTTCTCTGCAATTATACAACAGTATTTTTTGAAAAGCGCACTGGCTTGCTCCTGTTTAGTATCATTGAGGGAAGATAGGTTGGCCAGTGATGTGGTCACATAGGCTGTGGCTTCAACTTGATCAGTTAATCCCATTTCTGATAAATCTCTAATACACTTGAAACTGTCCAGATCTTCAACTGGAAGAAGATAGACAAATCCTACAATCTGGTTCTTCTTGATGTGGATATTGTGCCCTTGGAGATTGGCCAGTAGGACATGAATTTTGCCATGACCAGGAATGATTATCCCAAGGGCAATATACAGTTTGAATCTTGAATGTCCCCATGGATGATGAACTTCACCATATAGTCCTGCGGGGATGTCTAAAGTTAAACCTGTGTTGACCACCTGCTATTGGCCAGATCCAAGTATAATAGTTGATTGTGAACAAAGCGGGATTTCTTTATGCTCCTTGGTCTGAGTGGGCAACCATTTCCCCTTTTTCCCTGTAAAGGTGTAGGGAACTGCCACCACACCATCCTTATATGCCAGATTAATGCTAGGTTTTACCTTAGCTGGTGGTTTTGCGTCCTGTGTGTAGTACAGTGGGATGGTCTGGCAAAGGATAGTCAGAGTGTTGTCTTTTTGTCTAATCTAACCTTGTATTTACGTAGGAATGCAGTACCAATGAGTACGTTGTAATTTTCACTGGGAAGAACTACTGCAGGAGAGGACACAGTGATGGAGCCAAAGCGCATTGGCAGGGCACTGTAAGCTCATTCAGACGTGGTGGTATGTTTTCCAGCAATACCATATACCCTGGTGTGCGCAATCTCAGGGGCAATGCCTAGCTTCCTGAAAAGGCGGGTGGACACAACATTAATAGGGGTGCCACTATCTATTATGGCGCGTACCTTGACTTTATTAACAGAAATATCTTTATAAGTACATTCAGAGTAGAGTTCAGAGTGTAAGTTTAATACGTGTACATCCAAGGGTTCCAGAGTATTGAAGTACTGCTTGAGACTTTGGCCAATCTCAGGGAAGTTGGCTCAATTGTCTCAATGGGAATGGAGAATTGAACTCCCTTCAAGGAAGGTAGATCACTGGCTACACTAGGATTGGAAGCAAGGCAAGTTTCCTGGACTTGGGCCATGTACAGTTTGGAAACTGTCTCTACAGCATTTGGTGCAACCTTCCTTGGGCGTCCCCTACCTCTGGCAGGAATAGCATAAAGATTGTCTGACACAAGCATGTGTAAAGGATTCTCCTTGAATTCCTGTTTGGGGGCAAAGTGGGAGGCTGACTGGCCAAAGGTGGATCTAATATTGATGCCTATGGAGTTGCTGTCTCAGAGGGAGCTGTATTAGTTTCAGCTGCCTCTGATGGCCGCGGTCTGGTTCTTTTGGAATAGGGGAAGTGGCAGACTCAGTATATTCCTCTACTGGCCTGCCTTGGCTTTTCCCTGGTCTTCATGTTTTTGGTTGATCACCACATTTACTGAGGGATCATGCCCTTTTCCCTTGAAAAAGCTGGCCCAGTATCCTTTCTTACCACATTTGTGGCAAGAGCCTGGCAGTTTCTTGGCCTTGTAGTTGCTTCCTGATTTATTATTGGATTCAGGAGCAGCATTGTCAGACTTGGGCTTGCAATTCTTATCCTTGGTGGGGATAGATGTGTGATTATTATGTCCTTTATTTGGGGCTCCAAACTGGGCCCCAAGGCGGCTCAAATAGCTGGTGATCTGTTGGGTTGAGCTGGATTGATCCAAAACGGGGAAAATGACATTGGCTAACTCTGTATGGCTGCAGTGCACTTTCCATGGTGATTCTGCAGTCCAACTCAGATAGGACACCAGTGCCTAAGAAAACCTACTCTTCATGATAGAAGCGGTCCACAAAGTCCTGAACAGAATCATATTTTTTGAACAAGATGTTACTTAACTCCATCTTTTGAGCTTGCAATCTGGCTTCACTACCAAATTCCTCAATAACAGCCTGGTGTGCGTCTTCATAAGTCCAATTGTTCAGTGGTAGGAAGGGCATGATGACGTCTACGCAGGTGGGATCAAGAGTGTTTATGAGGGTGGTTACCTTCATATGGTCACTTGCACCTCTCATGGACATTTCAAAGAGGCAGATGAAAGTTTGAATGTTTCCATTTCAATCAAACTTTGGCAGGTTAAGCGGCTTAAACTTATTATCAGGGACAGTCAATTCTGTGACTTCTTTTCTAGTGGTGTGGGTATTACCAGCACACGGTACTGACAAGGGAGTAAGAGGAGGTAAGGCTGCCACTCCTTGAGGAACTCTACAGGTGTCGCCTGAATCATTACTCATGTGGTCAGGAGAGAGGTCAAAGAAATCAGGCAATGAAGAGTTTTTCTGCTGCCCTAGACTTGAGGCTGGTACAGGCAACACTCTTCTGCCCAAAGATGTGCTACTTTCAGAAGAGGCTATATTTTTCAATCTAGCCAGTCTGGCTAACACATTAGCTTCAAATTCCTTACGTGAGGTTTTGTTTCTATGTACCTGCTCTATTAGAGAACTGTAGTTGTTCTCCACTGTTAATACCATACTGGCTAAAAGATCCAGGCATTTTAACAGTTCCTTGGTCTGTAATTCAGCGGCAACAAGATCACGGCAGAGCCCTGCTATGTCTTTGTAAAGCTCATATTCTAAATTCTGTGCATCTTTTACTGCGTCCCATAGCCTTTTCTGGTCCTTGATGTATTCAATGTGATCCAGACAGTACTGATGGTCCTCCTGTTTGTCATGAACGGTATGCTGGCTACGGCTAGTGGTCTTCATTTTGTTGACTATTTCTGCAATTCTGTTGACGTAATTGACTACCTCAGAGTGACAGGCGTCCTGCTTGGTGCAGTTGTCTCTAATTGAACTGTGCAAGTCCTCCTGCTGGGTAACAAGATCTACATGATCTTGGCTACTTGGAAACATCTGCATGTGACGGCTTAAGGTTACACAATGGTTGGTTACATCTGCAACCCATTGTGCACTCAGGTCTCAATTATCTGGGGCACTGACCACAAGCTGACTAACCTGATTGTTGAATTGGTTGACTATCTTGTCTACCCTACCATGGGCAAAGGCGGTGGAGTCACATAGATCTGCCACAACAGTCTGTACAGTTGTGAATCTGATGTTCAGTTGACTGACCAAATTAAAGTTGGCCAACTGTAGCTCAGAGCAAAAGCGGTTGAGCTTGTTCAACTCCAGCTCCTGCCTGGCAACCAGTTGTTGAAGATGTTTTTAGCTGGGTGCAAAAAATATGCAAGCACCTCTTGGATCCTGCTCTGATCCAGTTGGAGGAGCTGCCCTATTTGATGCAAGTGACGTCCTGGTATCTGTGGAAATTGTTACTCAGATTGTTGGTAGTACCATCAATCTGGAACAAATTGAACTTGGTGTTGCTCTGGGAATTGGTGAGGTTATGTCTACCATGTTGCAAAGCTTCCAAGACAATGCATACCTCTTCTATGTTGTATTGTTGTTGGCCCATGGCAACAGCAGTCCCTGTAATGTCAAGCTGGATCATTTCCAGCGGAAGCGTGGGTGCTTTGAATGGAGTCAGCTCTAGTGGAAGGATTGGTCTTGCTCAGTATTGCTGGTCTCTACGTATCCCCCCGTACTTATCAACAAAGCTGGGGGTCAGCGGAGACAAGGCAGTGCCTTGACTTGACACCAATAGAAACTTGTTTTTGTTGTGAGCACCACTGTCAAGATTTTGGTTCTTGCAGAAGAAGAGATGTAGCTTTTATTAGTTGTATTATGCATTTTGGGATAAGGAGATCTGTATGAGAACAGATGTGTTTCCAATTGGTTTGGATGGGTGCTACAACAGGCTTTGTTCTGTTGCTGCTTGCACCAGGTGATATGAGAGTCCTGTGGTCTTTGGGACGTGACACTATCTTTGGTGGTTTGGCAGGATTCTGAAGTAACAATAATACGCTCTTATTGTACTTGACACTACTATTATTTGGCTTAGTAGTAATGTTGATGTTTTCTTATTTTTGTCTGCTTTCCAAGTGATCTTGGAAGGACTTTTTATAGTGTGCAGCTAGCAACCAGACTGGTGTCTAGCTGCAGATAACTTCTACTAGCTAGCCTATCATCCCCAAGCTACTAGTTTTACCCCCAGAGTTGGATTCTAAACCTGAATAAGGTTTTAGAATGAGGTAATATTCTAGGCTGCTGATTTCTCCTCTTCAGCCTAGATATTCCTTGACTTAGTTGCAGTCAACTAAGTTGACATCCATAGCCTGGTCCCCGTCTTATGTTTGGTCTAATGTGCAGAATTTGCCTGGGCGGTCTTCTGTCTCATTTCTTGGTGAAACAGGATGTTTGCATTTTCCCGCCTTTATTCCATAGGGCAGGTTTGCATCTGTTTTGGGATCCAGAATGCCTAGCATCAGATTAAAGAAGCTTCTGGATTGGCCCGTGAACTGAGACCAGTAATGTCTCAGGTGTCTTCTGGATTTGAACTATAACAGTCTTAATATAATTTCTCCATATTACAGAATAGAAGTCTCAACCTGGCTGTGGCCCGTCTATTGTTAGCCAATAGCTTTAGTGATGGGAATATGGATCAGTCAACCCTGATAGATCAGGATTTCCTGGCAAACAGCCTATCATTTACATTTTCTTCTTTTAACCCAGGATCAGATTCTGCATTAATAAATGCATTAATATTATCATGTTTGTTTGAATTTCTATTCTTAGTTTTAAAGTCTTTTTGTGTAAGGGAAATGAATTTCCTTACAGCCTGGCAAACTTCTGCTGTGAATTTTTCCAAATTTTTTTCTATTTGCTTGCCCTTGACCTACCTAGCCTCCAAGAAACACCAGTTTGTGTGGGATGACATCTCCAGATCTGCCTTTGAGTTGCTAAAGAACACCTTTGTGTCTGCCCCCATCTTGGCAATGCCAGTTTACTATAAACCCTTCATTGTGGAGACAGATTCTTCTGACTTTGCATTTGAGGAGTGTTGCTTCAGGAGGGGCATGATAGTAAGCTGCACCCTACAGCTTACTACTCAAGGAAGTTCACTCTACCTGTGTTGAACTACCCCATCTAAAACAAAGAGATGCTTGCTGTCATCCAGCCCTTGAAACATTGGAGAAGATACTTGTGTGACACCAACCACCCAGTGAGAATCATGACCAATCACATGAACCTGAAATACTTCTTCAAACCACAACAACTATATCAGCGTCAAGATAGATGGGCCCTATTCCTAGAAGATTACAACTTATCAATAAGCTACAAACCTGGAAAGACCAGCATTGTACCTGATGCCCTAAGCCAAAGAGAAGACCTTTTTCCTAGAGCCAAAGAAATTGAAGAATTCAACACTAAATCCTTGCTGTCTCCAAACATGATTGAGCCAATGCTCCTATTCCTGGGACTAGTCAGTATAAGGTAAAAAATCCAACTAGCTCAGACTGTAAATCAGCACTACATTTTTATCATGGATGACTTAAAGAAAGATATCAACAGTCAATACTAACAAACATGCTACTCCTTACATGGAAACACCCTACAACTACATGAACGCACCTACGTACCAGAAGTCTCACTGCGCTTAGAGATACTGAAGGAATACCACAACTCTCTCATTTCAGGACACCCAGGCGTACAAAAAATCTCAAAGTAATCCATAGAGCCTAAATGTGGCCAGTATTAAGCCAGAGATCTAAGGATACCTCAGCGTTGCAAGACATGTGGATGCACCAAGCCCAAGCAAAGAAATCTGGAAGACTTACTACAACCTCTTCAGGTTGAAGCAGGCCCTTGGAAGTCAGTTTCCATGGACTACATTGTGGAGCTACCCAATTCAAAAGTATTCAACGCCATCCTTGTAATTGTTGATTGTTTCACCAAGATGGCTCACTTCATTCCAACAACAACCAAAGTAATAGCAAAGAAAACCGCCACCCTATTCCAGAACCAAGTATTCATGAACCACGGACACCCGCAAGAAGTGGTCTCAGACAGAGTCCCACAACTCACCTCCAATTTGTGGGCCCAAATCCTAAAGAACTTGGGAATAAAAAGATTGTTGTCTATTGCATATTACCCCCAGAGCAACGGACAGTCCAAGAGATTAAACCAGGTCCTTGAACAGTACTTACAATTCTACTTTAACTCAGAACAGAAAAAATGGGTAACACACCTACCAATGTCTCAGTTTATGTACAACAACCAAGACTACAGCTCCACTGGTATGTCCCCCTTCAAATCCAACTACAGATTTAACCCCACATGTGATGCCCCCCACAGAGGAAGCCAACAACCCAGAAGGACAATATTGGGTCAGCAACATCCACATGTGCCAAGAATAATTCACCCAAATCTGAAAAGAGACTCACAATTGTACAAGGATTTTTCTGAAAAGAAACAAAGCCCTGGCCCACCAATTGAAGTAGGAGATCTTATATACCTCAATATAAAGAGCATTAAGACCACAGCCCCATGCGCTAGTTTGAGTCCCCTACAAACAGGCTCCTAAAAGGTCCTACAACACATTGGCCCTGTATTATAACAGTTAGAACTACTCCCAGATGGAAGATCCATGATGTATCCCACCGCTCTCTGCTATCAAAAAAGAAAGGATTGTCTTTCCAACACCAGTTAGTAAGAGCAGTCACCCAACTATCAAAGTAGAAAGCTTCACAGAACACAAGGTTGAAGCCATCTTAGGATACAAACTTTGATATCAAAAATCACATTTCCTGATCAAATGGAAAGGGTACCCAAATGAAGAGAATACTTGGAAACAAAATCCAACCTGGGGAATGCCAATAATCTGATGGAAGAATACAAGTCCTGGAATAAAGAGTTGTGCTCTGTAATATTGACTATAGTAGGGGGTGATGTCATGGCCCAGAATGCCCTAGACAATCAGCTAGCCTGCCTGGAGATAAGACAACTTTCACAAATGTGCTAATTAATGATGGATTTAATGGACATTAAGTTCAATGTCAGATCTGGAATCAAGTACACATTAGTCAATCACATGATCAATTGATCAAGAACTAGCAGACACCAGAGCACTCTGGATTCTACTTGAATCTCCTCAGGAATTAGGTCATTAAAAGGTTCTAATTAGGCATAATTACAAGGCATTTGATTCCATAATTGGAACCCACGCTTGGTGCTTAAGTCTGGAAGACTAAATGCAGATAGCACCAACAACTCAATTGATCCTTAATTTCAGACGCAAAATCAATAGCTAATATCAATACTATGCTAACATTGGTATTTACGCCAAGCCTGGATCTATTTCCCCATTATCTAATTCCCCTCTTCCCAATTTCTCACCCCTCTATATATACTTGGTGATATATTAATAAAGACAATTTTTACCCTAATCTATTGTTCACTTCTATTTATATTTACAACCCTGCTATAAGGTATAGTAATTGAAAAGCTACAAGGGCTAACTCTTATTCAGCATACCCCAACAGTCTGGATATACAACAACAACCAAAAGTGTGGAAGCCTTTGCCAACTGCCTTCCTAGAAGGGAAACCCCCATTTCCAACTGCAAATGGTCAGGGGTTTATGAAGCCATTTGCCGCAAAACCCTGGAACCAAAACCAAAATCAAACACAAAACTGGGCCCCTTTTCTATTGGGAAATGGTAATTTGGGAAAACAATTAATTGATCATTTGATCAGGCACTCAAACACTTGCAGGTTCTAATAATAGCTGTGGCACTTTGGCATACTGCAGCTGTGGGGTTCCTGTTCACCAGTCCCCAAAGTGTGTCCTGGGTCATAGCCAGGGACCATCCAGGAGGAATTTTCATTCTCTAGTAAGGGATTATGTATCTCATAATTATTTATAGGGGTTGAAACAGGCTTTTATTCACTCTCAGAAGGATAATCCCCTTATAAACCTTCTGGTATATGGCCCAGGGGTCAGGGAAACAATATTGGTTTGCCAATACCTTGGAGTCCTCCAACAATATCTTGGACTCTTTTTACTTGGTCTTGGGCTCCTGCACCTTGTTCCTGGACTTCTTCTCCTGAATCTTGGTCTCCTAAACTTTAGTCATGGGCTCCTGCACTTTGCTCCTGCTCCAGATCCTTATTTCAAGCTCCAGCTCCTTAATCTTGGGCTTCAGCTCTCTGTATAGCTCTAGTGGCATTGTTATTCCACTTGTATCAGTCCAACCAAGCTCCTGCTGGCAATCAAAAGGCTTTCAAAAACCTCTTGGCAGAAACTCAAAAGACCCAGAAATCACCCTTCACTTTTCAGATAGCCTCCTTCTTATAGTATACTTTTCCCAACAGTTCTGCCTTCATAATGGCTTTCTTCAAAAGCTTAAACTGTTGCTGCTCACTTTTTTCTATAATAACTTAATCTTAAATACTTACTTTCTCAAAAGCTTAAAGTATTAATTCACTGTTTTCTTGCTTATACTTTAAGCTTTTGGATTACAACCAATCATATTCATCAGAAAACCTTCCAGCACTAAACTAATTAATGTAGAGCGCAAAACTAGATCATTTATAAAGTTCTATTGCAATCTAACTAGGAAATCAATTTCCATTGCTCAAACCGCTCAAAGCAATAACTCTTTACACACCAAAGCGTTAACTGGTTTGCTGTTCCATCAAAAGTCTTACATGAATTCAACCTTAGCCTATTTTAAATAGTAGAATACTATTTGAATTGTTATTTTTGATCATCTTCATCATTTTCCCCACATATTTACTAATATAGTAAAGTCCAAAGAAGACATCCCACCAAAACAACTTTGTATCTAGCTCTCATAGCAACATACCTTCATTTATCCTAGGAACTTATAAATAAATCTCTTACCCACACTTCTATCTACATTCATTATTGATTTTACTACTAAAACAAGGCAAAAAATTCCACCTTTTCCTACCTTGGCAAATCAATTAGAAAAAACCTTGGATCATTTCTCCGGTCCATCAGTCCTTATGTTCCTTCTACTTCAGCTAGTCCTTCTCTATGATCTTCTATATCTTCAGCTAGTCCTGCCTAGTTCACCAGATAGTCTTCTCTTTGAACCACTTAGGTTCTATCTGCACTATGAACCACCTTGGTTCCAGTCCTTGTCATGAACCATATTGGTTCTATTCCTCACTATGGTCTTCCAGTCCCTCAACTAGTTTATGCTGTGATCATACATTCTGTCTTAATAGTCTTCACTGTTGATCCTATACTATGAACCACTTTGGTTCCATTGTCAGTCCCTGTTACCAATACCTCAGACTCAGGTAATAAATCTACAAGGCTACTGGCGCTTGGCTGGGCCCCTTACAAGTGTCCTCTATCTGGGTCATTCAACCACAGAAAATCCTCATGTCTGTGCAGTTGTCTTTACTTAATCAGGTGATTAGATCTGAGCTTTCAGGTGCAAAGTAACCAACTTTACTTCCCAGAGGCCTGATCATACCAAGTTCTGCAACTGATTCCCTGAGCAGCTATCCTGATAACACCTCTGAGCATATCCATGCCCCCAATGATAGCTTTAGGACTTTCTCAAAGCCACCAAGGAAACAAAGATAAGGACACCCTACCAGTCCGTTAGGTAAGGTGCTTGCCCACAGACATCCTGTAAGTGCAACAGGCACATAGAGATATCTTAGCTCCTCTCTTCCCTGGCAGACTGTGTTACCCACCAGGATGAATCACTCCCCACCCCAAGCAGCCAACATTCCCTGCTGGGTGAAGACATCTAACTAGCCCATAGCAGCCAATGTTCCCTACTGGACTGGTTCATTGTTTGCCTCTAGTAGTCCTTTGTTACCTAATAGGCAGGCCTTACCTCCCCCTAGTAGCCAATGTTTCTACTAGGCCTCTACCTGCTCCAAAACCACTCCACTTTGCCGACTTTAAGCATAGAGTCTTTATTGTGGCTAAATCAGCCCTTGCCTGCACAACAGCTTTCATGTGGACCACAGCAGTATGCCTATGTGTATTTTCTTGGGAAATTGATGTTGGAAGGTCTGTTTTAATTATATAGAGATGCCCCAAGTTTTTTTCCACAAAAACTGCAGATCCTTTACTAAATGATATAAAAAGGAAATGGACGCCTCAACCCCAAAAGTGGACTTGATCATTGCCTATATATGTTCTATTTGGAGATGGCAGTCTTGGTTTATCCACTGGCAGATTACCCATTTGTGCTCCTTGATGAGCATGGTGGAAACATGCAAGTATTTTTCTGCAGCAAATACTCAGCCAGTATCAATGAATGTGTTGAATACCTTGCTGGCATATTTGGGATCCAACTTGACAAGGGACACATACTTCTTGTAGTCACCTGATTCCCGCATCAGCTTGAGAAAGATGATGCACTTGATGTCAGAAATGCACTTCTGGGTGGCCTTGGTGGGTTCAGATGAGCCAGGATCCTGATTGGCAACTGGTACACAAGGCATGGGCACTTAGGTATAAAAGGCTGTGACTTTCTTGCGCACAAGCTGCCTCTCTGTAGGGCTTATAGCCAGTATCAAGCACAGGCTAAACTAATCCATCATGGCTTCCAGGACTGCTTCCTGGTGGTAGACTGGGTTAAACACAAATGAATTAAGTTCTATTTTCTTGTTTCTAACTGTTTTGGTGATAGTAACCTTGGTGAGCTGTTGGGTCAGCTTGAGGACCCTAGGGTTGATGCTCTGTATCCTTGCACATTCTGCTACACAAAATGGTTGTGTCAGTTCAGTATCACTATTGAACTCTCCTTCCTGAATAGTCACTTGGGTTGCACTAACTCTTTTCTTTGATCCACAGGGGCAACTGCAACCGCGGCGCACAACGGGTGTGTTGGTACTCTGTTGTTGTGTTCCTTCCATTTTGAGAATTTAATAAAATATTAAAAAAATGTCAATTAAGTTACTCCTTAATTTTAATTTTTGCTTTTATCTGAATATGGATATTTAATTAATATTTTCCCCACTCAATATCCCAATTATAGATTTTTATTTCTTAACTTGTTGTTTGTGGTTTTACAATACCCATTTTAGAATAACCAGAAAAATTTACACCCATTTTCCCAGATTTAACACCAAATTTAAACACCCAACACAATATTTTTATGATTTTGGTTTAAGATTGTGTACCTTATTTTAGATACCTTGGTATCATTCTTGTCTAAAGTCCATTGCACGCAACAGTCAAGTGGTTTTGTTTACCTTGATGAGGAGCAACTTGTGGTGAAGCTTTGAATATGGAATTTAAGAAGAGAAGAATTATATTTTATTGGATAATACTTTAGAGTTATAAAGTATTTTTAAAAGCTATGGCAACAACCAAAAATACCTCAGATTTAAACAAAATGATTTCAGATTTGACAAAATCCAAGCTGCGCAAGATTCAGGATTCAAATAATTAAACTATTTTTGGTTAATAAATGAACTTTCAAACCAAAAACAAAATTTCACTATCCCATTATACAAAATTATATCAAATATCAACTGGTGTTGTTTAACCCACAAATGAAATGAACTGACGCAACAAGTGAGATGAATGGATGCTGTTCCAGAGTATATTATACTCCAATCAGGATTCATATGAGGCACCAACAGAAGAACTAAAATGAAACAAAATTTGAGCTATCTAGAAGTAAGATTCAACAAGCACAAAACAAAATTAGGTCACACAATATGTTTAGTATGAGCAGCCTAAAATATAAATATAACAGTTTAACAGCCAATAAACAGCTATTCAATTTAGGAACAGAGGCATTTTATTCATTTTCATGGCTCCTGATTTGAGTATAATGGTTTTGAGAATCTTTCAAATATGGAATGGTGATTAAAATAAAAATAAATCAAAAATTTTAGACTTCTACCTTTAGTGATTTTATCCTGAGTTTTTTTACATTGGTTTTTACTAGCAATATCTTTGTCAGGGATTCTTTCCCTGACTACCTGACTTTTATTGACAAGCTTGGTAAAGAAATAGTGACAATTCAACATCAGCACAAAGAGATTGAAGACACCCAGTTTAATATCAACACCACAAAGTCATCAATACCAGTTAATGGTTTGGATAGCCTTGACACCTGGATTCAAACCCAGAACTCTAGAAATGAATAGTTAATGAAGAACAGGATATTACAAGGCTTTATTTTACCTTTTTATGTTCAGTTCATTGAATTGAATCTTGCTTTCAAAAATCCTTTTGAATTCAAAAGCGTTAATCAGTTAGTAGATGTCACTTACTGTTCCGCACATGATTGGCTGGATCTGGTCACCTGCTTGATTCTCAACCCGCTCTCAATGATTAAGGCTATGGCTCTGTACTTGATATTAACACATCTTCTGATGTTACACCGCTTAATTATCAAACACTTGCTTTCACATATGAGGCTGATCCTGGGAAAAGAATATGAACTTCAACAATAAGGTACTTTAAATCAAGTCAGGTATGCCACAAACTTCATGTAAATCCTCTCAGATCTAAAGAAACTCCTCCCATATTATTTCAGCCATGATTTTAAGCCTATTTAAAGGCCCAAACTTATTCTTTTCAAATTGTTCCAACAATAAAGACTATTACTCTTCTAGCTACTCATCCACTTTTGATACACACTTCTTTCTGAAGCCATGAGAGGAATTCTCTTCCTATCTTGGTTTCTAGCCTACTTCTTGGCCTAGGTGTTCACCCTGGAAAATCCCACTTCAACAACCAACTGGTATAATTCCTCCCCAGATGACTCACACCAGAAGGAATCCCTTGCCAATGGATGGTTCAAATATCCTTCTGGACATTGGGGACGTAAATTCCACTATGGCCGTTAATTTGCTCCCCCACCCACTGAACCTACTCTGGTTAGACCTTACGCCTCCTTTTACCTCTTGACGTACTTGGTGGGCTACTATCTCCTAGGGCAATTCAGTTCTATGTTTGGAAGGTTTGCCTATCTAGGCCAACTTGGGCATCTTGTAATGGTCACGGTTCCTATTGGTTAGGTCATAGCAGGATTAAATGTAGGGGCCTTGGCCCATCAGCTGGGAAGTTTATTCCCTGCAAGGTGGGTCCCTGACAATCTTTGACGGTGCCAGCAGCCAAGCCAGTTTTAATGAAGGCAAGGCTTAGGGCGTGGAGGCACCTGTTTACACCCAAGCCTTTGAGGTGGGTAACAAGGAAGCTGACCTGTACCTGACCCCTATGGCTTTGACTTGTTCAGTAGTCACGTAGTGTCTAGCTCTGCCCCTGCTCCTGTACCCACCCCTGCACAAGCTGCCTGCCAACCAACCAATTAGGATGGCAACCTCAATCCAGAACAACTTCCTGCCACCAGTCACCCTGCCCCCTACAGCCAATCAGGCTTCAGCTCTCGTGGCCCAGTGCCCCAAGCAACAAATCATCACTGCCCAAATTCTCCAGAAAATTTTGGCACTGAATCTACAGGGTCTGTCCTGGGAACAGATTGCCGCCCAGTTGCAATTTACCTGAGCTACTGTCATGCGGGAATTCAACAACCTGATGAACAGGGGGGATCTGATAGGGACAGCCAAGAAGCCCAAGAAGGCCAAAGAGCCCCAGATCAATGAGGTATACCCAATCATGCTTGACCTTCTCCAGCAGGACCCCAAGCCTCCCTTGACCCAGGTCCGGAAGCAACTTGCGCACCATGGCATTTGGGTGTCTGAGCGCATGGTGAAGCTCTGGATGCACAGAAAGATGGCTTCTATACAGGTTCTTACCAATTTTGCTGGCAAACAATGGGATGGCGCTGAGGATTCCCTGTATTATCCTGCCATCAAATCCACCCTGGTCTAATGCCTGACAAGTTTGTCAGATGACGTTATATTTGTCTTTTTACTAAAAGTTATTGATTGTGTTTGACAATTTTGGTGAGCAAGAAAAAGCCGCCGTCAAAAATAGAAGGAAAAATGTCAAGAAGGGGACATTCATTGGTGCATTTCTGGCTGTTTCAGCCAAGGGTTTTTTCTACTATTGGACAAACCCTGGCTTCATTGATGGGTACTCATACAGCCATATCCTCAGTGGATTGCTTGACTCCTGGGATAGCTCAAATTCCAAATACCAGGTTTTCTTGAGCCACCAGATGGAGGGTAGCTCCACTGCCCTCAAGGTCATCCAGGAACGTGGGTACCAGGCCTCAGTCTACCCTGCTGGCCACACTGACATTCATCTGGCTGATGTTGTGTTCTTTAATATTGTAGATACACTCCAGGAGTGCCGCCCTCAGGCTTTCAACAACCTCTATCTTGGGGTCCTTGACCACAATTCTCTCTTTGGTCACCAAATGTGGCTGGCTTGTTTGCCCAAATGGTTTTCCACGTGAACATGGGCAACCAAACACACAAAGATAAGCGCCTCCCACCCCGTGCCACAGCCACATACCAGCCAATAAAGGCAATGACAGACAAGGAATATGACAAGTGGTATATGGCGGCTATCACAAAAAATCCTCCTACCCCTACCCCCCACCTTCCAGCCCCACTCACCCAATCCCAGACCCCCAGGCCAGCACTGTCTCTTTGTCTTCCTTCCCGCACTATTCTGCCTACTAGGAATCACTTTCCCCTGCCCCAATAAACCCCCTGTTGCCAAACATTTTCTATTTATATTATCTTTGTTTTTAATTTCAATTGTTCATGTTCTCTTTGTTTATAGTTAGTTTTATTCTTTATGTTCAGCTTATTTCTATAAAATCATATATTTACTATGCCATGTATCTAGATTCAGAACACAGTTATTTTTAGCACCCAAACACTGCCCCTTGTGAAAATATTAACAACAACTTGGTGGTTGTTAAAATTTGAATTAGAAAATTTTAGGTTAATTGTGTTTAGATAAAGTTGTTACTGATCCAAATTCAAAACCTTAATGATAAAATTTAAGCCAATCAGGAGCTTAGTGATAAAGTGATTGTTGTGACATAAAGATTCATTCAATAATTCTTTGATGCTTGTTTGCTAATTAATATTATTGGCTGGTTGATTTGCCATTGTGCACCATTGCTGCTGTGGCAAGTTGTTGATGGAATAGTGCTAACCCAGCAACTGATTGGGCACTAGTCCATCAACAACTTGCCACAGCAGCAATGGTGCACAATGGCAAATAACCAGCCAATCATATTAATTAGCGCACATGCATCAAAGAATTATTGAATGAATCTTTATGTCACAACAATCACTTTATCACTAAGCTCCTGATTGGCTTAAATTTTATCATTAAGGTTTTGAATTTGGATCAGTAACAACTTTATCTAAACACAATTAACCTAAAATTTTCTAATTCAAATTTTAACAACCACCAAGTTGTTGTTAATATTTTCACAAGGGGCTGTGTCAAGCGCCAAAAATAATATGGTAACCAGGGAAACAATGCCACACAAAGAAAACTACACATATTGAGTTGAGCGTAAAACATACACAATGGGTAAAAATGGGATATTGGAGTAATGTGAAAGCAAACAGGAATAAACAAAGAGGCAATAGTATCAGAATAATACAGATCTTATTGGGATTAAAGCTATAAAAACATATGGAAAGGTTAGTAAAAAATCAATGCAAGAATTGGAAAAGCTTTTGAAGGATCTCAACTCTGCAATTTCAGCAATCAAAGAAATTGACTGCAAGGTCAAATCAAGAGTTAAGTCCGCCGTCCTTGAAGGAGACAAAATAGACTAGGTGCCTACAAAGACCCTTATGACCAAAATACCAGACACCCCTGAGAAGACAATCAAGCACTTACTAAACATTCAGAAGACAGTGGTTGAGGGCTGTTGCATTATTAAATGGATCAGCCAAAACATAGTACATTTATGTTAAAGGAAATTGCCTGATTGCCCACTCATTTTTTTGCATTTGCTGTTTTATGCCTGTAAACTTGTTTAATTGTGCCTAAAAAGCGCTATTTAAATTAAGGGTTTATTGTGCATAGAGCTCAGTCTTTACATCTGCAGCTAATAATAGAATTGAAGCATTTAAGAGCCACTTTCCTCCATTTGGCAAGGCGCGTGAAACCAGTTGTTTTCTTGCCTAGGCACTTTCCAATGCCATTTCTCCATTGCCTCCATATGACAAGACCTTCTTTTGGTGCCTCTTTCCTTTGGCAATAATTCCCTCACCCCCACTATATAACCTTCTAACATATCAAATAAAGAAAAAAAAATTCTTATTATCTTCTTATATTCTTCTGTCCTTACCCAGGCTGTCACTATACCACAACAGGTATATTATTAAGATAAAGAAGTAGTAGACTAACTATTTGTAGAATTCAACACCAAGGCTGCACATTTCACAATAAGGGCTTCAATTCAAGTCCTTTGCCCTCTCTGCACTGTCCGTCTGGACAGATGACACTGAGATGTATGCCCACCTTAAACCTTCAAAGCGCACAAGAACCAAGAACACAGAATTGCCTGTGTAATTGCTTTCACCAAGAATGACCAAGCCTGCCAAAGTTGCCAGCAAGGAGGAAACACGCAAAGGTAACTTAAAAAAATAAATTTTACAAAAATTTGTAAATACTTATCTTTTTTTAGAAAACATAGACAGTGCAATCTGTCAGGTCCTGGTCCTGTTTGTCCCTGCCACCTTTTATACCAACTATGCCAATCATGTGGCTAAACAGCTGTTTCTGTCTCCCCCTGTTGTGTAGGAGCTTGAAGACAGAATCCACAAGTCCTTCCCAATGTCCAGGAAGGCATTGGCTGAGCTTAAGCATGCTGAGGGGGCATCTGAGTGGGCAGTTACTGCCTACAAGGATGCCCAACTGGTCTACCTGGACATGGTATACTTCAATGGAGTTTACACAGTAAACTACATTGAGCTTGTTTGGGATGTTCTGGCAACACTCCCATTCAAGAATATACCAGAGATGGGACAGGCCCATGCAGCTGCTTGCTTCTGCTACCCACTGGAGCATACCCTGTCTTACCTGTTGGAGAACTTTGGGCGCAAGGTGTTTAAATTGGCTGTTGCAGACACAACAGCCATAAAGAAGACAAAGATCCTCCTGGTGGACTTTAGGCTGGCCTGGAGTGCTGACAAGACAGGGGTCCCTCAAGCAATGGAGCTGACCTTTGCTAAAACCAAAAATGAGAAAAAAATAAGTGCAGTATACAATAAGCTGTGTGAGTTTACTGAAGCCTTTGCTGGACAAAGGCTTCATCTGGTGGTTTACCTGGGGTTCCTGTTTTACTTTGGGATGAGTGCTGATGTGGAGGATCTTGACAGGGTCCTTCTCAGGATTGATAAGGCCCGGCTCTCCCTGGACAACAAGAAGGTCCCCCTGAGTACAACTTGGTTGACCATGTGATCCAGGACGACCTGGTCCTGGCTGGAATTTATGGTTCTGCAGCCCTGCCAGAGAAGCTGCTGCTTCACTACCACCTCACCATACTCCTTTTTACTAGCTGCCAAGAATTTTTTGATCAGGGTGTATCCATTGTCTTTGGTGTGGCAGTGAAGGTTGTGTGCCACCTCCAAAGCCAGGTGGGTACATACCAAAGGACTCACTATAGGTGCACCTAATAAAAATATCATTCCACATTTACTTTTACATTTGAATTTTAATCATTACTTTTTTATATTTAATTTTGTTAATTCTTATTCTAGCAAACAAGTTTTTCAAATGTTGAAACAGCAGTCTCAACCTGCCAGCTAGGTTCCTTATAAGCAGGTTTGTGACCCGCAATCTGATTACCCAGCCACTTGAAGCCAGACTAAGAAGTCATCTCAAATTGCCAAATCAAACAACATGAACAAATACTGATCTCCTACAGCTGATACCTTGTTTTGGCGCTTGAATCATTACCAGGATCAAGTCACCCCCTTCACCATCCAACCATGTGATCAACACTATCATGCTCTTGTTACCCATGATTCACACCAACTATATAATCATTATCTCTCAAAAAAGAATATTATCTAGTTTTTAAATACTTTTCCCCTTGTAACTCTTCTAAAACAGCACAGTTACAATATTGGTAGCACAGGTAGGTTCTCCATCCTACCACATCTTGTAAAATTCTGCATGTTGCCTGTACTTGCCGTGGCCAACAAATCCTTGACAGAATCATGTCTGGCCTCCCGCTGGACTGGACTCTGTACACTCCTGGTACCAAGATAACTGATGGTTTTGTCCTGTACCAGAACACAGTGATTCCACTACCCGCCTTCAACACCATGTCTGCACAAGGTTTCTTTCAGGCTCCCTCCTTGATGCTGCAACCATCTGAAAAAACCACCATGCCCGCCTATGTAGCTCAAAGGCTACAGAGCGCTGCCTTAGAACCTTTTGCTGGGGCCAACAACAACAACATTGCCGCATAAATCTAGTCCGCCCAGAGCAATCTGGCTCAGATGGAATGCCCATAGCAGTTTTGGATTGCAGAAATTTCCATTTGCCTGACCCATGACGCTGGCACCTGGTGCAACAAGTGGCATGAAGAGCACACCAACAAGAACTAGGATACCTTCAAACAAGACTTCTTGGCAAGATCTGTGCTTAAGGACACTGCGCTCATGATCATACATCAAGTAAAGAACTTGACCCAGACAGGCACCATGAAGGAACTCACCTGCGCCTATGAGGAACTCTGACTACGTGCACCCTCTGACATGCCTTTGACACCCCAGTCACACACCTCATATACTATGACGCCCTCAAATTGCATGTAATGAGGCACGTGAACCTGGACCAGGTGACCAATCCCCAGAGCCTGTATTACAAGGCAGAGAAAGCAGAACAAACATCCAACGCTCTTCACAAGGCAAAAACTGGAAAATAAGAGAGACCCAAGGACTCTCACACAGCCAATGTTCCACTCAACCACCCCCTGGAAACAACAGGAACAACACCAATCATAAACCCACATGTTCAAATGGACATGGAAACGGGAACAATGGCCAGTCATATTGTACCCATTTCTGTATCACTGCCACATAAGGCAACCAAGACAAGGGAAAAGCCCGGGGAGAGCATAAAGAAAGTCAAGCTCTCCTTGCACAACTCCTGACTCACCCAATGATGAGTACCAACCTGAGGACGTGGACCAATGCCCAATGACCCAAGTACCCTCAGAAGACCTGGTTCTGTACACCAGTGTTAGACATCCCAATAAACTGATGTCCTATCCTTTCTGTTTTTGAAGTTACACAGGCTTGGCACTCCTGGACTCAGGCGCAGATCAAACCCTAGTCAGCAGCAGCTTTGTAGACAAGTTCAAGCTAGCCACTAATCCTTTGCAGATTAAAAACGTGGACTTGGATGATGAACACCACATTGCTGTGACAAGGGAAACCACCCCCTTCTCTGTCATGCTCAAGAATCTACACTCCACCATCCAAGGTCCTGTCATTGACTTTCTAAAGTTTGACATTGTACTGGGTTTGGATTGGCTACAAAAGAACAATCCTCACATAGACTGGGCGACCTTGGTGCTGACCATCAAGCGTGAAGGTGTCAACCACCATATCTACCCTGACTCAGTGGATAAACTCCTACGCAATCACGTCTTTGTGCGCATTACAGAGACCCTGGAAAAAAGGAAAACCTGAAGGCAATCAACTGGGACTCCTGCCAGTACAAGAGCATACACTTTAAAATCACCAGGATGGATACCTCCACGCCTCAGGATTGCAAAATTGTGGGCTGCCATCCAGAAATCTTCAAGGAAGCTCTACTTGGGTTATCCCCAGAAAAACACATCCAACATTACATTCAACTCAAAGGAGCTGTACCCAAAGTACAACCTATCTACCAGCTGACCCCAAACAAAGACAACGCCCTACGTGCTTACCTCAAGGAAGCACTGGAGAAAGGACTTATCCTCCCTTCACAATCTCCCTTTGGGGCCACTGTATTCTTTGTGGCCAAGAAGGATGGTACCCTGCGTCTAGTCACAGACTACTGAGCCCTAAACAAAGTTATCATCAAGAATTGTTACCCACTACCACTTATTAACAACCTCTTTGACACATTGGGTGAAGCCACAGTCTTCTCCAAGATTGAACTAACTGCAGGCTACAATCAGATTTGTATTAAGGAGAAAGACATTCCCAAAATAGCCTTCCACACTAAATATGGCTCATACAAGTGTGTGGTACTCAACTTTGGTATGACAAACGCCCCCTCAACCTTCATGACCTTCATGAACAAGGTGTTTGCCCCTCACATAGGCAAGCATGCCTTAGTCTACCCAGACAACATCATTGTCTATAGTTCCTTGGTAGAGCACCACAACAAAGACCTAGAGGCAGTCTTTGCTGCCCTGGCACAACACAAACTTCTGGCTAAACCCTCCAAATGCCAGTTCTTACGGGAGCAACTACCCTTCTTGGGACACATAGTCTCAAAAGACGGCATCAAACTCAACATTCAAAAGATACAAGCCATCTGCAAGATGCCACCACCCAAGGATAAGTCAGAACTCCTCAATTTTCTGGGGATGGTGGCCAATGTACGCCAATTTATACCTGACTGTGGCATCTTGACTGCCCCCTTATCTGCCATAACTGGCGCTAAATCTAAGTTTGTGTGGACCCCCCCCAACGTGACATCTGTTTTAGTTGTCTCAAAGAAAAACTCACAACAGCGCCCATCCTGCAATGCCCCAAATGTGACAGGGAATACCAAATAGAAACCGGCGCCTCAGATGCATACATTGGGGGAGTACTACAAATCAAAAACAATAATGGTGACTTCTTTCCTGTAGCCTATAAATCACAAAAGTTGACAGATGGCAAGTGTTGATATTCTATCCACAACAAAGAACTATTGGCCATTGTACACTGCCTAGTCAAATGGTGCTGTTATCTAGAACAACAGGAAGAATTCACAGCATTGACTGACCACAAGCCGCTCATATACTTCAAAACTCAAGCAAATTTATCTTGTTGTCAAGCCTGTTGGATGGAACTCTTGGGGAGATTCAATATGCTCATACAATACAAATCTGGTCCAGAACTTGCCATGGTGGACGCCCTTTTGCGCCTGTATTTCTGTGCCACAAGAGGAGAAAATGGGCTTGACCCAGACTGGACCCCTCTTGGTACTACGGACAAAAGATGAGGGCTTCCCCCTGGCACAAACAACATAACAAAGAAAACAGTCATCAAAAACAAACACCTATTTGCTGACGTGTATGGGATCTTGCACCAAAAAATGTCTAATGGGGCTACCATTCCTTACATCCCCACACACCAGCAAGTGGACACCATCCTATGATATCATAGAGACCTAGGACACACCAAGAGTTGCATCCTATACAAGTTCCTTAAACACAAGGCCTGGTGGCCAACCCTGTATTGTGATGTTCAAGAAGTCCTAGACCAATGTGAGGTTTCCAAAAAGTTTTCCAAAAGCAAAACCCTGCCAAATTCAGTACTTCCCATCCGCACGCAATCACCCTTCAAGGTGTGGGCCCTAGACATTGTTGTCCCCATGCCAGGGAAACACAATAATAAGAAATACATCATCACCTCTATAGACTTTGCTACACAATGGCCAGTAGCCCAAGCAGTAAAGGTGCACACTGGCAATGATGTGTGGCAGTTCATAGAAAGAAAAATAATCAGCAAGTTTGGAAGACAGAACTCCTGATAACTGACGGAGGGAAAGAATTGACCTCTGAAGACACCAAGATATACCTTGCTAAAAATGGGGTCAAACACACCGTGCCAACACCATACCACCCACAGGCCAATGGATGTGTAGAGCGGTTAAATGGCAGCCCTGTGTAAGCCCTAGCCAAACTCACTGCTGGGAGACCTGAAGATTGGTATAAGCAGCTATTGACTGCACTACTTGTGTGTCAACCCCAAGTGAACAGATCCACCGGAAAAGGCTCATTTGAGTTGATATACAGCACACAGCCAAATATCATTCAAGCATTGATAGGACCTAAACCGGAAATTCCAAGTGAAGTTCTCCCCCCCCGCTCAGACCCTCAAGTAATGGAGGCTAATTGTGAGCAAACAGCCAAAGAGGATGAACGTCTGCAAAAGACATTTGTTCCCATCTGCAATAGGAATGAAGTTGGGGACAAAGTATGGGTCATGAATGTTGACAAGAGCAAGTTACAACCCAAGAAAGTAGGTCCAGCAATCATTCTAAAGGTAAACAACAATAACACTTACCTTGTGCAAGGACTCAGGAAGCGCAAACAAGACAAGATCCTCCACCATGATTGCCTGAGACCCTGCAAAGCAAGACAAAAACAACGCAAAACCACCCTGCCCACCACAGAACAACAGCTAGTCCAGTATGGCACCCAGGCTCCTGACAACCTCCCTGACAACCTACCCCCAGAGGAGGCCAACCTTCAGTTGGGGGGTGTCAGGGATGCTTCACCTGACTACATTAATTTTATGGTAGGGTGTAAAGGCATTAATCCAGTACAAACATCAAGAAAACAAAGTCTTCTGCCTATGTATTACACTGACATGAAGCCAGACGGGGATTGAACTCCAGACCCTAAAAAAGGGTCAAACGTTAGTCTACCTGCAGTAACCAATCTTAATTTACCTTTTTATTCAAATTTTATTCATTCAAAATTTGCTTTTGCTCCCAACTTTGAGCGGGTTAATAATCAAGCTGGGGATGTCACTTACTGCTCCTTCTCTGATTGGCTGCTTGTTGCTGGCTTGCTGCTCTGGCATTCACTTTTTCTATATCTATACCAGGCTCTGCAGTTGTTTTCTGCTGATATCTAGCTGATACACTGCTTAATTACCTCTCATCTTGTAGGTTACCTTTGTTTCCTCTCACTGTATGATAACCTCATACATTTTATTAAGGTCCAGATTCAGATGCACATGGTAAAATTATTAATTACAGTCTTAAGCTCAGTCAAGCCACAATGTAAATCCTCTCACATCCCTCTATCCTCTTAAATGTCACAGCCCCACTATTTTAATATTTAAGATAACCAAATCTTTATTGATTCTTGTTCCAACAATAAAGATCTTATTTTAATTTATAATTGCCCACAACCATCTTACTACCTCTCATTTGAAACCATGAAGGGAATTTTATTCCTGTTCTGGTTTCTAGTCCTCCTACTTACAGCCGTAGTAGGTCTTGAAGACCCTACTCCCACCATTGACTGGCACAACTCCTCTACCAATGATGCCCACCAGAAGGAGTCTTTGGTCAATGGGTGGTTCAAGTATCTTTCTGGCTATTGGGGAAGAAAGTTACATTATGGCTGTAAACCTACTCCTCCACCCGCAGAACCCTTGCTGGTGCAACCCAACACATCTTTCTACCTGTTGACATACCTGGTAGGGTATTATCTCTTGGGTTGTTTCAGTTCCCTGATGGGGATGTTTGCTTACTTGGGCCACCTTGCCATGATCACTGTTGTAACTGTCCTATTTTAGCAGAGTTACACAGGGAAAAATATTTAGAAGATAGATAATAATCTTTATTGTGAGATAGTGATTATATAGCTATTGTGAATCAATGGATAGCAGGAACATGATTGATGATCACACAGTTGGATGGAAGAAGGGGGTTGCTTGATCCTGCTAATGTGTCAGGAAGCCAGTCATAGGTAGAGGCCTTGGGTGGCTTGGGGTGAGGTACGGCCGAGCCGGCGGGTAGGGCCCACCATAGAATGGGTGCTAACTTGATAATATAAGATACAGATTGCCTGAGTAAAGACCAAGGTCCGGAGTTGGGGACCATGGAATCTACCAATCCTGTCAAAGTAATGTAGAGTACTCCAAACAGTTGGGTAGAGGTGGTCTCGGCGGCGGCAGTGGGTTCCAACGGGCGGTCTGGTTGTGGTGTTAAAGGAGGAGTCATAGGAACAAAGTAGGCAGGCAGGTAATTGTACTTGTCTTTGAACAGTAAGGGCGGAATCTCAACCCTCTTTCCTTTGCATCCTATTTACTTGGTACTTCAAGTCCTTGCCAAAGGGTCAGCAATGAGGATGTTTTCCAAGTTGTACTCTGAATAGGCCAGGTTGGGGGGATATTCAGTAAAATGCACAGGTCCAAAGGGGGCTCCCGGGGGACGGTATAATGCCTGGGGCAATTTGGCAGGTTGGTCTTGGAGAAGGGTGGCGGCCTGGCGGTCTACTTGACTGGAATTAAGATGGAAGATCACTAAGACTAGATAGGGTAAGATTTGTTTGAACCAAAGGTTCATAAAACTTTATTATCAAAAATGACAATGTGGTCTTCACCATACTGCTGGGGTTTTTATACCATGGGGTTTTGCTCCTTCAATTTTTGCAGGATTCAGGTTTGCAGACAAGGTGCTGGTGGGACGTGGGTCTTGGCTTGGGGTCCCAGGGGCAGCAGATCCAGGTTGTGCCTGTTCTGGCAAATTGGAAAGGCAATGCTTTGTTTTGCCGCCACTGTTCACTATGTCACCTGAGTAATCCAATTGTACTACCTCTCCTGGGTGGCATGCTGGCAGGTTGTTGGCAGAGTTGAGAATAGGATTTGTTTTAACCTCTTTAAGGCAAGCTGTAACTGCTGCGTAGGTTTGGGTCTTTGGTGGCTCCAGGTTAGCATCAATATGATGACCATTTGAGGAATTGTCCTTGGGAGATTGGCGGTTCTTGGAGTAACTTGTCAACTTGAGTACGCAATTTAGCAAGTTGGCAGTCCCCTGTCCACTTTGTATGACTCAAGTCATCTTTGGAGGGTCCTTTGTAGTAGGCTGGCAGAACGCGGAGTAATTCACCAATTTGAGCCCATCTCTTAACAGATTGGCGGGTCCTGGACTGGTCTGGAGGGTTGGATCCGCCTTCTGGGAACCGGGGTTTAACTCTTGGGTTTTCAATACAAGTATTGAAATGTCATTCATGACATAATGAGTCAAGCGCCAAATTGAGGTATCCACTGTGAAGGATCATTGTCTGTTCATGTTAATGGATTTGGTAATCCAAGTTGACTTTCTAGTCTGGCTTAAGTGACCAGGTAATCGGATTGCAGGTCACAAACCTGCTTGGTTGGAACCTTGCTGGCAGGTTGAGCCTGCGTTTTTGACACACACACCCCCGGCTGAAAGTTGGCCTCCTCTGGAGGCAGGTTGTCAGGGAGGTTGTCAGGAGCCCGGGCGCCATACTGAACCAGTTGTTGTTCAGTGGCAGGCAGGGCGGTTTCACATTGTTTCTGTCTTGCTTTACAGGGTCATAGGCGGTTGTGGTGTAAGGTCTTGTCCTGCTTGCATTTCCCAAGCCCTTGCACAAGGTAAGTGTTATTGTTGTTTACCTTTAGAATGATTGCTGGTCCTACTTTTTTGGGTTGTAGTTTGCTTTTGTCAACATTCATGACCCAGACTTTGTCCCTGACTTCATGTCTTTGACAGATGGGAATGAAGGTCTTTTGTAAGCGTTCTTTTTTTTGGCTGCTTGTTTGCTGTTGGCCTCTATTACTTGAGGATCTGAGCAAGGGGGGACTTGACTTGGAATTTCCAGTTTGGGTCCTGTCAATGCTTGAATGATATTTGGCTGTGTGCTGTATACCAGTTCAAACAGGCTTTTCCTGATGGATCTGTTCACTTGGGTTTGGCACACAAGTAATGCAGTTGGTAGCTGCTTATACCAGTCTTCAGGTCTCCTGGCAGTGAGTTTGGCTAGGGCTTGCACGAGGCTACCATTAAGCCGCTTTACGCGTCCATTGGCCTGTGGGTGATATGGTGTTGTGACAGTGTGTTTGACCCCATTTTTGGCAAGGTACACATTGGTGTTTTTGGAGGTCAATTCTTTGCCCCCATTGGTTATCAGGAGTTCTGGCTTTCCAAATCTGCTGATTATTTCCTTGCCAATGAATTGTTGGACGTCATTATGGGTGTGTTTTTTCACCACTTGGGCTACTGGCCACCTTGTCACAAAATCAATGGCTGTGATGATGTATTTTTTATTGTTGTGTTTTCATGGCATGGGGCCCACAATGTCAAGAGCCCATACTTTGAACAGTAGTTGTGTTTGAATGGGGAGTACAGACTTAGGCGGAGTTTTGCTTTTGGCAAAATTTTTGCAGACCTTGTACTGTTCTAACACTTCCTGGACATTGCGGTATAGGGTTGGCCACCAGGCTTTATGTTTTAGGAATTTGTATAGATTTTGGCTCTTAGTATGTCTGAGATCTCTGTGGTAGCAAAGAATGGTATCAACTCATTGATGTGTGGGAATGTAAGGAATGGTTGTGCCATCCGACATCTTTCTGTGAAGAGTCCTGTATATGTCAGCAAAGAGGTGCTCATTCTTGATGACCGTTTCCTTGGTGATATTGGTTGTGCCTGCGGGGAATCCTTTGTCTTTTGAACAGAGCACTAGGAGAGGCCAGTCTGGGTCAAGCCCATTCTCTCCCCTAGAAGCGCGGACATAAAGACAGGACAGGGCGTCTGGCATGGCAAGCTTGGCCCTGGGCTTATATTGGATGAGCATGTTAAACCTTTCTAAGATTTCCATCCACCATGCTTGGCGGCATGACAGGTTTGCTTGTGTCTTGAAGTAGATGAGCAACTTATGATTGGTTAGTGCTGTGAATTCTTCCTGCCGTTCCAGGTAACAGCGCCATTTGACTAGGCAGTGTACAATGGCCAGCAGTTCTTTGTTGTGGATTGGGTATCAACACTTGCCATCTGTCAGTTTGCGCAACTTGTAGGCTACAGGAAGGAAGTCACCATCACTATTCTTAATTTGTAGTACTCCCCCAATGGATGCTTCTTAGGCGTCAGTTTCCATTTGGTACTCTCTGTCTTGTTTGGGATTTTGTAAGATGGGTGCTGTTGTGAGTTTTTCTTTGAGACGTCTAAAACAGAGGTCACATTGGGGAGTCCATACAAACTTGGACTTGGCGCCTGTTATGGCAGATAAGGGGGAAGTCAAGATGTTACAGTTGGATATGAAGCGTTGTACATAGACCACCATTCCCAAGAAGGTGTGGAGTTCTGATTTGTCCTTGGGAGGTGGCATCTTTCAGATGGCTTGTATCTTTTGACTGTTGGGTTTTATGCCGTCTTTTGAGACTATGTGTCCCAAGGAGGGTAGTTGCTCCCGTAAGAACTGGCATTTGGAGGGTTTAGCCAGCAGTTTGTGTTGTTCCAAGGTCGCAAAGACTTCCTCCAGGTCCTTGTGGTGCTGTTTCACCAAGGGGCTGTAGACAATAATATTGTCCAGGTACACTAGGGCATGTTTGCCTATGTGTTGCGCAAATACTTTGTTCATGAAGGTTACAAAGGTGGACGAGGCATTGGTCATGCCAAAGTTGAGTATCACGCATTTGTAGGAACCGTACTTGGTGTGGAAGGCTGTCTTGGGGATGTCTTCCTCCTTGATACAAATCTGGTTGTAGCCTGCAGTTAGATCAATCTTGGAGAAGACGGTGGCTCCTCCCAAGGCGTCAAAGAGATTGTCAATCAGTGGTAATGGGTAGAAATTCTTAATGGTGACTTTGTTCAAGGCGCGGTAGTCCGTGACCAGGCGTAAGGTACTGTCTTTTTTAGCCATAAAGAATATGGCAGCCCCAAAGGGAGACTGTGAGGGGAGGATAAGTCCTTTTTCCAGTGCCTCCTTGAGATAGGCATGCAGGTTGTTGTCTTTGTTTGGGGTCAGTCAATAGATGGGACGTGCCTTGGGTACAGCCCCCTTGAGTTGGATCAAGTGTTGGATGTGCTTCTCAGGGGGTAGCCCAGGTAACACTTCCTTAAAGATTTCTGGGTGACGGGCCACAATGTCACAATCCTGAGGCGTGGAGGTGTCCTGGTGGTCCTTGAAGTGTATGATTTCATACTGGCGGGAATCCCAGTAAATTGCTTTCAGGTTTTCCTTCTTGTCCAAAGTCTCTGTGATGCGTACAAAGACGTGGTTGCGTAGGAGTTGGTCCACAGAGTCCAGGTAGATCTGGTGGTTGACACCTTCACGCTTGATGGTCAACACTGAGGTTGCCCAGTCCACGTGGGGGTTGTTTTTCCGTAACCAGTCTAGTCCCAGTACAATGTCAAACTTAGGGAAGTCAATGACGGGACCTTGGATGGTGGAGTGGAGGTTCTCAAGCATGACAGAGAAGGGGGCAGTTTCCTTTGTCACGGCAATGTGGTGTTCATAAGCCAAGACCACGTTTTTAATCTGTGAAGGATTAGTGGCCAGCTTGAATTTATCCACAAAGCTGCTGTTAACTAAAGTTCAATCTGCGCCCAAGTCCAGGAGTGCTGAGCCTGTGTAACTGCAAAAGCGGAAAGGATAGGACATCAATTTATTGGGATGTCTGACAATGGTGTATAGTACCGGGTCTTCCAGGGGTATTTGGATCATTGGACATTGGTCCACGTCCTCAGGTCAGTATTCATTGCTGGGAAAGTCAGGAGTTGCGTGGGGAGATCTTGGCTTGCTTAGTGCTCTCCCCGGGCTTTTCCCTCATCTTGGTTGCCTTGGGTGGCAGTGACACGGAAATGGGTACAATTCAACTGGCTGTTATTTCCTTTCCCATTCCCATTTGAACTTGTGGGTTTGTGGTTGTTGTTGTTGCTGTTGCCTCCAGGAGGTGGTTGACCAGAGCGCCCGCTTGGATGGGAGTCCTTAGGCCTTTCTTATTTCCCAGTCTGTGCCTTGTGTAGAGCATTGGATGTTTGTTCCACTTTTTCTGCTTTGCGGTACAGGCTTTGCAGGTTGGTTACTTGTTCCAGGTTCATATGTCTCATCACGTGCAACTTAAGGGCGTTGTAGTATATGAGGTGTGTTGCTGGGGTGTCAAAGGCCATGTCAGATGGGGCAAAGAGACAGAGTTCCTCATAGGCGCAGTGAGCTCTTTAACAGTGCCTGTCTGGGTCAGGTTCTTTACTTGAAGTATGATCATGAGCGCTGTATCCTTAATACACAAACCTTTCCAAGAAGTCCTGTTTGAAAGTGTCCCAGTTCTTGTCAGTGTGCTCTTTGTGCCACTTGTCACACCAGGTGCCAGCGTCATGAGTCAGGCAAATGGAAATCTCCGCAATCCAGAATTGCTATGGGCATTCCATCTGAGCCAGCTTGCTTTGAGCAGACTGTATCCATGTGGCAGCATTGTTGTTGTTGGCCCCAGCAAAGGGTTCCAAGGCGGCGCTGCAAAGTCTTTGTGCAACGTAGGTGGGCATGGTGGTTTTGTCATCTGGTTCTGGCATCAAGGAAGGTGCCTGAAAGAACCCTTGGGCGGACAGGGCGTTGAAGGCGGGTAGCGGGATCACCTTATTTTGGTAGAGGACAAAACCATCAGGTATCTTGGTACTAGGAGTATACAGAGACCAGTTGGGCGGGAGGCCAGACATAAATCTGTCAAGGATTTGTTGGCCGCGGTGTGTGCAGGCAACAGGCAGAATTTTTCAAGATAAGGTAGGATGGAAAGCCTACCTGTGCTACCAATGTTGTAACTGTGCTGTTTTAGCAGAGTTACATGGGGGAAATATTTAGAAGATAGATAATAATCTTTATTGAGAGATAATGATTATATAGTTCATGTGAATCAAGGATAGAAGGAACAAGATTGGTGATCACACGGCTGGATGGAAGAAGGGGGTGGCTTGATTCTGATGATGAGTTAAGCGCCAAATTGAGGTATCTACCGTGAAGGACCATCATCTGATAATGTTGATGGATTTGGTAATTTGAGTTGACTTCCTAGTCTGGCTTTGAATGACTGGATAATTGGATTGCGGGTCACAAACCTGCTTGGTTGGAACCTTGCTGACAGGTTGAGCCTGCGGTTTTGACAAAACTAATCATATAAAACTGTCAGGGTAAAGTAGAGAGAGCTTGTTGTAATATATCAAATGGGGAATGTACACCCAAATTAGGATGACATTACCAATTAGGAGGAGATTATGCGTGTTTACTTGTAAATGATAACCCTTGAAGAGTGAATAAGGAAAGGTGCAGCAGAAGATTATGCACAGGTACATCAGGAAGACCTTCATTTGGCTCAACGTCAAGGAATCAGCACCATAGATAGGCTCACATTCAATTTTGCGGGTTTCAGGAATCATTTCAGCAGGAGGTGGAAGATTACCAGGAAATTGCAGAGGTGAGAAAGCAGAATCTAGAAGTCTGGTTATTACAAATCTGATTGGAAAATATTGGAATAAGTGAATCATTGAGGCAAGATATTTATTGAGAGTAAAATATCAAACTACTAAGGTAGTTTGGTGGGGACAATTGTTACTTAAAGCCTTTGGGTACATCTTGATGAGGTGGCCTCCTTGGATACAATATTTAGACAGCTTACAGATACCACCAATGGTGGTTCTGTAAGCTGTTACCTGACCTCCTTTGAGGTCAGGATTTGTTGACCAGCAGGTCAAGGAAGGGAAAATTGGGCATGGGGCATCTGCACCCCACTCAGACCCAATTTCCCATGCCACCACCCACTTGTGATCAATTGTTAGATTTAAATCTACAATTGCCGCAAGTGGGCAGGGCTTTGGGCTGGGCTTCCCCGGGTGGTGGCGCTTTGGCCAAGCCACACCCAGGAAAACTATGGCCATGACATTACTCTCCTTCTTTGGTAATGGGGACTTCCCGCCTCCTGGGAGTGCTGCCAATGCATAGTTTTTGTGGACAGGAGGGAGTTTCATGGCAGCTAGGGTGACCTTTACTGGACCTACTGCTTGGGGATTGTTCTTGTGGAATTCCTGTAGCATTTCTTGGGTGTGAGTGAGGTTGCAATGGGGAATCCAACAGTTTTCTGAGGCTGGGTATCCCTTTAAGGCTACTAGGTAGTGCAGGCGCTTGCAAGATAGTTTGGATGCAATTATTGATTCCAGTTTATATTCCAATTGTTCATCCACCATTATGGGATCAGGGGTAGATACAGGGGGTCCTTCATACTTAGTTAATAGGCATTCATGGAATGTGCTGAAGATGTGGAAGGAGGGAGAGAGGTCCAGTTGGCAGGCTGAAGATCCAATCTTCTTTAAGATTCTGAATGGACCTACTATTTTGGAGCCTGGCTTCCGGCAGGGTACTTTTAGTTGCATGTTCCAGGAGTCAACCAGTACTTGATCACCAATTTCATACGCTGGGCCCTCTCTTCTTTTCATATCTGCATAAGCCTTGTAAGTTGTAACAGCATGAGTCAAGGACACTTTGACATCTTCATGGATTCTTTTTAAAGCTGCTGCCTGTGAGGATGCCAATTCCACTTTGCTACCTGAGAGTGAGCCAAAGTTACATTGGGGGTTGTAGCTATAATTTGCAAAGAATGGGGAGACATTAGAAGAGGAGTGCGGGGCATTGTTGTAAGCAAACTGGGCCATTGGTATGTTTTGGGACCATTTATCTTGTTCAGCATTAGAGTAGCATCTAAGAAATGTTTCCAAACATTGATTCACCCTCTCTGTCTGGCCATTGGATTGGGGGTGATAGGCTGTTGATCTGCATAACTTAATGCCTAGGAGTCTGGAGAATTCCTCCCAGAATTGTGCTGTGAATTGGGGGCCTCTGTCACTTATGATCTCTTGGGGGATTCCATGGTGGGCAAAAACATTGTTGACAAACAGTTTGGCTATCTGGACTGATGTGATTGTGGTTTGGCAGGGGATGAAATGACTCATCTTTGTGAAACAATCTACTACTATCATGATTGCATCATAACCGTTTGATAGAGGAAGTTCTACTATGAAATCAACAGACAGAGATGTCTATGGCCCATTTTGGTATTTGTAGGGGTACCAGTAGACCTGTCTGTTTGAGACAGGAGGGCTTTGCCCTTAGGCAAACCATGCAGCCCTTCAAGTACTTAGCTACGTCTGATGTGAGACCTCTCCAATCAAATTATCTACAGATTATCTCTATAGTCTTATTTTTCCCTTGGTGACCAACCAATATGTTGTCATTGTTGTGAATAACGGCATTCACCATGTTTCAATTTTGCCTTTGTTGGGCCATTTTGAGGACAAATCTCTCGCTTTCGCTTTCGACTCTTGAAATGAACTGGCTTCCGCTTCAGGAAATATGATTGTTTGGTTTCCTGACTCTGCGCAACTCACTCACCCCACTCATGCTTGTGGCAAGTGATCCTACTGTCCTGGTAGTGTTTTGTGGTATTCCTAACCACTATATATTCCATTTCACATTCACCAATAAAGTTAAGTTCTATTCACATTTTTGTCTTTGTGTCTTCTGTACTTCCGCGCCTCTCTCTAGCCACGCCTAGCAGAGATTATTCATCCAGGGCCGCAAGGTAAACACAATTGCCTTCCCTGTCATCTAACTAAGACTTAGTACAAATCAAATCCTAAGGTTAGGATTCCCTGTTGTGTGTCTGTTCCGCGCCTCAGAACACAACAAAAATGGTGCTCACTACAGGGGCTGTAAGCCCCTTGGTTATCCCTTTTGCATCTATGTTTTAAGGTCCCTTGCCTCCGCCTATTTGGGAGTCAACCTTGCCTGAAATTGCCAGCCCTCCTATTGAGGAAGACATCGCCGACCTGCCTATTGTCCCTACTGTACTGAACCTTGGGAATGGTCCCCGCCTAGTTGCTTACCCTATGGGTACCCCTGACTTGGAACAAGTCATGTTGGTAGCCCTTGGGATAGCTCAGGACGGGGCCATCCCTCACCTTCAGTTACAGTTTAGCCACGCCAAATACTATGAGTTAATTGTGGCCCCTCAGTTTCCACAACATCTCCTCCCAGCGGCTGGCTCCGCTGATCATCTGCTGTCATTTTTTGTACAGCCTGCCTTGGCCCACCACCAGATGGTGTTGGGACTCCACGTTCAAGAGATCTCGTCTCTACAAGCAGCTGTTACCCATCATTGGGACCAGTTTGCCGCCTACCAACAATGGATTCATTCCCTGTTCTCCCTGATATCTGACAATCAGCGTGATTTGGTCACCTCTCAAACACATTTAGTCAATTCCATCAAGCAAATACGCCAGTCCATCCCTGAGTACGTTAGGGAGCAACTACATGAGTTTCACCAGTTAGAAAAACCCTGGCGCACTCAAGTAGACTCCACCCTAAACGCTTATCTCTCCAATTTTGAGCTCCTAGTGCAACAACTCAATGCATTCAGTGTATATTCCTTTGAGCAATTGCAACAAGTAGCTGACCTTGCCGCCCAAGGTTTAAATGAGCTCAGTGCGGAATTCAATCAAGAGAGAGCTACCACTGCCGTCGCTTTTGCCAAACTTCAGAGTCAGGTGAATGAGCTGTCCTCTCCCAAGCCTGATGTTCTGTCTTCTCCACCTGCTGATGATCTGGTGAACAGAGAGCAGAGAATCTGGGAAGCCATCCGGGAATTACACGCTTCTACTTGTAGCCAAGGAAGTCCTACTGAAATGCCTTAACCTGACCCCCAGGTTCTTGCGCTGACTGCTCAGGTCGCTGAACTACGGCAAGAAGTTGCTGCTTTACGTGAGGTAGTGACGGCTGCTGCTAGCCCACTCAGGGTTAACAAGGAGGATGGTTGTTGTCCTGGTTTGGTGGGGGCTCCTCAAATCCACTGTGCCAGAGAGTTGATTGCCCTAGCTAATGAGGTGGATCATTTGAAAAAGACTGACTGAGTTGGACAGGGACGTACAGGAGATGAGTGAGTTGATTGATTTGATAAATGACAGATTTGCCCCTTGCCTATCAGTGGGGCCATCCCTTACTTTGTGACTGGCTGAGCTCTCCAGGGTTGTCACTAACCAAGGACAACGCCTAGATGTTACTGAACAACAGACCACTCTAGCCAACACTATGGGTGTCAGAACTACCGAGACTCTGACAACCCTTGAAGAAAGTGTTTGACAACTGTGGGCTAGACAACCCCCCTCTGAATCTGAAGCTGAGTTCTCCCTGTGCATAAATGTACTTGATAGCAACAATGGTGGTCCAGCTCCCGAGGCACACTTCAAGCCTACTTTTAAACAAGTCTTTGATCCCAAAACCTCAACTATTGCAGCTTTCTTAACTATTTATGAGACTGCCATGAGACGAGCATCAGATGAGGTTAAGAAGGAACACATTCTAACCTGTCTACACCCGACCTGTCAAGAAGTAGTTGTACCAGAGCTGCCCTCCATTGAGACCTGGAAAGACATGAAACAGCTCCTGATTGACAAGTTTGATGGTGATCTTAGCCTGGAGGTGAAAAAGGATGCCTTCATGCACATATCATTCAAGCCCAAAGAGACGTTAGCCAAATTCACAGACAGATTTTACATGGAGGGACAACAGTTAATAACAAGCAGACAATTGACAGCGCATGAAGCATATATGGCCTGCGCCCAGGCCCTCAAGGTGAATCAACTCCTATGCCTCCATTTCAAGGCCCACAAGGCTATGCTGTCCTCCATGAAAAGTATAAAAAACACTGCTCTAAGATATGCATCTTACCCATTCTGGGGCAGTTGTTTGGGAAAGTCATGCTGCTTCCAACTCTGGCTCCTCTTCTTGTGGCCCTTGTATCCTCTCTATGAACTCCTAAAATCCTCCTCGACGTCAGGGTTGCCACAACTGTGGTCAGATAGGCCACCACTCTTGTGTCTGCACCAATCTGCGGGTTGAAGGAGCTGACCCCAAGGATCAGTTGGGAAAAGAACAGTCAATCTAGAGGCGGAGACACTCCCGGTTGACAATTCTTCCCAGTCTCCTCCTACACCTCCACCTGCTACTGACTCTGAGCCTGCTGATGATGAAGCACCTCCTATCCTCCTCCTGTTCCATGAAATTTCTGAAAATTCTGATGTGGATGAATCTGATGTTGAAGACCATGATGCATACAAGTATTCTGTTCTTGCTGTCCCTGAGACTATTGCTGTTCCCTAAAAGCTACAATCTGGGAAGACTACAACTACCACCAAGCCCTTGTCTGAGGCCAAAGCAGTTGTCTCCTGCCCCTATGTTACTCAGGCAAAATAGTCCCTGTATTAGTGGAATCATCAGAGGAAGCCGCTGAAGTCGCAGAGGCCGTTTTCAAGAATGTATCTGTCTCACTCCCTCTCCAAACTGTATATAAGGAGTTTCTGGGTCTATGATGCATGATTGAGAAATGGGACAAGAAACTAGCTGAGGCACAGGATATCTTGGCTGTTCTGCCACCCTTTAGACGCACCACCACCTGAGTAGAGATATCTATCCAAAAGGTCAAGATTAAAGCTGTCCTGGACACCGGTTCTCCTGTCAATGTTGTTTCTTATAAACTGATGAAGAAGCTTAAGCTGGCCCCTGATCTCAACTACCATCAATTCTATGGCACCGCTGGTCTCTCCATGACTCGCGCCATTGGTGCGTACTCCGCCTTGCCAATGCAATTTGGTAAACTCCTGTTGGCTGCGCCAGCTGTTGTTCTAGAAAATGAGAGCTACAACCTTTTGGTTGGTACCCAGTTCCTTCAGGAGTATAATGGGATTATCAACCTAAAGGATGGTTATCTTTCTATCCTAGGGTACAAAGTCCCTCTGATCTTTGAGGAGCCAATCAAAGTTCTGGTAAACGTTTGAAGACATGTACTCTGGAGTATCCCACTGAGGTTTTCACCCTAAAATACCGAACCCATTCCACCAACATGAAGTGTCTTCCCATGGCTTGTCCTGCAACTGAGGGAATTCCTCTCATGGCCACGTCTGCTGTCACCATTCCTCCAGGTTCTCAGGCCATCATAGACTCCCAGATATCATATGAACTACCTGAACGGACTTTCTTATAGCTGTACTCCCCTCCTTCACTGGGGCGTAATGAGCCTTACTTTTGTCCTGGAATTCTTGACATTTCCCACAAGGATCCCGTTCAATTACTAGTTGCCAACCTTACTGCACTTCCTATGACCGTATCCAGAGGACAGGTTGTTGGTTACAGAAAGTTGTTAAATGCCCCTGACGTCTTGTCCCTTCACCCTTTTGGAACGTTTCAAGACTTTAACCTACCCAAAGACAAGCCTCAAGTCCTATCTCTGTTCACGGCCCAAGACTTCCCTCAGTTGTCCCCAGTACAACAGAAAGAGGTACTTAATTTACTAAACCAATTCTCAGACATCTTTGCTAAAGATAGCACTGATTATGGGCTATCCAGAGGTGTAATTCATCAGATTGACACAGGAGATGCTCCCCCCTTTTGTGCCAAGCCATACCGCTGCAGCCGAGTGGAAGATGCACAGGTTTCTAAGGAGCTTAAACAACTGCTGGACGCTGGACTGCTAGCTCCCTCTCAAAGTCCCTGGGCTTCTCCTCTGCTCATCTTAAAGAAAAAGGATGGGGGCCACCGGATTGTGATGGACTATTGGAGGTTGAATTCTCTAACCAAGAAAGATTCCTATCCCTTGCCGCGCATTGATGACGCTCTTTGACGCCTTGGGGGTTCTAAGTTTTTCTCTGCCATGGATTTGGCGTCTGGTTACTGGCAAGTTGACCTCTCTCCTGAAGACTGTCAGAAGGCTGCGCTCATCACATCAGAAGGATTTTTTGAGCCTACTTGCATGCCGCAAGGGCTCTGTAATTCCCCGGCAACTTTCCAGAGGGCCATGGACTCCATCCTGCGTGACTTGAAGTTGTCGTGTGTCTTAGTCTATCTTGATGTTATAACAGTCTTTAGTGCAACTTTCACTGATCACCTAGCCCACCTTAAAGATGTGTTTATAAAGATCTGAGAGGCTGGCCTCAAGTTAAAGCCTTCTAAGTGTGCTTTCTTCAAAGAGCGCCTTGAATTCCTGGGCCATGATTTAACCCAAACAGGAATCCGTCCAATGACCAAGAAGGTTGAAGCCATTGATAAAATGCTTCTTCCCACCAACCTCCAAGAAGTACAAGTCTTTCTGGGCATGATGGGTTACTATAGATAATTCATTCCTGATTTTGCTGATACTAGCAAACCCCTGGTCCAACTATTGCGTAATGTCCCTTTCAAATGGACCGCCAGTCAACAGCAAGCCTTCAAGACTCTAAAGCAGAAACTCAAAGAAGCACCCATTTTAGAGTCCCTGACTACAATAAGTAATTCATCTTGTACACTGATGCTACTGACCTTGCTATTAGGGCTATCTTGGCGCAGCTCAACAATGAAGGTGTGGACCACCCTGTAGCCTATACTTCCCGTGTGCTAAATAAGCATTAAAAGAATTACAGTGTTACAGAGAAGGAGTGCCTCGCTGTGCTGCATGCAGTCAAACAATTCCGCCACTACGTGTATGGTACCCATTTCACTGTTGTCACTGACCACGCTTTGCTCAAATGGTTACAGCAACTTAAGGAGCCTGAAGGACGCTTAGCCAGATGGGCTCTCCGCCTGCAAGGTTATGATTTCACTGGGCTCCATTGCCCCGGGATTCAACATCAGAACATTGATGGGTTATCCTGAATGCCCATCCTTGCCCTACTTCCTGTTGAGGCAGACTGACTGTATGAGCTAATTGGCTACCCTTCTTCCTGGGAAAGTGAGACAGAAGAGGTTCAACTTGCTCTGTCCAAATTGTCTGAAGACACCCTCATACGCGACAACCAACTCTTCAAGAAGGTTCAGGGCCAATACCTGCCATACGTGCGCCCCAGTCTTCGCCTCTCTTTGGTGTTGCAAGCTCATAAGGAAACTGGCCATGGAGGCATTGCCAAAACCTTTGACTGGCTTCAGAAGAATTTCTTCTGGGAGAATCTTTGCCTGTTGATCCCAGATGTCATAGCTAGTTGCCATGACTGCCAACTTCAGAGGCCCTGAGCTGCTTCCCATGAGTTCAAATTGGTTCCCCCTCAACACGCTTTTCACACTGTCAGCATTGATGCTGTAGGTTCTCTCCCCCGCTCATGCTCCAGATGCCGCTTTATCCTGATTGCCGTTGACCACTTCAGCAAGTGGGTAGAAGCTCACCCTACTAAAGACATCACTGCTAAGACTATGGCTGCCTTTCTGCTACAGGATGTTTTCTACCGCCATGGCTGTCCTCAAGTGCTGTTGTCAGACAACAGAACCAACTTCAATGCCAAACTTTTAACCTCTGTTGTTGAAGCTCTAGGAACTCACCAGTCTTTCTCTGCACCCTATAATCCTTCCACTAATGGGGCAGTTGAGTGTGCCAACTCAACACTGGTTTCTATCATGAGAAAACCCACCTACTCTGACGCTGCCAATTGGGATCTATACTTACCTGCTGCCCTCTTTGTCTATTGTCTGAGCAGGCATCAGATCACAGGGTACTCCCCCTTTGCCATGTTTTATGGGCGTAAAGCCACCACTCCGCCGCTCTTGGGGGTTCCCCTACTCTCCCCTGATAAGGCCATGAACCCTGACAACCACATCAAAGACTTAGTCAACCGCATCATTGATATACAGGCCACTGCCTACACTTCTGCCTATAAGACTAAGACGCTTGAGCTCTCTCCTGACAATGCTGGGCGCTCCCCCTTGCCTGAGTTTACTGTTGGTGATCATGTCCTATACTATCAGTACTGTGTGGGTGGGTGCGCGCACAAACTAGACTCCCTATGGATTGGTCCTTTAGAGGTGACTTTCAAAAGAGGGTCTGAGTACACTGTAAAGCTCCTCTCCAGTGGTCTCCCTTTTGCCCGCATACATGCCAAGTTCCTCTGCAAGTATCACCCCCCCAAAGGCCAATCTAGAGGGGGGCAATGTCGTGAATAACGGCATTCACCATGTTTTGATTTCGCCTTTGTTGGGCCATTTTGAGGACAAATCTCTCGCTTTCACTTTTGACTCTTGAAATGAACTGGCTTCCGCTTCAGGAAATATGATTGTTTGGTTTCCTGACTCTGCGCAATTCACTCACCCTACTCATGCTTGTGGCAAGTGATCCTACTGTCCTGGTAGTGTTTTGTGGTATTTCTAACCACTATATATTCCATTTCACATTCACCAATAAAAATTAAGTTATATTCACATTTTTGTCTTTGTATCTTCTGTACTTCCGCACCTCTCTCTAGCCATGCCTAGTAGAGATTATTCATCCAGGGCCGCAAGGTAAACGCTATTGCCTTCCCTGTCATCTAACCAAGACTTAGTACAAATCCAATACTAAGGTTAGGATTCCCCGTTGTGTGTTTGTGCCGCGCCTCAGAACACAACAGTCATGGTGGGCCTTGATAACTTTCAGGCAAATATCACCATCAGGTACCCACAGGCAACCATTGTGAAGTATGGTACTGTCTTCAGAACTGTAGCAGGTGTGGGGAGTAGATTGACTTGCCAACTTAAACAACTGGGGATACTGTTTGTATAAAGGTTGCATCAACTTGACTCTAGCTACCAGGTCTGGGTTGGCAGGTTCTTGGACACTTAGGGTGCAGATTGTTTCCATGGGAGGAGAGGATAGAATGGCGCTGGGGGGAATCATGACCTTTGTATTAAATTCTTGTTCAGCCTTAACGTCTGGAAGGAATGCTGGGTTGCAACTGAGGGAGTCCGCCAGATGGTTATCAATACCCTTGATAAACTTGTATTGGAAGTTGAACTTGACTAGGACTTCATACCATCTAGACTGACGTTCAGTTAAGAGATGAGGTTCCCGGTAATACAGTAGGGCTTTATGATCTGTCCTTACTGTAAATGGATGTGTGGCTGAGCAAAGGTGATGCTGCCAATATTTCATAGACTCTACTACTGCTAATAGCTCCTTGTCATAGATCATGTATCTGAGCTCTTCAGATCTCATTTTTCTTGAGAAATAGCCCACAGGGTATTCTAGTTCATCATCAGCAGTTTGTAGAAGGACTGAGGTAATGGCAAATTTGGAGACATCTGTGGCTAAGATGAAGGGTTTGGAGGCATCAACATGGCAGAGCATGGTTGCAGAACACATGATGTTCTTAACAGCATTGAATGCAGCATCGCATTGTGTGGACCATTCCAGAGTTCTTTTCCCACTAGCAGTGTAAAGGGGGCTGCTGTTTCTGACAAGTGGGGGGTGAAGCGTTTCAAAAAAGTTGCATGTTCCCAGGAAGCTGTGGAGTTGGGTAATGTTTGTAGGGGTCTGCCAATTCCTTATTGCAGCTTTCTTGTCAGGGTGAATGTCATGGCCTTTCTCCAAGATCAGATTTCCTAAGAAAGAAACCTTACTCTTGAAAAATTCACATTTGCTCAGTTTGATGACAAGATTGGCCTTTTGGATCCTTTCCACTACGGCACAAAGGTGGGTGGCATGAGACTCCTCACAAAGAGAGTATACTAAGATGTTGTCCATGTATGCTATAGCACAGTTCCCAATGAGGTCACCTAAGACTGCATTGATCATCTTCTGGAATACTGCTGGGGCATTTTTTAGACTAAAGGGCATGACTCAGTACTGAAAGATGCCTTTCTTAGTCCTGAAAGCAGTGAGCCATTCCTGACCTTCTTTGACGTGAATCTGGTTGAAAGCATTTAAGAGGTCCAGCTTTGAAAAGATTCTAGCTTTTTCACCTCCCTGGAGATCTGAGACTCAATGGGCATGGGGTAAGGGTCCGGTACAGTCACATTGTTCAGGTTGCCAAAATCAATGCAGGGGCGTAATGATCCATCAGACTTTTGAACAAACAGCAGTGAAGAGCATATAAGAGAAGATTTCCTAAAGATCTGTCCTTTGGCTTCCATGTCCTTTGTCCACTCTTCTAAGCATTGTTCCTCCTTTAAGTTCAGGGGATAGATGAGAGAAGCAACTTTCACCAAATCAACAGTGAGTTTAAACTCAAAGTCAAATTGTGAGTGTGCAGGGAGACCATCAGCTAGCTTAGAATCAAAGGCTGCATGCAAGTGGAAAAGGCACAATGGAAAGACATCAAATGATGTGGTGGGTTTAGTTGTTGCCGAGACTGACATTGAGATGTGAGGGGCCTCTTTCCCAAACGGGATCATTGGTACTTCCAAGGAAATTCTGGCAGGATGAGCAATCCTCAGTAGATTATCTTTGAGGATTAGGGTGATATTGTGCTCCCGCCACCATTCCACGCCTAGGATCACTGGGTATGTTAGGTGCTTTGCCACTGTGAAGTCAGCAACAAAGGCATGGTCAGTGATGAAGAAGGATAACGGGTGACGTAGTCTGAATGAACGAAAGACATTGGATACCCCTTCTTTGCACAGAGCACCAGGATTATATTCCAAACCTAGCTTGTCAACCAGATCTTTTGAAATGAAGTTGTCTGTGGCACCAGTATCTACTAAAGCTACGGCTTTTGTTAGATGTGATGTGGAAGCAAAGGAACAATGAAACAAAAAATATCCCATCTTTGTTTTATTTGATAGAGGGGAGTGATTGGAATCAACTTGTACCTGGAGTTGAGGAGCTGTCTGAATGGACAACAGGTCCTCATTCAAGGCTACAAAGGGTTGGTCAATCACAGGTTTAATGACAATAGGCTTGAGACAAGGAGCAGGTGCAACCTTATTCATAGTGGCGACGTGGAGATCCACTATAGCCTGAGCCTTGGCAGATAGTAACAGACAGTTCTGGTTGAAACGTATAAGTTTACAGGCATTAGTAGCGTTACCTGAAGTGGGCGCTTGGGAGTCAATAGAGTTCAAGTTTGCCAGGGTAGCACTGGAGTTGTCAATATTGTAAAAGGAGAGCACAACCAGGGTAGGAATACTCTGAGGAGGAGAATTAATGACAGGAGCTATAGCCAGAGTGGGGGCTGGAGTCACAAGAGATTGAGAAACCTAAGGGGATATGGGCCCTTGTGGAGTGGCTGGCTCCTGTTGACTTTTCAAGAAATTTAACATGGGAGGAGCCTCCAATAACAGAGGCTGATTTGGCTGCTGGGATGTCACTAGCTTACCCCCAACTGCTTGCAGGAGGCGCTGTATCATATCAGAGACAGAAGCGGAAGGGTGCAACCAGGGTGAAGGACTTTGACTGGTGTGGTCAAGGCTGAGAAAGAGGGCCGCAAGCTTAGCGCTTTCGGGGAGTGATGACTTCTCGGCATTGGCTTGAAACTGCTTGAGGTGCAAGAGTAGAGGTTGAGGGCCTTGAGAACTTTAGAACAGGGTTTTGTAGTCAATCAAAGAGAAAGTTGCCGGAGCTTGGCACGTCACCAAAGGGATTAGGGTTGATGCATCATCAAAGGAGTTTAGTGCTTGGTCAAGAATAGACAAACACTACTCACGGGATTCGGGTTCTGCTCATTTGAGTAAGAAGCTGAGGAGCTTCTGAGGGAAACCATGCTGGGTCCATTCCTCAGTTAGTGCCAAGATTTCTCTGGCAGTATTTAACGAAGGGGATGGAAGACTAGGAGCAGGCTGCCAGAATTTGAGGCGTGAGAGTAAAGTACGACGAGGTTGTGTGATCTCTATCTTTGCAAAGGATGGGTATAACAGGGGGAAGAAAACCACTGCAAAAATACTCCAAAATGGAGTAATGAGCATTGTGGAAGTCACCACTGAGATATTCATGATGCAAGAGAATGATCTAACAACAAAGATGTGCAGGCCATACAATATATCAAATTTAGAGTAGTTTGATAATGTCAGGGTAAAGTAGAGAGAGCTTGTTGTAATCTATCAAATGGGGAATGTACACCCAAATTAGGATGACATTACCAATTAGGAGGAGATGATGCATGTTTACTTGTAAATGATAACCCTTGAAGAGTGAATAAGGAAAGGTGCAGTAGAAGATTATGCACAGGTACATCAGGAAGACCTTCATTTGGCTCAACGTCAAGGAATCAGCACCATAGATAGGCTCACATTCAATTTCGCGGGTTTCAGGAATCATTTCAGCAGGAGGTGGAAGATTACCAGGAAATCGCAGAGGTGAGAAAGCAGAATCTAGAAGTCTGGTTATTACAAATCTGATTGGAAAATATTGGAATAAGTGAATCATTGAGGCAAGATATTTATTGAGAGTAAAATATCAAACTACTAAGGTAGTTTGGTGGGGACAATTGTTACTTAAAGCCTTTGGGTACATCTTGATGAGGTGGCCTCCTTGGATACAATATTTAGACAGCTTACAGATACCACCAATGGTGGTTCTGTAAGCTGTTACCTGACCTCCTTTGAGGTCAGAATTTGTTGACCAGCAGGTCCAGGAAGGGAAAATTGGGCGTGGGGCATCCACATCCCACTCGGACCCAATTTCCCGTGCTACCACCCACTTGTGATCGATCGTTAGATTTAAATCTATGATTGCTGCAAGCGAGCGGGGCTTCGAGCCGGGTTTCCCCGGGTGGCGGCGCTTTGGCCGAGCCACACCCGGGAAAGCTATGGCCATGACAAAAGCTCTGCTAGGAGTGAATTTGTCAAAGAGAGAAGTGTTTAACTTCTGGCATCAGTTTTTATGCAAATGCCAGTGTTCCTTATTCTTGTACAGCTTTAGACTTGATTAAAATGTTATAGAATTAGATTAAGCTGCTTTGCTATTTTTATGAAATATGCACATCTGACCATTAGGAGGCTTTGAGATGCAAAACGAGCATATAATTTCACTGATTGAAATTAACGTAGATCCATACTTGAAATCAAAGGGCAAAAGGAAAATAATCCAGAACTAAAGACTTTGAAAGCAAGCCAAGGTTGCATTATAGATACTTCAAAAGAAAATCCCGTACACATCATGCCTTGGTCCAGCCAGAAAAACTGTCTTGGATGGTTATTTCAGCTATTTAAAAACCCAGCAATCAATTTAAATCATGATGTCTTGGTAAAATTAAAAAAAACTCTTCATAAAGTTTTATTAATAACCTATAGATTAAACTGAGTATATTGTATTTTTACCGTATGAAAAAATATAAGTTGCCAGGGCAATTTGATTATATGATAGATTTTTGAGTGCTTCTGGCATGGTGTCAAATACATAAGCAAATGTATCTGACATCTAAACCAAGCTACTGCTAGGTGAGGGGCTGTTTAATACATGACAAACTACAGGGTGAAAATGAAAATATTTAGAATGCGTTAGTGAAGGGCAGAAAATTCAATGAGATAAACGAACGACCATTGTACTAAGGTTGTCAGTTGAAAAATTGTTAAGTGCAAATTCCAACAGTTTTTTGCTAGCCTCCTGAGGATCTTCAATATCCTGAATTAGATTGACAGCATCTTGATCTGAGCAAACATCCCAAAGCTAAACTTAAGTTAAAGTCCCCTTTGAGAGACACTTACCCCATCACAGGCTAATATTAAGAAACTGTCTTCTTTGGTTAAGTCGATTTGAGTGGTATATGGATTGCCAATAATAAAGTCTTTCATAGAAGAGTCTCCTAGTGCGCGTGTGACAGCAAGGACGCCTAAGAGGAATTAACTAGGTGCCACCTGATTGGAACTTACCATTGACGCGATTATTCATCATGAATCCTCCAGCAGTCAGAATCCTCTTGGATTCTTGAGAATCAGAGCCTTTATGATCGTAGGTGAGCCTTAGGGCTTTGCCATTTCGGCTGTTTCAAGTTAGTCCTAAACCGAAAAATGAATACCATAAAACTGCACGGGCATCACCGGCATTAGCGGTGTAAAGAACACGCTGTTGAAAGAAGTCATTATCAGGGGTATGTAGCTTATACCTGCCGGGGCTTGCTGGAGTCTGTTTCTGGCTCCCATCGGATGAAGGAGGCAACAGCTGTACAGCCAGAATTCATTTTTTCTTGGGTAAGGTAATCGTCAGCAAGAAGAAAAGCTTCGTTAAAAGCTTCTGTGATGTTGATTCCGGGATTATTTTTTAGGATTTCATTAAACAACTAAAAATATTTAAAAGCTCGAAAGGACCGTGAAAATACCTTATGTAAATTATTTCCGCAATATTCTGCTGCGGCCTTGCCAGCATGGCCATCATAAATTGCAAAAAAGCCTTGATCTTTAATACCACCGAAATCATGAAAATAGCAATGAGCATCCTAAAAAGAAAGACTATAAGTACGGCGACACATAAAAAACAAGTATGCGTGCTGGGGAAAAAATGAAAAGGTTTTTTTTTGAGGATTTATACCTCCATTGTTCTTCGACAGCGATGATTACGATCAGCTGAGACTCCGACATGAAAATCATACTCACTTTCTCTTTCGGAGTTGAATGGAGTGTATTCATTTGAAGAAATATTAGCTCCACCAGTTGAAACAGCTGGAAACTCAGTGTGCTGGGATGTAAGCTGTTGGGCAGATACTTGTGCTTGAGCCATGCTGAAAAATAGCTAAATAGATAGATACACTGTTTCAGGATGGAAAAGAAAAGGTACTTAAAGGCAGAAGCTTGTTGATATTTTAGATGTAGCAATTAACAGAGCTCTTACTTGGCCGTTTGGTCACGCACAAATAAAAGAGGGATACCACAGCTGTGGTGTAAACTGCCGCTGACTTTAAATTTCACTTGGAGAAATCTCACAGGTTGTGCTTGCTACGCCGCTGACGCTCACTGACTGAACTCATGAATAAGATTAAGATTTTATATTGGCAATAATGCTATCTGAGACCTTGGATGGCTATTTCCGATATACAAGCATTCTCGTTCGCTAGATTCACAATCCCAATTAAAACTAAGATTAGATACTTTTTTGACACCTGGAATTTAAGGATTTGATTGATCAAAATCGATGACAAAAGATCGACAAACGCTCATACTATGCTATACTCTGGCTGAGCCAATGTGTCACTGATGGAGACTTTCCTACCAATCAGATTACACCAAACCAAAATCCATAAATTGACTGCGGGTTAGTTAAACATTTACAAGTCTTAGTCCTGTGGAGCAAAGCTTGGCGTGAAGCCAAGCATTATCTTATTTTTAAGCTTGCATTTGTGTAGCCCTAAGAATTAATAGCTACTAAACTAGAAGGCTGCTTTTTATAGCAAGGAAAAAAACTAAACCACATATACCAAATAAACTTATGAAAATAATTTTCAAATGTCAAAATTTTGTCAAATAGCCCCAGAATAATTTTTAACCTATCCCGGCAAAGCCAATATTCACTGGAATCTTACAACCGAAAGAAGGAAAAATGGTGAATCCGGCTCCAAACACAACTTTAACCAAAAATCACAGCTTTAAATCAAGCATGATACACTGAGCAAGACAATACAGCAGGTAACAGACATAATTCTGTTGTGGCCAAGTCCAACCTTTTTCAAGGGTTCTTTTGACTTTTCTTCTCACATTTGAGAAAACATTTTATTTTAAGCCCTTTTGTAACAGTGCTGTTTTGGCAGAGTTATAGAAAAGCGGAAAGAATATTGAAACAGATAATGTCTTTATTTTATAATAAGATATTATATAGTGCTTTTTTATGGCTTTGAGGTGAAAGATAGGCATCCTACTATATGAGGTGCTATTCTTGAAAAAATGAGTTACACTACATATAATGCCTATTTAGCCATGATGTCTCAGCTGACAAACTCAGATTGTCACACCCTGGGTTTGGCTCTTGGATAGGTCGGGTTGAGTCATGGGTCTTCTTTTCTGGCTTGAAACTTTGACAGGAAGCTACTCTGCCACAGACATAGCTTTTGTGGGTGTGGCTAGGCTAAAGTGCCACCACCTGGAAAAATGGGCTTTGAAGCCTCAACTACTTGTGGCAATCATAGATTTAAATATAACAATTGATCAGAAGTGGGTGGTGACAAGAAGAATGGAATCCAAATGGGGTATGAATGTCCTGCACTCAATTTTTCTAGCTTTGATTGCCTGAATTTCAAACCCTGACCTCCTAGGAGGTCATGTAACAGTTAACAGATGTTATAGTAGGATATCAAATGAAAGGGATAATATGTTTACAAAAAACAAGGAATCAGCAAAGAACTGCGGCCAAACCCTTAACCATGATGACTGATTTAAATGTGGTCATTGAAAAAAATGGGTTAAAGCTGGAGTCGCTCAGATAGTTCTAAAAAATCTGGACCTTCACACTTTAGGCAGATTAATTATGATAAGCTGATTACTCGCTATTGATTAATTGATAAAGTGGCGCTTGACCTTCTGGTTCCAATATTTTGAATTATGATGTCATGGACTCAGAACCCAACACAGGCCCTTCAACTGCTGAAAATATTTGTGATAGCCAATCAAATGTCATGAAACCCCCACCACTTCTATCCTAAACCCCTTTAAAACTATCTGTCAGGATACTAGGAGTACTGTGGAGCTCCAGCAGGCAAGGGAGGAGTTGAAACAGGTACTGGCATGGCCCACCAGATGATGGGACCTAACTTTACCAGGTAGGAAAGGGCCTTCCCAGCCACAGCCCAAGGCCTAGCTGCTGGCAAGGTGAAGTCAATCAATCCTGTGAGCGCCAGATAAAGCACTCCCAGGAATTGACTACTCTGGCCAGTGGCATCAGAAGTGGGTGGGGTTGAGATGGTTGGTTTGGGTGTTGGGGGTGGTTTCATGGGGACCAAGTAGGTGGCAGGATTGTTGTACTTCCCGTTGAAGATCAAAGGGTAGATGGTGATTGCTTTGCTGTCACAGACAATTTGGTAGGGTTCCTTAGGAGCGTTTGGGAAGGTGTACCACTGCAAGTCTTCCAAGGTCCAGGGTTTGTGATCAGGGTTTGGGGGATACTCAGTGAAATGCACAGGGCCAAATGGAGCGTTAGGTGGATGGTAGTAGTCAAAGACTTTGGCTTTGTCAACTGGAGTCTGACTATCTATCCCAGTGGATGGGTACTGACGCTTGGGTGTATGCAGATGGAAGAGTATCAAAAATAGGTATGGAAACAGATTGGTGAACCAAAGGTTCATAACAACTTTATTTGGTAAGGATGATGATACAGAAATTTTTCAAGTGCTTCTGATTTATATAATTACTCACATGCAGGTGTCTCTGGGCATTTTTCTGGTGCTATATGTGTGGCAAGGATTAACATCTCAGGTTCTGCTGTTTGGTTGGCTGCTTCATGGTCATTTTTGGGGTTTTCAGGAACAGTTGTTTGGCTTTTTAGTGGTCCATCTTGGCCTGGCTGGCCATTGGTTCTAGCAGGTTTGGCTTCTGGGGTTATGGGGTTTTTCCCAATTTGATCACCATTTTGGGACTGGCTTGACAGGCTCTCCTGAGCCCAAAGAACTTGATTAAAAAAGGGGCCCCCAATTGGGGACCCCAAATTACTTAATGGAGGGTGGGCTTGAACTGGGTTTACTGGGAAGCTAAAATTAGCCTGCCCAGGCCCAGCCAAACCCACCAAGGCTTGGTCATAGCGTTTGGGGCCCAGAATGGGCCCTGTAGCAACCACTAGGGCAGAAATGGTTCCCACACCTGGATTTGCTTCAAAAAGAAAAAATCCAGGTGCAGGCAAATCTTTCCCGCCTGCTAGCCCCACCTGGTGACTAGGAGCGGGTTTGATTCCCACCCGGGGCTTTGAACATGTTACTTTTGTAACACTACCCCTATTCCACTTTAGAAACTGGTTTCTATATGGCTATATTCTCCTGAAGAATAAAAAAATACTTCAAAACCCCATCTTAGAGTATCTAGGCCTGCAGGTGTGACAGAAATCATGGGATAATAAGAAGCGGTCTCCATGTGGTGAGGAATCACCCACCAAATCCACATAGAGTTAATGATAACCACCAACACAGCTTTAAATACTGTTTTGTGAAATTTCCAAATAAGATACTAGGGTTAAGTAAAATAATTAACCCCAACCAGAAAAGCCCTAGATAAATGGCCTGCAAGATAATCAGAGTGTCTTCAGAATAAAATTCAGGACATTGGGAGGTGACACAATTTTCAGTTTCCAGAATGGGGGAAGCTCCAAGATTGGCAGGCATTGAATTAACATTGGGCGGTACTAATGACAAAGTTCCTACTGTAGGGCCCCATTTTTACAAAAGTAACAGCTTCAAAGCCCCAGGCGGGAATCAAACCCGCTCCTAGCCACCAGGCGGGGCTAGCGGGCGGGGAAGATTCACCCGCACCTGGATTTTTGCTTTTCAAAGTGAATTAAGGTGTAGGAACCATTCCCACCCTGGTGGCAGCTGAGGCCCCCGCTTTGGGCCCCAAAAGCTATGCCCAAGCCTTGGTGGGTTTGGCTGGGCCTGGGCAGGCTATTTTTAGCTGCCCAGTAAACCTAGACCAAGCCCACCCTCCATTAAGTAATTTGGGGCCCCCAATTGGGGACCCCTTTTTTAATCAAGTTCTTTGGGCTCAAGAGAGCCTGTCAAGCCAGTTCAAAAATAGTGATCTAATTGGGAAAAGCCCCAAAACCCCAGAAGCTAAACCTGCCAAAATCAATGACCAGCCAAGCCAAGATGGACCATCAAAAAGCCAAACAATTGTTCATGAAAATCCCAAAAATAACCATGAAGCAGCCAACCAAACAGCAGAACCTGAAATGTCAAGCCTTGCCACCCAGATAGCATCAGAAGAATATACAGAGGCACCTGCATGTGAGTAAGTATATAAATCAGAAGCACTTTAAAAAGTTCTGTATTGTCATCCTTACCAAATAAAGTTGTTATGAACCTTTGGTTCACCAATTTGTTTCCATACCTATCTTTGATACTCTTCCATCTGCATACACCCAAGTGTTAGCACCCCTCTACTGGGATAGATATTCAGACTCAAGTTGACAAAGCCAAAGCCTTTGGCTACTACCGTCCACCCAATGCTCCATTTGGCCCTGTGCATTTCACTGAGTATCCTGTCAATCCTGGCCACAAACCCTGGACATTGGAAGACTTGCAGTGGTACACCCGCCCAAACGCTCCCAGGGAACCCTACCAAATTGTCCGAGACAGCAAAGCAATCATCATCTACCCTTTGATCTTCAACAGGAAGTACAACAATCCTGCTGCCTACTTGGTCCCCATGGAACCGCCCCCAACACCCAAACCGACCATCTCAACCCCACCCACTTCTGATGCCTCTGGCCAGAGTAGTCAATCCCTGGCAGTGCTTTACCTTGCGCTCACGGGATTGATTAACTCTGCCTTGCCAGCAGCTGGAACTTGGGCTGTGACTGGGAAGGCCCTTTACTACCTGGTAAAGTTAGGTCCCATCATCTGGTGGGCCATGCCAGTACCTGCTTCAACTCCTCCCCCACCTGCTGGAGCCCCACGGTACTCCTGGTATCCTGACACCTGTCATAAATAACGGCATTCACCATGTTTTGTTTTTGCCTTCAGTGGGCCATTTCAAAGACAAATCTCTCGCTTTTGCTTTTGACTCTCAAAATGAACTGGTTTCTACATCAGGAAATATGATTGTTTGGTTTCCTGACTCTGCTCAGCTCACTCGCCCCACTCATGCTTGTGGCAAGTGATCCTACCATCCTGGTAGTGTTTTGTGGTATTCCTAACCACTATATAATCCATTTCCTAATTTACCAATAAAGTTAAGTTCTATTCACATTTTTGTCTTTGTGTCTTCTGTACTTCCGCGCCTCTCTCTAGCCACGCCTAGCAGAGATTATTCATCCAGGGCCGCAAGGTAAACACAATTGCCTTCCCTGTCATCTAACCAAGACTTAGTACAAATCCAACCCTAAGGTTAGGACTCCCCGTTGTGTGTCTGTGCCGCGACTCAGAACACAATAAAAATGGTGCTCACTACAGGGGCTGTAAGCCCCTCAGTTATCCCTTTTGCATCTACATTTTCAGGTCCCTTGCCTCTGCCTATTTGGGAGTCAACCTCGCCTGAAATTACCAGCCCTCCTATTGAGGAAGACATTGCTGACCCGCCTATTGTCCCTACTGTACTAAACCTTTGGAATGGTCCCCGCCTAGTTGCTTACCCTATGGGTACCCCTGACTTGGAACAAGTCATGTTGGTAGCCCTTGGGATAGCCCGTGAAGGAGCCATCCCTCCCCTTCAGCTACAGTTTAGCTGTGCCAAATACTATGAGTTAAAGGTGGCCCCTCAGTTTCCACAACATCTCCTCTCAGCAGCTGGCTCCGCTGATCACCTACTGTCATCCTTCGTGCAACCCGCCATGGCCCACCACTAGATGGTGCTGGGACTCCACATTCAAGAGATCTCGTCTCTACAAGCAGCTGTTACCCATCATTGGGACCAGTTCACCGCCTACCAACAGTGGATTCACTCCCTGTTCTCCCTGGTATCTGACAATCAGAGTGATTTGGTCACCTCTCAAACACGTTTAGTCAATTCCATCAAGCAAATGCGCCAGTCCATCCCTGAGTATGTTAGGGAGTGACTACATGAGTTTTACCAGTTAGAAAAACCCTGGCGCACTCAAGTAGAATCCACCCTAAACGCTTATCTCTCCAACTTTGAACGCCTAGTGCAACAGCTCAATGCCTTCAGTGCATATTCCTTTGAGCACTTGCAACAGGTAGCTGACCTTGCCGCCCAGAGTCTAAATGAACTCAGTGCGGAATTTGATCAAGAAAGAGCTACCACTGCTGCTGCTATAGCCAAACTTCAGAGTCAAGTGAATGAGCTGTCTACTCCCAAACCTGATGTTCTGCCTTCTCCTCCTGCTGATGATCTGGTGGACAGAGAGCAGAGGATCTTGGAGGCCATCTGGGAATTACGTGCTTCCACTCTAGCCAAGGACGTCCTACTGAAACGCCTCAACCTGATTCCCAGGTTCTTGCGCTGACTGCTCAGGTCGCTGAACTACAGCAAGAAGTTGCTGCTTTATGTGAGATAGTGACAGCTGCTGCTAGCCCACTCGGGGTTAACGAGGAAGATGGCTGTTGTCCTGGTTTGGAGGGGGCTCCTCAAATCCACTGCGCTAGGGAGTTGATTGCCCTAGCTAATGAGGTAGATCATTTGAAACGAGATCAGAATGAGTTGAACAGAGACGTACAGGAGATGAGTGAGTTGATAGATTCAGTAAACAACAGATTTGCCCCCTGCCTATCAGTGGGGCCATCCCTTACTTTGCAGCTGGCTGAGCTCTCCACTGTTGTCACTACCCAAGGACAACACCTAGATGTTACTGAATGACAGACCACTCTAGCCAACACTATGGGTGCCAGAACTACTGAGACTCTGACGACCCTTAAAGAAAGTGTTTGACAACTATGGGCTAGACAACCCCCCTCCAAATCTGAAGCTGAGTTCTCCCTGCGCATAAATGTACTCAATAGCAGCAATGGTGGTCCAGCTCCCGAGGCACACTTCAAGCCTACTTTTAAACAAGTCTTTGATCCCAAAACCTCAACTATTGCAGCTTTCTTAACTATTTATGAGACTGCCATGAGACGAGCATCAGATGAGGTTAAGAAGGAACACATTCTAACCTGTCTACACCCGACCTGTCAAGAAGTAGTTGTACCAGAGCTGCCCTCCATTGAGACCTGGAAAGACATGAAACAGCTCCTGATTGACAAGTTTGATGGTGATCTTAGCCTGGAGGTGAAAAAGGATGCCTTCATGCACATATCATTCAAGCCCAAAGAGACGTTAGCCAAATTCACAGACAGATTTTACATGGAGGGACAACAGTTAATAACAAGCAGACAATTGACAGCGCATGAAGCATATATGGCCTGCACCCAGGCCCTCAAGGTGAATCAACTCATATGCCTCCATTTCAAGGCCCACAAGGCTATGCTGTCCTCCATGAAAAGTATAAAAAACACTGCTCTAAGATATGCATCTTGCCCATTCTGGGGCAGTTGTTTGGGAAAGTCATGCTGCTTCCAACTCTGGCTCCTCTTCTTGTGGCCCTTGTATCCTCTCTATGAACTCCTAAAATCCTCCTCGACGTCAGGGTTGCCACAACTGTGGTCAGATAGGCCACCACTCTTGTGTCTGCACCAATCTGCGGGTTGAAGGAGCTGACCCCAAGGATCAGTTGGGAAAAGAACAGTCAATCTAGAGGCGGGGACACTCCCGGTTGACAATTCTTCCCAGTCTCCTCCTACACCTCCACCTGCTACTGACTCTGAGCCTGCTGATGATGAAGCACCTCCTATCCTCCTCCTGTTCCATGAAATTTCTGAAAATTCTGATGTGGATGAATCTGATGTTGAAGACCATGATGCATACAAGTATTCTGTTCTTGCTGTCCCTGAGACTATTGCTGTTCCCTAAAAGCTACAATCTGGGAAGACTACAACTACCACCAAGCCCTTGTCTGAGGCCAAAGCAGTTGTCTCCTGCCCCTATGTTACTCAGGCAAAATAGTCCCTGTATTAGTGGAATCATCAGAGGAAGCCGCTGAAGTCGCAGAGGCCGTTTTCAAGAATGTATCTGTCTCACTCCCTCTCCAAACTGTATATAAGGAGTTTCTGGGTCTATGATGCATGATTGAGAAATGGGACAAGAAACTAGCTGAGGCACAGGATATCTTGGCTGTTCTGCCACCCTTTAGACGCACCACCACCTGAGTAGAGATATCTATCCAAAAGGTCAAGATTAAAGCTGTCCTGGACACCGGTTCTCCTGTCAATGTTGTTTCTTATAAACTGATGAAGAAGCTTAAGCTGGCCCCTGATCTCAACTACCATCAATTCTATGGCACCGCTGGTCTCTCCATGACTCGCGCCATTGGTGCGTACTCCGCCTTGCCAATGCAATTTGGTAAACTCCTGTTGGCTGCGCCAGCTGTTGTTCTAGAAAATGAGAGCTACAACCTTTTGGTTGGTACCCAGTTCCTTCAGGAGTATAATGGGATTATCAACCTAAAGGATGGTTATCTTTCTATCCTAGGGTACAAAGTCCCTCTGATCTTTGAGGAGCCAATCAAAGTTCTGGTAAACGTTTGAAGACATGTACTCTGGAGTATCCCACTGAGGTTTTCACCCTAAAATACCGAACCCATTCCACCAACATGAAGTGTCTTCCCATGGCTTGTCCTGCAACTGAGGGAATTCCTCTCATGGCCACGTCTGCTGTCACCATTCCTCCAGGTTCTCAGGCCATCATAGACTCCCAGATATCATATGAACTACCTGAACGGACTTTCTTATAGCTGTACTCCCCTCCTTCACTGGGGCGTAATGAGCCTTACTTTTGTCCTGGAATTCTTGACATTTCTCACAAGGATCCCGTTCAATTACTAGTTGCCAACCTTACTGCACTTCCTATGACCGTATCCAGAGGACAGGTTGTTGGTTACAGAAAGTTGTTAAATGCCCCTGACGTCTTGTCCCTTCACCCTTTTGGAACGTTTCAAGACTTTAACCTACCCAAAGACAAGCCTCAAGTCCTATCTCTGTTCACGGCCCAAGACTTCCCTCAGTTGTCCCCAGTACAACAGAAAGAGGTACTTAATTTACTAAACCAATTCTCAGACATCTTTGCTAAAGATAGCACTGATTATGGGCTATCCAGAGGTGTAATTCATCAGATTGACACAGGAGATGCTCCCCCCTTTTGTGCCAAGCCATACCGCTGCAGCCGAGTGGAAGATGCACAGGTTTCTAAGGAGCTTAAACAACTGCTGGACGCTGGACTGCTAGCTCCCTCTCAAAGTCCCTGGGCTTCTCCTCTGCTCATCTTAAAGAAAAAGGATGGGGGCCACCGGATTGTGATGGACTATTGGAGGTTGAATTCTCTAACCAAGAAAGATTCCTATCCCTTGCCGCGCATTGATGACGCTCTTTGACGCCTTGGGGGTTCTAAGTTTTTCTCTGCCATGGATTTGGCGTCTGGTTACTGGCAAGTTGACCTCTCTCCTGAAGACTGTCAGAAGGCTGCGCTCATCACATCAGACGGATTGTTTGAGCCTACCTGCATGCCGCAAGGGCTCTGTAATGCCCTGGCAACTTTCCAGAGGGCCATGGATTCCATCCTGTGTGATTTGAAGCTGTCGTGTGTCTTAGTCTAGCTTGATGTTATAACAGTCTTTAGTGCAACTTTCACTGATCACCTAGCTCATCTTAAAGAGGTATTCATAAAGATCCAAGAGGCTGGCCTCAAGCTAAAGCCCTCTAAGTGTGCTTTCTTCAAAGAACGCCTTGAATTCTTGGGCCATGAAGTAACCCAAACAGGGATTTTTCCAATGACCAAGAAGGTTGAAGCCATTGACAAAATGCTTCCACCCACCAACCTACAAGAAGTACAAGTCTTTCTGGGCATGATGGGTTACTATAGGCAATTCATTCCTGATTTTGCTTATACTAGCAAAACCCTGGTCCAATTGTTGCATAATGTTCCTTTCAAATGGACCGCCAGCCAACAGCAAGCCTTCAAGACCCTAAAGCAGAAACTCAAAGAAGCGCCCATTTTAGTGTACCCCAATTACAATAAGGAGTTCATCTTGTACACTGATGCTAGTGACCTTGCTATTGGGGCTATCTTGGCGCAGCTTGACAATAAAGGTATGGACCACCCTGTAGCCTATACTTCCCATGTGCTAAATAAGCATGAAAAGAATTACAGTGTTACAGAGAAGGAGTGCCTCGCTGTGCTGCATGCAGTCAAACAATTCCGCCACTACGTGTATGGTACCCATTTCACTGTTGTCACTGACCACGCTTTGCTCAAATGGTTACAGCAACTTAAGGAGCCTGAAGGACGCTTAGCCAGATGGGCTCTCCGCCTGCAAGGTTATGATTTCACTGGGCTCCATTGCCCCGGGATTCAACATCAGAACATTGATGGGTTATCCTGAATGCCCATCCTTGCCCTACTTCCTGTTGAGGCAGACTGACTGTATGAGCTAATTGGCTACCCTTCTTCCTGGGAAAGTGAGACAGAAGAGGTTCAACTTGCTCTGTCCAAATTGTCTGAAGACACCCTCATACGCGACAACCAACTCTTCAAGAAGGTTCAGGGCCAATACCTGCCATACGTGCGCCCCAGTCTTCGCCTCTCTTTGGTGTTGCAAGCTCATAAGGAAACTGGCCATGGAGGCATTGCCAAAACCTTTGACTGGCTTCAGAAGAATTTCTTCTGGGAGAATCTTTGCCTGTTGATCCCAGATGTCATAGCTAGTTGCCATGACTGCCAACTTCAGAGGCCCTGAGCTGCTTCCCATGAGTTCAAATTGGTTCCCCCTCAACACGCTTTTCACACTGTCAGCATTGATGCTGTAGGTTCTCTCCCCCGCTCATGCTCCAGATGCCGCTTTATCCTGATTGCCGTTGACCACTTCAGCAAGTGGGTAGAAGCTCACCCTACTAAAGACATCACTGCTAAGACTATGGCTGCCTTTCTGCTACAGGATGTTTTCTACCGCCATGGCTGTCCTCAAGTGCTGTTGTCAGACAACAGAACCAACTTCAATGCCAAACTTTTAACCTCTGTTGTTGAAGCTCTAGGAACTCACCAGTCTTTCTCTGCCCCCTATAATCCTTCCACTAATGGGGCAGTTGAGTGTGCCAACTTGACACTGGTTTTTATCATGAGGAAACTCACCTACTCTGATGCTGCCAATTGGGATCTATACTTACCTGCTGCCCTCTTTGCCTATTGTCTGAGCAGGCATCAGATCACAGGGTACTCACCCTTTGCCATGTTGTATGGGCGTGAAGCCACCACTCCGTTGCTCTTGGGGGTTCCCCTGCTCTCCTCTGATAAGGCCATAAACCCTGACAACCACATCAAAGACTTAGTCAACCGCATTATTGATATACAAGCCACTGCCTACACTTCTGCATATAAGACTAAGATGCTCGAGCTCTCTCCTGACAATGCTGGGTGCTCCCCCTTGCCTGAGTTTGATGTTGGTGATCATGTCCTGTACTACCAATACCATGTGGGTGGGCGCGCGCACAAGCTGGACTCCCTGTGGATTGGTCCTTTAGAGGTGACTTTCAAACAAGGATCTGAGTACACTGTAAAGCTCCTCTCTAGTGGTTGCCCTTTTGCTTGTGTACACTCCAAGTTCCTCCGCAAGTATTACCCTCCTAAGGCCAATCTAGAGGGGGGCAATGTTGTGAATAACGGCATTCACCATGTTTTGATTTTGCCTTTGGTGGGCCATTTTGAAGACAAATATCTTGCTTTCGCTTTTGACTCTCAAAATAAACTGGTTTCTACATCAGGAAATATGATTGTTTGGTTTCCTGACTCTGCGCAGCTCACTTGCCCCACTCATGCTTGTGGCAAGTGATCCTACCATCCTGGTAGTGTTTTGTGGTATTCCTAATCACTATATAATCCATTTCCTAATTTACTAATAAAGTTAAGTTCTATTCACATTTTTGTCTTTGTGTCTTCTGTACTTCCGCGCCTCTCTCTAGCCATGCCTAGCAGAGATTATTCATCCAGGGCTGCAAGGTAAACGCAATTGCCTTCCCTGTCATCTAACCGAGACTTAGTACAAATCCAATCCTAAGGTTAGGATTCCCCGTGGTGTGTCTGTGCCGCGCCTCAGAACACAACAACACCCATCTTCCAGTAATGATCTGGCTTAGAATAAGAAGTAGGGAATGTATTGCAACAATCCAACTACAGGATGCATTTTAAAAGTAAATTAGACCAAGTGATATTTGATTTTTATTGAGTAAATTTTTGGGAGGACTCAACTCTTAGAGTTGAAACAGTGAAAACTATTTAATATATATCAAAATTTGACTAAGCAATACAGCCTTGATCCTGGGCTCCTATTCCTTCCACATTGTCAAGTGAGTATCTAGTCCAGGTTACAAAGAACTCTTGTGTGACCAATTTCTGACAACCATGCTGATTATCAAGCTTGTATTGGGTGACCCTCAAATTACAACAATTTATCAACATCAATTTGAAAGGAAGAAATGGTTTCAGCTGACAGACTGGAGCAGCTGTAACCTAATTTCAATTGGCTGTTTGATTTAAATCTGTTAATTTGGTCAATTTTGATAAAGGTTTTCCAGCTTTTTGAGCCTTCCTAATTGGGCGGATAATTCCTGGCATGATGGAACCTACCGTGACATGGTGGTCTTCAGTGGAGCTTACTGTGTAAACTTCATTAAGCTTGTTTGGGACGTCCTAGCAACGCTCCTGTAAGGGATTCTATCCCTTAAACAAGTTATTGTTCTATTTCTGGGGGTTTTAAAACACAAATGGATCCCAGAAAACACAATTTAAATGCAGAAACCAGAATCAATCACCAATCAAATTCAGTTAATACAATCAATCCAAATCCATATTTAAAATTGCTAAATGAACACACTTTTAAGAACAAAAGCAAAAACAAATGTGAGAGCAAAAGCAAACGTTTGAACTTAAGTTTCAACATAAATCCTAGTCTAAATTCAAAAATCAGAGCCAAAGATGAAGAGAGCAACAACGGCAACAAAATTACAATAAAAACAAGCTCCAACCCCCCCAAAGCCAGCCAATCAAACCAAAAATAAATGCAGATCAGCCAACCACCATTGTACAGGAGACCCTTATAGCCAATCAATCAAGGCAACACAACCAAGCCAAAGGAATTCTGTTCATACAGGCTCAGAATACCATCCCACCAGAGACCAGAAGAATACTGCAGCTCAATAATCCAACCTACCTCTTCTTGCATTGCAGGCTGAAGCCTGCTGCAGACCTGCAAGGAAATACTGGCAAAACTACCTTTGAAGGATCACCTGGTAACCACTATGCTCCCTCCTCTAATTACTTTAGTATTTAAACTGAATATTTTTCCTTGAGCAAATTGCTCTAACAATTTCTCTTATTCCTATCAAACCAATAAATCTATATTTTCAACCTCTAAACACTTGATTAGTAGATTCTAAAGGTTCCCCCTTCAACAGCATGAAGTTCATCCTCCTTGTATGGACTTTTTGTGTGTTAATCAGTTATGGGCAAGCCAATGTGAACTTTGAAACTCCTGAACCAACTCCTACCAAAAAATCAGAAGACTCAATTTGGTATTGTTTTGGACCACGTTGCCACCATGCCCCTTACGTAGAAACAGCATGATTCCCACCTATTATCTACCCCAAGGCCCCCTGGTTGGTCTTGGGGTACACCCATGTCTATTATCTTCTAAACCATTTCACCCCCTTATTGGGGAGATTCCGCTTATTTGGTCACCTTCTACACATGTTAATGATAGGGATTCCAGTAGGGTCCACTCTAGTCAAATTCAACTTGGGATCTCTCCTTCATTTGATTGGATAGAGACTTCCCAATGAGTAGATTCCTTACAGCTCCCATACAAGAACACACTGGAGATGGGCCAGGCCCATCTGGCTGCTTGCTTCTGCTTCCTGGTAAAGCACATCCTGTCTTACCTGTTGGAGAACTTTTGGCTAGTGGTGGGTAAATTGGCTGTTTCAGATACAATAGCTGTTAAGAAGACCAAAATCCTCCTTGTCAACTTTGGGCTGCCTGGAGTTCCAACAAGACAAGAATCCCTCTGGCTGTGGAGCTGACCTTTGCAAAGACAAAGCATGGGAAGAAGATTAGTGATGTTTATGATAAACTCTGTGAGTTCACAGAAGCCTTTGCTGGGCAAAGGCTTCATCTGGTGGTTTATCTTGGGCATCTCTTTTAATCTGGGATGAGCACGTCTGTAGAGGACTTTGACAGGGTCCTCCTAGGGATTGACAAGGCCAGGCTCTCCCTGGATGGGAAGAAGTTCCCCCTGGATACAACTTAGTAGGCCACGTTTTCCAGGACACCCTGGCACTGGCTGGTGTTTACGGGGTTTGTGGCCCCGCCTGAAAAGCTGCTCTTGAACTCCCACCTGACCATACTGCCTTTCACTAGCAGGAAGGAGTATTTCAACCAGGGTGTATCCACTGTTCACAGTGTGGTGGTGGAGGTTGTGCGCCACCTCCATTGCTGGGTGGGTACATACCAACAAACCCACTACAGGCGCACCCAATAAAAACCCTGTTCCTCAATATAATTATTCACTTTTAACTTTTACTTTTTAAAAATAATTAATTTTTCTATTTCTTATTTGATCAAACACTGTTTTGAAAAAAAATCCCAGTGAATGTCATCATATACTCATAAATATATTTACTTTAATAAAATTTACTTCTACTGTGTACACTTATATTTAACTTTTTTAATTTAATTTTTATATTTATTTGATAAGAGTGATATAAATCTATATATATACTCCAGTATCAAGTGTTTGGGATTGCCTCAGATACCATAATAAAATAATTTTACATAAATAAATTACAAACCTTCATTGATGGTCCAGCCAAATGTGATTGCAGGCTTGGAAGTTTCTAAATATAAAACAATAATTAATAAATCTTAAATAGTAGATTGGAGAATATAAAATAGCTGGAAACACTAAGCCTTTAATTAATTGGCTGTTTGGCAAGGCACACGGGGATGAACAAATCAGCATGGCCATAGAATTTGGCCATAGTCTCAGCTGGGAGGGTGTAAATCCTGGCCTGCAGCAAATCAAAGAGGTCCTTGGTCCTAGTTGGAGTCCCTCACTTGATGATTTGCTTGAGCCACCCAAAAACTTCCTCAATAGGATTCAGGAAGGGTGAATAGGTGAGGAGGAAGAGAAGGTGCAAATTTTCTGTGGCCAATTGCTGAGAGCCCACTGCAATGCTGGTGTCAATTGATGGAAATTCTTCAAGAATATCTGCCATCTTATGGAGACCAACGTTATCCAGCACAATCACATTGGTGAAGACCAGACTTGTGCGCCTCAGGTGCTCCTGGACCAATTGGAGGAATGACAAGAAGGTACAGATGTTGTGGGATCCTAATATCATTTGATAGAGCTCAACTCCCTTTGGACCAAGGAGAGCCACCATTGAATAGGCTGTGGCATGGACTGCAGCACACCAAGCCATCCCATCATTTGAGCCTTTTGGGACATAGTCATACTCATTCCGCATAGACAAGGCAAATGCTGATTTGTCAATATAGTAGAATTTCACTGTCCTTTTTTTTTGAGTGCAGTGTAGGCCTCAGCATATTTTTCTGTGTCTCAATGTTGGTTATGTAAATTCACTGCCACCTCTGGCTTTGGATCACACAATCTTCCCTTGTTGTACCAAGAAAGACTCAAAAACGCCAGCCAAACCCCTCCATTCTTTAAATGATTTAGCTCACACGGTTGATGAGAGGTTTGTGTTAGCCTACCCTGCGGACCCTTTGCCTTTGGTGGCTCCCTCCTGGGAAGAAACACTGGTTAATTTAGAATACCTATTAGTGTGGTGTCGTCCACTTCTGAAAACCATTAGAGCTAGCCAATCAGAGGCTGTCACATTGACACTGAACTGCATGAGTGAATTCCAAATGACCAGCACTTCCTCCAGCCAATCAGATCTGGCTGCAGAAATTAGAATGAAACCCTCCAGTCTTCCTGCTCCTGCCCAGCAAAGTTTTGTGTCCAGCCAATTGGATTCAGAGCCCACTGTTATGTGATCAGTTTTGTTTGCAAGCCATTTCTTTTAATCAAGCAAGGGGACTTTCAGTCCCCTGCTTGTCTATTTTCCAAATACATTAAAGTTTGGTGTTTTGCAACTTAAATTTTAAATTTTATTGCTGCCAGGAACCCAGTCTGTGTTTCAGCAGCCCTAAGAATTAAATTGTTAGTTTTGGCTTCAAGCTTACCTTATACTAGCCAGTTTCAAACCCAGCTTCTCTTCTGGCCTCCTATACTAGGATTGATTTACTTAGTTGTTGTCCTTTTTGCTTTTGCTTTCAAAACTAGAGTTCAAACTCAGTTTTTGAATTGATTTTCTTTATAAAATCTATTTTTATTCTGAAATTTCATTTAAAAGCATTGTTTTTGAACCCGTTCTTACTTGCCGTTCTCGCCAAGCCTCTCACAACCATCATAAAGCTCTCTGGACCCGTTCTATTAAAATTTGGCTCTATTTTGCTAAGTATACCCTACCAGCCCCTGTTCTACCTGATTTTTGTCAGAAAAATATACTATCCTACTCCAAATTTTGTGAGGAATATTCCTATGATACTCCCAGCAATTAAGTTTGTGGTTTTCTCCCTGGCTCCATTCTTGATACTTTTGTGGTCCACCTCCCCCAACTTGTGGGGAAAAATCTCTTTGTCTGCCAGACTTGTAGGTAGAGATCCCTCCAGTCTTTGGGATCTCCCCAGAGGCCTTCTCTTTCCAGGAGAGGCTGTGGTCAAGAGCCTGACGTGTGATGACTTGGATTTGAGCACAGTGGATCATGCCTCACCCGTCTCAGAAGAAGCCATGCCTCCAATGCGCCCCCTCCCCAGTGTGGTTCTGAGTCCCTCAGTACCCCTTGGTCCCTCCAAGGTGTCCTCTCCTGCTCCCACCTGCACCCCTTGGTTGCTCACCAGCCTGATACTGATGGGCTTGAACGCCTACTTCCTTCAGTTGTCCCTGGTGTCCTCCCTGTGGTCCCCTCTCCAAGCGGCCATCCCAGTTCTTCACTGGATGGCATCCTGGTGGTTTGTTTCACCAGGATGGGAGCCAAACTTAGTTAGTTTAGCCCCCCTCTCTCACAGGTTATGCTATTCCAATTGTACAGAGATACCCCAAGCTTTTTCCAGGAAAAGTGCATCCCCTTCACAAGATGGTAGTGAAAAGAAATTGAGCCCTCAACCCCAAAAGCAGATTTTACCATGGCCTGTATATTTTCCAGTTCAAAAATGCCAGTCCTGGGTTATCCACTGGCAGATTTTCTATTTGTGCTCCTTGGTGAGCATAGTGGAAGCTTGCAAGTATTTCTCTGCAGCAAGGACTCAGCTAGTCTCAACAAAGGTGTTGAATGTCTTGGAGGTGTACTTGGGATCCACCCCAACAAGAGCCGCAACTGCCTTGTAATCACCAGATTCCTGCATTAGCTTGAGCAGGATGATGTGTTTGATATCAGGAATGTGCTTCTGAGCGGACTTTGTTGGTTCAGATGAGCCAGGATCCTGATTGGTGACAGGCTTGCAAGGCATGAGTACTTTGTTGTAGAACACAGCAACTTTCTTTAACACTAACTACCCCTATGTGGTTCTATAGAATTTGGGCTTGTTGTTTTCTTCTTGGTTGCCATCACTGATGTAAGGCTCATAGCTGGTGTCAAGCACAGGCTTAAACTCCTCCATCATGGCTGATGGGACCAGCTCTTGGCAGTAAACAGAGTCAAACACATAGGAGGTAAGTTCAATCTCTTTGTTCCTGACTGTTTTGGTTGTGGTAACCTTAGTAGGCTTCTGGGTCAGCTTAGGGACCCAAGGGTTGATTCTATGCACCCTAGCAGCTTGTGCTCCTTGAACTGACTGTGTCAGTGCAGCGTCACTATTGAACTCTCCTCTCCTGTCTCCTTCCTGAGTAGGCACTTGCATTGCACTAACTCTGTTCTTTGACCTGCGGGGGCAACTGCAACTGCAGCACACAACAGGTGCATTGTTACTCTGTTGTTGTGTTCCTTCCATTTTAAGAATTTAATAAAATACTAAATAAAACTTAATTAAGTTACACACTGGTTTTTGATTTTTGCTTTTTATCTGAATATGGATATTTAATTAGAGTTTTCCCCACCCAATATGTCATGGCCTGGGTGACTCCCAGGGGAACCTTTGGTTGAGGGGAAGGGTTGAGCCTGGAAGGCCCAGTAGATGACGGGGGCCATCCGCATCACATAATTGGCAGCAGTAGCCCAAGGAAGCCACACTCTCATGTGGGGTATCACTTGCTCAGTGAGCCCCAGCATGGTCAAATAGGCAAATCCAAGCTTACTGTAGTCATACAATGAAGCAGAAGGAATGAGAGGAAGTTCTCCTGTGGTGGCGCTCATGGTCAGGCTTGACTGGGCAAGTTGTTGGAGCAGAGGAACACCAGGAAAGGAGGGGCGCAGTGCGGGAGCAGGAATTAATTCTTGGTCCAGCACTCTAGGAGATGGGGTAAGGGCTGGCGGTGGTTGGTTAGAAGCAGCTAGAAGTTGCTCTGTTTCCCAGCGCTGGCGTTGGTACTGGAGGTACTCTCTGTTTGAAAGCACCAGCAGTATAAAATTTGTAATAATGCAATAAACCCCTGCAAAGTATAAATGCTCAGTGTGCATTAACCAACAAAGTTTATTAGGTGAAGATGTCAACAAAGAAAGGGGATGCCAGTGTTCCCAGCTATATCCTGCTGGGAAACTGCAATTGGACTTACTGACAACTTCTTATTGGTTGCCAATGGGTTGTTCTCAAGATGGGCCTCATTGGTGACTCCTGATTTGTCAGTTAGATTGTCACAAGTGACAAACTTCTATCAACTATGATAATCAAAAGACCTCAACTATGGGAGTCAAACCCTGGCATCTCGCGGCCACCAGCCCACAGTTTTCGGGGATTTAATCAGGATTGGATTTGACTTTGGAGAATCTCCTGAAGTTTGATGAACCAAGGTTGCCTACAATGATGCCCCCACGCTAGGGGTTCCTGTTAACCCAACCAATCAATGGGCCGGGTTAGCCACAGACTCCAGAATAACCTGGGCCACATTGGAAGAAGAAACAAAGGTAACTTCCATAGGAAGCAGGCCACCCAGAGATGACCCGTCCCGTGACCTGGTTGAAGAATTGGAGTGCTCTAGTTGCAAGTCAGCCAATGAAATAACCCCTGCAATTGTTGCTACCGAGGGCTGTGAGGACCTAGTAGAGGGGAAAACCTGGGCCATGAAAATCTTTGAAAGTTTTGCCATGACAGATGGGCATACTTATACCCTGGGCTGCCAGGAAGATGCCCATCACCATCCTTGCAATAAAGTGACATGAACCTTTGGTTCAACTAGATCATACCATACTTGTTATTAGTTTTATTTCATCTTCAGTCTACTCTTTGCAGCCCCGTTCCCTGTGTTCACATAATCCAAGAAACTGCGGACCAGCTGCCTGAACTTTACTGTCCATCAGGAGCTCCCTTTGGTCCAGTACATTTACTGAGTACCCACCCAACCCGGCGTATTTGGAGTTTACTCTGGAGGAAATCCTTATCCACGACCCTGAAGCTAGAACCAGAGAGACTGAAGTCCTTTACAGAGAGGGTACCAAAATCATCTGGTCCCCTCTGCTATTCCGAGACAAGTATAATTTCCGGCCCACCTATTTAGTTCCAATGACATCACCCCACACCCCGCGGCCTGACCACCCGCAAGATTCTGTTGCCACTGATGAATCTACCTCCACCCAAATATTTGGGGTGATGTATATCACCCTCACTGGGTTGATTGATTCCATGGTGCCTACAACCAGACCTTGGGCATTACTTGGAAAATTGTTATCTTATATTGTAAAGTTAGCCCCAATTTTGTGGTGGGCTCTCCCTGCAGGGCCTGCAGGCTGTCTGCCCGCAAGTCCTCAGGAACCCCCTGCAGGTTGGATCCCTGACATTATGGCAATCTACCTCAAACACGGTAACCTGGGCCCCAAGATGTTGTTAATTCTTGGGGCATATTGTATGCTATTTTTATTGATTTCAGCTTACTATGCATACAAGTTAGCTACCAACCTGATCACCACAGTGACCTGACACCAAACCAACCCCAAACAGAAAGACACACCGCCTGGCGAGGAGAAGACCAAGACCCCAAACTTGCAGGTGCAGAACATCATCATAAACCAGACCACGACCCGGGTAGATATGCCCCAGATGGGGAAGCTCACACTGGAAGAAGCCAGAAGAGCAATGCCAGTCCTCTGCCTCCATTTTCAGGCCAACACTAACTCCTACTCTAATGACACCAAGAAGGTCCTTGGAGTAGCCTCCATGCTCTCTGGCAATGCCCTGGACTGGTTTGGGAAAGCAACCGCCAAGGACGTTGAGTTCTGCCTAGACTACTCCAGATTTGAGAGCGAACTGATGGCCACAGGCAACGACCGAGATACCCGCCACCACGCCTTAATCAGCCTACTGGACATCCAACAAGGACCACAAACTCTGCAAGCTTACACCAATGAGTTTTTTAAGTTGAAGGCTAGAACCCAACTTGAGGACGAGTTATCAGCTATCCTGTACCGCAGAGGAGCCTGCCCGGCCCTGAAGGAGCTCCTCAAGCACCATCCACCTACACTTGGCCTGGATGAACTACTCCTTTTGTGCAGAGGGTTGAGCCTTAACCAAGAAGGTACCTCCTCCACCCAGCGCGTGAATTGAGCTCAGACACCCAGCAGACCTGGGATGGCTCCAGATGAACTACAGCATCACTACCGCAAAGGCTTGTGTTTCTATTGTCATGAACCTGGGCACCTTGCCAAGGCATGCCCCAAGAAGAGTAACTCCCCAGTTTCCTTGGCGCAAATAAACGCCACTACTCAATCCTATAAGTTTATCCAAGTTGAAGCAAAAACACTCACAACATCCCAGACTGTGGGAGCCTTCATTGACACTAGAGCAGAAGAGAGTTTCATCAACGCCACTCTTGCCAAGGACCTTGGACTGAAGGCCACCAATGAAAGTGTCAAAGTAATCATGGGGAACAGTTCTCATGACCTGGATTTCAGGTGTGCTACCAAATTGCCCCTGAAAATTGGGCAGAACTTGTACCCTGCATTTCCCATCATCCTGAAGGGACTTCCCCATCCCCTGATCCTTGGAGACTTGTGGTCACAAAGACACAGCGTTATTCTGAACTTTTGAAATCAAACGGTTGCCTTGAAAGGAGACAATTTGTTTGATGTGGTACCATTCCAGTTGGGCCCAACAAGCAAGAAAACCGATACTCTCTGACCCTGAGATTGGAACCCAGCGTGGGATGCTACCTGCCCCCTTAGAGAAGTGGAGCCACGTCTTCAGTGAGGAAGCAGCGACCCAGCTCCCCAGCCACTCCATCTATGACCACGCCATTGACCTGCTATCTGGGACTCAACCACACCACGGCCCCATATACAGCTGCAATCACCGCAAACAAGCAGCACTGAAGGCTTACCTGGAGGACATGACAAAAAAGGGTTTCATCCAGGTGTCTAAAAGCCCTTGCTTGTCGCCCATGCTGTTTTTAGGGAAGAAAGACGGCGGGATGCGCCCCTGCGTAAACTACCAGAAACTGAACGACATCACTGTAAAGAACCGCTACCCCATTCCCAACGCCAACGACCTTTGTGACGTATTGACGGGAGCCCAGGTGTACTCAAAGATTGACCTGAGAGACGCCTTCAACCAAATCAGAGTCAAGGAAGGAGACAAATACAAAACGGTCTTCAAAACCAGATACAGGTTGTACAAATACCTAGTGATGCCATTTGGGTTGTGTAACGCCCCAAGTACTTTCCAAAGGATGATCAACTCAGTCCTAGGCAAGTACCTTGACCAATTCTGTGTGGCATATTTGGACAACATCCTCATATACAGCAAATCACATGAAGAACACCTCAAACACCTTGACCTGATACTGACCAAACTCTCACAGGCCAACCTACACACCAAGCTAAAGAAATGCAAGTTCTTTCAGCCCAAGGTCAAATTCCTAGGATACGTTGTGAAGACTGGCGGGTTTGCTATGGCGCAGGATAAAGTAGAGGAAATCACAACCTGGTCAGTCCCCAAGTGCAGGAAGGATATCAGAAGTTTCCTGGGGCTAGCAAACTACTGCCAGGATTTCATCCAAAATTTTTCTCAGATTACACTGCCCCTAACCCGCCTCTGCTCTGACAAGGTCCAGTTTGTCTGGTCTGATGAGTGCACCTCTGTGTTTGTGACTCTGAAAAAAGCTTTTACGTCTGCCCCAGTGCTTGCCATGCCTGACCCAGCTAAACCTTTTGTGCTGGAAACAGATGCGTCCAACTTTGCGGTGGGTGGGGTCCTTCTCCAGGAAGGAGGGGATGGTATGCTACATCCTGTAGCATATTACTCCAAGAAGATGCTACCAGCTTAAGGAAACTACCCAATATATGACAAGGAGATGCTAGCTATAATGAAGACACTGAAGCATTGGCACAGATACTTGTGCGGCGCTGAACACCCAGTAAAGGTTCTGACAGACCACAAGAACTTAGTTTACTTTTTCAAGCCACGCCAGCTGAACCAACGACAGGCTAGATGGGCTTTAGAACTGGCCAATTACACCTTGATCATAGACTACAAGCCAGGAAAGGTTAACATTGTGCCAGACACCTTGAGCAGGAGAGCTGACCTGATCCCCTCCTCTGCAGAAATCAAGGACTGCAACACCCATACCCTATTAGACCCTGCCAGCTTAGGGATACAACTGAAGTACTTAAATATTGCCGCCAGCAAACCCAATGTGATAGAAGCTCAGAAACAAGATACATACACAATTGAGCTAGTCAAAACCCTGACAAAGGACCTGGACTGCCATCACTCAAAGAAAGGATACTCCCTGAAAGGTACCACCCTGCTGCTCCACAACAGAATCTATGTACCCAAGGGCCACACCCAAACAAACATATTGATTGACCACCATGACTCAGAGATGGCCGGCCACCCTGGTAGACACAAATCCCTCTCAAGTATCAAGCGGAACTACGCGTGGCCAGGCATGGACAAGGAAGTAGCTGCATACATCAATGGTTGTGAAACCTGCGGAAGAACCAAGACACATTGCTCAAAGCCAGAAGGACTGCTGAGACCCCTGGACATCCCAGCGGGCCCCTGGAAGTCAGTGTCAATGGACTACATAGTAGAACTCCCCCCTTCAAATTCCTTTGACGCAATTCTAGTAATGGTTGACCATTTCACAAAAATTTCTACTTCATCCTGACCACTACCCACTGCACAGCAGCCGAGACTGCCAGACATTTCCACAACCACATCCTGACACAACACGGCACCCCAGAAGAAATCATCACTGACCAAGGACCCCAGTTCATGTCCCACTACTGGACCCAAGTGATGAAAGACCTTGGAATAAAACGTTGCGTGTCAACCTCCTACCACCCACAGACGGACAGACAAACCAAACGGGTTAACCAGATCTTGGAGCAATACCTCCAATGCTATGCCAACGCAGACCAGGACAACTGGGCAGAGATGCTACCCATGGCACAATACGCCTATAACAGCAAAGACCACACATCCACGGGTATGTCCCCCTTCAAGGCCAACTACAGATTTGACCCATCTTGGGACCCTAGTATTGGTAGCAAGGAACAGAATACTGCAGGACAAACCTGGATTGAACAAATACATACCATCCAAGAAACCTGCCTCAGAAACCTGACTTGCGCTGTTAAGACCTACAAGACATTTGCTGATAAGAAAAGAGTCCCCAGGAAACCTCTGGGAGTAGGCAATGAAGTGTACCTTGACTCTCAAAACGTTCCCCTACATGTACCCAGTAGAAAGCTAGCACACCGCCGCTGTGGTCCTTACAAGATCACAAAGCAAATAGGAGAAGTGGCATGAAAACTAGAGCTACCACCTACTTGGAAAATCCACAACGTCTTCCACCGCTCACTGTTATTCAAGAAAGAAGGAACCTCCCTTCCCCACCAGAAGATCAAGACCAAACCCCCACCCATCCAGGAGGGACGCTCAACAGAATACAAAGTAGAGTACATCCATGGACACCGCCTCCACTACAAGACCCCACAGTACTATGTCAAATGGGTGGGATACCCACCTGAAGAAAGCACCTGGGAACCAGTCTCTAACCTACCCAACACACAAGGTGCCATACAGCAATACTTGGAAAAGAGAACCAGGAGGGAGGAGGGCAACAGAGGAGAAGGGGATGATGTCATAAGTGACAAGCTCCTATCAACTATGATAATCAAAAGACCTCAACTATGGGAGTCAAACCCTGGTATCTTGCGGGCCACCAGCCTGCAGGGCCAGCCGCCTGGCTGCCCGCAGTTTTTGGGGATCAAATCAGGATTGGATTTGACTTTGGAGAATCTCCTGAAGTTTGATGAACCAAGGTTGCCTACAATGATGCCCCCCGTGCTAGGGGTTCCTGTTAACTCAACCAATCAACGGGCTGGGTTAGCCACAGACCCCAGAATAACCTGGGCCACATTGGAAGAAGAAACAAAGGTACCTTCCATAGGAAGCGGGCCACGCAGAGATGACCCGTCCCGTGACCTGGTTGAAGAATTGGAGTGCTCTAGTTGCAAGTCAGCCAATGAAATAACCCCTGCAATTGTTGCCACCAAGGGCTGTGAGGACCTAGTAGAGGGGAAAACCTGGGCCATGAAAATCTTTGAAAGTTTTGCCATGAAAGATGGGCATACTTATACCCTGGGCCGCCAGGAAGATGCCCATCACCATTCTTGCAATAAAGTGACATGAACCTTTGGTTCAACCAGATCATACCATACTTGTTATTAGTTTTATTTCATCTTCAATCTACTCTTTGCGGCCCCGTTCCCCGTGTTCACATAACCCAAGAAACTGCGGACCAGCTGCCTGAACTTTACTGTCCATCAGGAGCTCCCTTTGGTCCAGTACATTTACCGAGTACCCACCCAACCCGGCGTATTTGGAGTTTACTCTGGAGGAAATCCTTATCCACAACCCTGAAGCTAGAACCAGAGAGAATGAAGTCCTTTACAGAGAGGGTACCAAAATCATCCAGCCCCCTCTGCTATTCCAAGACAAGTATAATTTCCGGCCCGCCTATTTAGTTCCAATGACGCTGCCCCACACCCCGCGGCCTGACTGCCCGCAAGATTCTGTTGCCACTGATGAATCTACCTCCACCCAAATTTTTGGGGTGATGTATATCACCCTCACTGGGTTGATTGATTCCATGGTGCCTACAACCGGACCTTGGGCATTACTTGGAAAATTGTTATCTTATATTGTAAAGTTAGCCCCAATCCTGTGGTGGGCTCTCCCTGCAGGGCCTGCGGGCCGTCCGCCCGCAAGTCTTCAGAACCCCCTGCAGGTTGGATCCCTGACATAGATGGATCCTTTTATTATTTTTGCCCTGGGGAAGCTTGTAGGGGAATTTTGGGCTATTTGGCAACCCAAGTCCCCAATTCTGGGTTTCAGAGGGTGTAGGCCAATTAAAATCTTTTTTGAATGGCTTTTGGACGGTTTCCAATTGCCCCCAGGCTTGGCCTTGACCAGTGTTTGCTTCCCCACTTAGACTTAAAGTTTCCTTTGGGTAAATCTGCGTAATCAACGGCGCAATTGATCAGTTGCGCAATTGCTCAATTGCAGGCGTTGAACCCATGTAACATAGGTTTTGTCTGGCCCATTCTGGGCCCTGACACAATATCCCAATAATATATTTTTTATCTCTTAATTAGTTGTTTTTGGTTTTACAACACCCTTTTAGAATACCCAAAATAATTTTCACCCTTTTCCCCAGATTTTACGCCAATTTAAGCATCCAACTCAATACTTTTAAAATTTATGTCTTGGATTAAGTGTCTTATTTTAGATACCTTGGTATCATTCTTGATTATAATCCATTGCACACTTCATTTGAGTGATTTTGTTTACATAGTTAGTTCCTATTGTATTTCGGTTTTGGATTGAGTTTTGACTCACTGTGCTTGGGTGTATTTTATCACCAATTCACATAGTAAACATATGTACACCAAAAGTCAACTCACACCATTTTTTTGTGAATCCATATATTTTGGATTGTATTTTGAACGGTTTTGCTTTGTGTGTGAGCCTTTTGTTGCTGTGTTGACTCATTTTGCCCATTAACGCCAATAAAACATGTTAACAGAGTGTATATTTTAACCTGAGAGTTGGATTTTGTTTAAATCTAAAATCATTTTGTTTAAATCTGAGGTATTTTTGGTTATTTACATAGCTTTTAAAACTACTGTAGTGGTTCCTCAGTTGTTATTGACAGGAGTAGACCTTTTGTTTGATGCTCTTTTCTTGGCCTTAGGAAAGCCAGAGGAAGTGAAAGGCACTAAGATTCAAGAGGACAACAAGGTTCATTTGCAGTTATCTATGCAGGCAGCTTAAGGCTATCTGGAGGAGCAATTGAAGATCTTCCAGTTCAACAGGCAAGTACTCTTGATGACACAGCAGGCAAATGTGTCTGGTTTGATGAAGGCTGTTCTATGGGCTTGGGAAATTCCTGGTGCAACTGAAGCTAATGTGTCAACTAGGTAGCCACTGATAACTATGATCAGTGTATTTGTTGTGTTTTCTAAGATGTGGTGAAAAAGTACTTGGTGGATGGGACTGCACACTTTAGTGCCCATGGTGATGGTAGAGAGCCTGGCTCTTAGGGGGACTAATTATTGTGACTTAAAATGTGAAAATAACATGAGGACTTCTTATACTGGGTCTTGTCTATCTTCTATGGCATAGGTGGACATGTTCTAGTAGAGTATACTCTTCAAGAGAATCTTTTGTGGGACTTTATTTTCTTGGGTGTAGCTTTTACAGTAGTCATAGGGGTTGATTGTGTTTCTTATCTGGTGGACATCAAGTATTCTATCCTGGGCCATAAGTTTTGTGGCTCTAATGGCAATCAGTTATGTTTACTGGTTGCAGGTTAAGTGGTGGGACAGTTGGTGCAGTATTGGCATAGTCTTGTCAGTCCTCAAAAAATGCTGTTCCTTATCCCTTATCCTTTGTAACTTATATTGTCTAGCCTATTGCAAAAAGGACAAAAAACAATGTAATTTTTTAAATTAGAGTTTTATTTTTTGGGGTTTTTGTCATCATGAAAGCTTACTCTTGACTAATGGAAGCAGCACACATGTATTGAGTGTGTACTCTAGTAACCAATTGCCTGGAAAGGGGTTTTTTCAGGGTGTTGGTGTTAATAATGGTCTTATGGATGACCCAAGGTGGTTCTTACCATAAGAAGGCAAGTTGGGATTCTCTTCCATAAATTCTGTTGTTAAAATTTTTGCAGAGTCTCCCATAGTGTATGTGGGCAAGGTAGCTAGTTTTTAGGAAGCTTGCTCAAGGTCTTGGAAATTATGGTTTAAGTTCACTATGTATGCCTCTGACTGAAAACAATTTAGGGTTTGGGCAAGCTTATTGAGGTAGGCTTCTGGAGATTCAACAAGGTTTGGATTCACCAGAGAGTATAATAAGGGTGGAATTCCAGGTGGTTGTCTATATAATAACTGGAAGAGTGGTTTTTCAGTAGTGTGGTGGTAACCAATGTTTTTTGTAAGGGTGTCATCTGGAAGGAAGGTATACCACTCAGCCTTAGGTTTATGACTAGCTTTGAAGAGTATCTGCACCTAGATACTATTAGTTCTTTACACCATCCCATTTGTATGAGGATGATAAGATGTAGATAGGGCTTCACAGATTTCCAGAAATTGATTGAGACAAGGGATAAAGTAGCTGGAAAAGTTTATCCCATTTTCAGTCAGCAGAATATAGGAGAGCCATGTTGTACATGTTGTTCTCTAGGATGAAGGTGAAAATCATCAATGAAGATTGGCTATGGATTGAATCATATTTCACTCCCTTAGTCAGGTGGTTAAAAGCTGCAGTTATGAACTTGTTTTAGTCATTGATGACTGTTAAGGGGCTATCACATCAATGGCAACCATATGGAAGGCAAAACCAGAGTAGCCAAGCTTGTGTTAAAACTTAGCAACCTTAGGTATTTCAATGTTACAATTTTTACAGGAAGATATGGCTTCCTTAACATATGAGTACATGCCTTCCCAGAAAAATTGCAGCTTCAAAAAGGCCAGAAGTGTTTGAATCCTGTCATATCCAGTGTTCATGTGAGTGGCTACCACTGAGTCCATTTGAAAGGATGGGCAGATATAGGGCGGTCAAGAGTTCCCACGCCACTTTAGGAGCTGGCCTTTGTTGACCAGCAACTCCTCCCCCCATAAAAAAGGGTTCTGCAAAAGCTTATCATACAGGATGCCTGCCATAGGAGACAACAGGTCAACAGTTGTGAGGCAGATAAGATAATATACATTATGATGAACATCACCAGCCCAGTGGGTAATCTCATAGTCATTAGCCTGAAAATTGATGGCCCAGTGTGTCAGGCATTTTATGATGAGATTAGTATGGCAGCTGTTATGGTAGAACATTTGAATGTGTGCCTCAGAATCCCAAAAGTGTGGTCAACATGGTTGGCAACTTTACCATGTTGAACCATTAAGCTAGTTTCAATAAGTATTACATATCTGTAGTTCTCTGTCAGTATTGACAGTTTTCTTCCCCTGGAAACCCTGGCCCAGGGCCAAGATTTGAGCCCTGGTTCTGATCCCCTGCAGGCTGCCAGCCCTGAAGACCAATGGGCCAGCCGCCTGAGTTTTTCTGAGACTTAACCCCACAAGCCAATGACAAGGATGATTTCTAAAAGGTAAAACCAGCCAAACCAAAGGAATTGTCACACTAAATGGAGGAGCAATCAAGACGCCTAATGGAGGCAACAAATTCTGGCTGTCTGCTTCATGGGCTTGAATACCACCCTAGTGGCCAATCAGAATGTGTCAACTGAAGTAAGCGCAGGCCCATGGCCTAACCTCATGACTGCAACCCAAGAACAAGAAAATCAAGCAACTAATTTGGGGATTCCAGCCAATGAGAGAACACCCAGCTAAGGTGCCATTTAACCGCTCCTGAACCTGGGCGTCCTGGCTACCTGCCCCCACATTTCCCAACATCTTGATGAACCCCTCATGAAAAATAGTAAGTTTAGAGGCAGGGTGCTATATAGAACTGTAGACCTTACGCTTCAACCTTATTGCTATTTTTGAATAAAATTTATGTCATATTGGCTTTCACAGCTATTGCCTTATTTTATTTCTGCCATCTATTAATTCAGCACAAGATCTTTTGGCTCTCCTGCCCTTCCTCCTGCAGATTCCTGTCCTCCAGGTGGCCTCTTTGGTCCTGTCCACTTCACAGAGTACCCTTTAAAACGTGAGTAAGAGGAATATACCCTGGAAAATGTAAGGGTTAAATGGCAGGCTGTAAGATGCAATGAAAAACAATGTGGATAAAATAAGCAAATTTTCAGTTGCTTCAACAACACTAAACCAAATTGAGGAGATGGGGTTACTAATTTTGCACCTTTGTGAGTGTAGCAAATGTCAGACATTAGGACCAAAATCAAGAACATTAATTGAAGAGGTAAATTGGATGATGAAGCCAGCGTAACCAAAGGGTATAAAGCGGGCCAAGGCGCGGTCAAGGAGTCAGCGGCAAACTGAAAGAGAGCAGCCAACATGCTGTCAACCACTGGGGCCAAGAAGCTAAGATAATCTAACATGAGGCTTTTTTGGAGACTTGTTTTGTTTATTCTTCAGGGAAATATAGTTATCTAGAAACAAGTTTCTAGAGGGGAATTGGGGAAGTCTTAAGGGAGTTCAGGATGGGGCAGGAGGGGATTCCGCGGCATCTGATTGGCTGGCAAGAATTTTTTCAGCAGTTGGAGGTCCTGCATTGGAATTTGAGTCAATGGCGTCATAATTTGAAAAATTCTGGCAACCAGCAGGTCAAGTGCTGCCATCCCCAATTAGTGTATAACGCATATTTTCTTGTCATAATTATTTGGGGGAAAATAAAGCAGGTCCAGATTTTCCAGGGCTATTTGTGCGACCCCAGCTTTGACCCATTTTTTGTCTATGACTGTCACAAGTGACAAACTCCTGTCAACTATGATAATCAAAAGGCCTCAACTATGGGAGTCAAACCCTGATGCCCCGCGGGCTGCCAGCCCGCAGGGCCAGCCACCCGGCCACAGTTTTTGGGGTTTGAATCAGAATTGGATTCAACTTCAGAGAATCTCCTGAAGCCTGATGAACAAAGTTTGCCTACAACAATGCCCCCCGCGCTAGAGGTCCCTGTTAACCCAATCAATCAATAGGCCGGGTTAGCCACAGACCCCAGAATAACCCGGGCCACTACAGAAGAAGAAACAAAGATACCTTCTATAAGAAACGGGCCGCCCAGAGATGACCCGTCCTGTGATCTGGTTGAGGAATTGGAATGCTCTAGTTGCAAGTCAGCCAATGAAATAACCCCTGCAATTGTTGCCACCAAGGGCTGTGAAGACCTAGTAGATGGGGAAACCCGGGCCATGAAAATCTTTGAAAGTTTTGCCATGACAGATGGGCATACTTATACCCTGGGCCGCCAGGAAGATGCCCATTGCCATCCTTGCAATAAAGTGACATGAACCTTTGGTTTAACCAGATCATACTATACTTGTTATTAGTTTTACTTCATCTACAATATACTCCTAGCGGCTCTGCCCCATGTGTTCACCTACCCCAAGAAACCGCGGACCAGCCGCCCAAACTTTACTGTCCATCAGGAGCTCCCTTTGGCCCAGTACATTTTACCGAGTACCCACCCAACCCAGCGTATTCGGAGTTTACTCTGGAGGAGATCCTAATCCACAACCCTGAAGCTAGAACCAGAGAGACCAAAGTCCTTTACAGAGAAGGCACCAAAATTATCCAGGCCCCTCTGCTATTCTGAGACAAGTATAATTTCCTGCCCGCATATTTGGTCCCAATGATGCTGCCCCTCACCCCTTGGCCCAACTGCCCGCAAGAATCTGTTGCCGCTGATGAATCCACTTCCACCTAAATATTTGGGGTGATGTATATCACCCTCACTGGGTTGATTGATTCCATGGTACCTACAAGCGGGCCTTGGGCAATCCTTGGGAAATTGTTATCTTATATTGTAAAGTTAGCCCCAATTCTGTGGTGGGCTCTCTCTGCTAGGCCCGCAGGCTGTCTGCCCGTGAGTCCTCAGGAACCCCCCACAGGCTGGATCCCTGACAATGACAGCATTCAAGCCGTCTATTTCTTTCAAGGGTTTGGCTGTGGTTCTTTGCTGATTTTGGGTTCTACAAGGGCGCACAATCCCTTACATTTGATTTTCTACCGTAACAGAAAAGATCCTTGAACTAGATCCTTTGGCCTGCATAAAATCAGCAGTTAGATAAAACTGTCAAGATCCCTGGATCCTAACCAAGCCCAAACTTTTTAGAGGCAAGCTCAACTTCTTGCTTGCATACCAGCTCAATATGAAGCTACTTGTGACCCCCAAGCCAATGTCTGCTTCCTTGCCTAACCTCCCAACTGACCACACAAGCAAGTTGCTTAGGATTGTTTACATCAACCTCAATGGGATAATTGGCACAATAATCCTGACTGCTGGCCTGTGGTCCTGGGTGGGGAAGTCCATGTCCTATCTTGTAAAGTTAGCCCTGTTCTTGTGGTGAACCCTGCCTTCTAAACCTGTGGTCTATGCGCTCCCTGAAAATAACAGGCTGTCCAACCAAGGTTAGATCCCTGGCATTTCCAGGGTAACAATAATTATAGCCACCATTGATCTATCTAAGTAAGGAGAGAGGGGGGAGTACATAACTTTAGACCTAGTAGTCTGGGGGCCCACTGTTTCTGAATCCTTGCGGTAGGTCAAGTCTGGGGCTAACTTCCTCTTCCTAACCAGGTAGGAAGAATTGATATTTTCTGGGCTCCAGAGTCAATGATAGCTTGTCCATGGGACTTGTTTACCACCAAGTTGAAGCACATGTAATCTTGGTGGCCTTCCTTTAACATCAAAACCTTATAATCCTGGTGTACACCCAACCCTTTGAAATTTTTCAAAAAGGCATTAATGGCATCTCCAACAACTGGGCTAACTCTTTTAAAATATTGTAAGGTTAAATACTTGTTCTTAGTGTAAAATATCTTGACCAAGTGTTCTGAACTGTTATATTCATGTGTGATCTCAATACCAGGTTGAGGCAGCTGCTCAGCATAGGACAGCAATGAAGTCTGTTGGACCTTATGGGGGATAATTACTTCAAGGAAAAGTGTTATGCAGCAAGTCTGGTTATTGACAGTGGGGACCCAGCGGATAAAATCATCTTGTGTTATCTCAGTACAATAATCCATAAATTCTGATTGAGAAGTGAAGTCAACCAACAGAGGGTCATCAAGAGGCTTTGTTGTAAAGGAACAAAAATCACCAGGGTCAGAGACAGGCTTGTCCAAGGGAAGGGGAATTGGGGAGAGGAGGGAGATAAGCCCACAAATGCAGCCAAGGATTTCTCCCTGTCCTGGATGTTTAGTCATTTTTAGTGATCTGCATTGTTCTCCTCAGAGCCAGGATAATCAGTGTATTCTTCCTTGCTCTGACCAGTCTGGGGTTTGGTTGCTTCAGAACCACCAGAAGTGACAGAGGAATTTTTATCAGGGTCCCAGGGAGACTCCATGGTGCCTACTGAAGGTGTACTAGAGGAAAAATACTATTCATTGCTTCTGTGATAGTGATGGGAGTCAGGAAGGATAAATGGATTATGGATCTTCTGAGAGGGGGAACTACCAGCTCTAGCATTCTCATCAAATCCCAGTTGAGGCTCAGGGGTGCTAATTGCCAAAGCCTCTGCAAAGTGATTGCTTAGCTGGTCCTGAAGGGATTTAAGGAGAGTATGTTGAGAATCTAACTCATCTAGCCATACTTTCTTTTTTTGAAAGACCAGAACTAATTCCTATTCCAAAAAACATCTTTCTCTCTTTAGCCTTTATAGTTTCCTGAAAGGCAGAAAACTCCATGATGCATTTGCTCTGGTTATCTTCAGGCTCCTTATGAATCTTCTGTGGATGACCATGGAACTCCAGGGCGTCACACTGCTTCATCTGGATGGGCATCAGGGAAGAAAGGGCTTATTCTATATTTATTGTCCATAGAATTGTTCCAGAATGGAGTTAACAGCTTCTGATATATTGAAAAGGATTTGAGGGTCCATAGCAGAGACCAGAGCAGCTACTAGGTAGTAGGATACCAAATATGAGGGGATCCCTTCAGAAGAACTGCTGGAAGTAGTTGAAGAAGGCTCTTGGTACCAGACTTTCTTCACAGAGACAGGATCCAGGGAGCAGGAGACATTATTCATGACAGTTACTTCAGCCATGGGATCAAGTTGAGTTAGTGTCAATGAGACAAGAGCTTCTTCAATGGAGTTCATCCAGGATTCATCCCTGACTGGGAGCCGGCAACTTCTAACAGTTGTTAGCAGTTAGTCAAACACTGGCTTTGTCCTGATTGTCCATAGGGAGGAACAGAGAGTCTAGCAGGTAGGGAGCCAGCAGAAGTCAAGGTTAAACCTGAGATTGGTTAAGAATAAGGAGTTTCAGGTATAGGTAGGGTCTTCCCTCTCTTTAAAAAAGGACCGCAGGGGAAGAAAGAGAGGAGCCTTTGATGTGTAGAAGCTATGAGTGCAATATTGTAAAAGATGCAGTCTGGGGGCTGGATTTTTACAAATAGTTATTCTAATATTTCTTTTTCTTAATGCTATACCTGTTGTGGTATAATGACAGCCTGGATAAGGACAGAATAATATTATAAGACAAAGCTGCTATTTTATTTAACAGGTTGAAGGTTATAGAGTGGGGAGCAGGGATTATTATCAAGATGAAAAAGCACCAACATAAGGAATTGAAATAAGGAGGCAGGGGAGAAGTGGCATAGGAAAATGCTGGGGCACAAAACAAAAAGTTTCATGTGCTTTACTAAATATGAGAAATTTTATTTGTCAAGCTACAAATATATTTAAAGCTACTGAAGTGAAAGCTGAGTTTTATGCGCAACTATAAATTAACTTGACTGCCACTTTTTAGGCTCAAATAATCAAGTTTAATAGCATAAAATAAAAAATGCAACACAACAAGAAGGCAGTTGTACAATTTTGTATTGCCCTTAAAATAATTGTACTATGTTTTGGATGATTCATTCAGGAATTTAACTGTTACAAAAGTAACAGTTTTGAAGCCCTGGGCAGGAATCAAACCCGCTCCTAGCCACCAGGCGGGGAAATCCACCCACACCTGGATTTTTGCTTTTCAAAGCAAATCCAGGTGCGGGAATCATTCCTGCCCTGGTGGTAGCTGAGGACCTATTTTGGGCCCCAAAAGCTACGCCCAAGCCTTGTTGGGGTTAGCTGGGCCTGGGCAGGCTATTTTTAGCTGTCCAGTAAACCCAGATTAAGCCCACCTTCCATTAAATGATTTAGGGTCCCCAATTGGGGACCCCTTTTTTAATCAAGTTCTTTGGGCTCAGGAGAGCCTGTCAAGCCATTCCCAAAATGGTGATCAAATTGAAAAACCCTCATAACCCCAGAAGCCAAATCTGCCATAATCAATGGCCAGCCAAGCCAAGATGGACCACCAAAAAGCCAAACAACTGTTCCTGAAAACCCCAAAAATGACCATTAAGCAGCCAACCAAACAGCAGATCCTGATATTTCAAGCCTTGCTACACAGATAGCACCAGAAAAATGCCCAGAGGCACCTGCATGTGAGTAATTATATAAATCAGAAGCACTTGAAAAAGTTCTGTATAGCTATCCTTACCAAATAAAGTTGTTATGAACCTTTGGTTCACCAATCTGTTTCCATACCTATTTTTGATACTCTTCCATCTGAATACACCCAAGTGTCAGTACCCATCCACTGGGATAGATAGTCAGACTCCAGTTGACAAAACCAAAGCCTTTGACTACTACCGTCCACCCAACGCTCCATTTGGCCCTGTGCATTTCACTGAGTATCCCATTAATCCTGACCACAAACCCTGGACATTGGAAGACTTGCAGTGGTACACCTGCCCAAACGCACCCAAGGAACCCTACCAAATTGTCTGTGACGGCAAAGAAATCACCATCTACCCTTTGATCTTCAACGAGAAGTACAACAATCCTGCTGCCTACTTGGTCCCCATGGAACCACCCCTGACACCCAAATCAACCATCTCAACCCCCCCACTTCTGATGCCACTGGCCAGAGTAGTCAATTCCTGGGAGTGCTTTACCTGGTGCTCATGGGATTGATTGACTCTGCCTTGCCAGCAACTGGACCTTGGTCTGTGGCTGGGAAGGCCCTTTCCTACCTGGTAAAGTTAGGTCCCATCATCTGGTGGGCCATGCCAGTACCTGCTTTGACTCCTCCCTCACTTGCTGGAGCTCCATGGTACTCTTAGTATTCTGACATTAACAGATGTTCTCCTTCAGTGCCTCTCACACTTACATACATTCTTTGATTCTAAGCTTGCTGATGGTCTCCCTGCACATTCTCTGTTTGACTTTGAGTTCAAGCTTACTATTGATATAGTGAAATTTACCTCCCTCATTTACCTCTTGAACTTAAAGAAATAACAATGCCTAGAAGAATGGACCAAAATATGGGATCCAAAGGACAAATATTTAGAAAGTCTCCCCTCATATTCTCCCCTCTGTTGTTTGTCCAAAATTCTGAAGAATTTCTATGCCCTTGCATTGATTTTGATAACTTAAATAATGTGATCATACCTAACTTGCACCCTATGCCAATTGGATCTCAAAACTCCAAGGAAGTTGAAAAGGCCAAGATCTTTTTAAACTTGGACCTCCTGAATGCATTCAACCAAATCCATATCAAGGAAGGCCAAGAATGGCTGACAGCGTTCAGGACTAAGAAGGGTATCTTTGAGTACTGGGTCATGCCCTTTATCTTGAAGAATCCACCAGCAGTTTTTAAGAAGATGGTTAATGCAGTTCTGTGTAACATCATTGGCAGCTGTGACATTGCATACATGTATGACATTCTGATATACTCTCCAGACAAGGAGTCACATGCCACCCATCTCTATAAAGTATTTTTTAGAATCTAAAAGGCTAACCTAGTCATCAAACTTAGCAAGTGCAAGTTTTTCAAAACCAAAGTGACCTTCTTAGGAAATTTGATCTTTAAAACGGGCCATGCTATATCATCCAATAAGGAATCTGCCATTAGGAACTGGCAGACTCTGACAACTATTACTCAACTCTGTTTTTTAGGCACATGTAACTTATTGAAGAGTCTCACCCCCACCTATCAGAAACAGTGGCCCCTCTTTATTCTGCTAGTGGAAATCAAACTTTGGAATGATCAGCACAATGCAATGTTGTGTTTAAACCTGTCAAAAATATCATGTGTTTTGCAACCATGATTTGCCATGCCAATGCCTCAAAGCCATTCATCTTAGCCACAGATGCCTCCAGGTTTGCCATTGCTCCATTTCTTTTACAAACCGCTGGCCATGGGTTGGAAGGCAACTACAACCATGTCACAGTGGCCATATTAACACTTTTAATGTTGGCACTATTTTCAAGGAGCTAGCCTGTAACAGGTTCAGAGAAACTTGCAGGTGGATGGCCCACAGGCCCAGAGAAAAGGGCCCACCACAGGATGGGGGCTAACTTTACAATACAGGAGAAACTTTTTCCAAGCAGGGCCCAAGGATCATTGATGGGCGCCTTAGAATTGACAAGGCCAGTGACGTTATGTAGAGGACGCCAAATAGTTGAGCCAAGGTAGATTCAGGGGCAGCCACAGTTTCATGCAGGCAGTTGGGCCCAGGATCACAGGGGGAGCCATGGGCACTAGATAGGCGGGAGGGTAGTTGTATTTGTTGCGGAACAGCAGTGGCTGCTTGATATGCCAGGTGCCTCCACATCTAATGAGTTCAGGCTTCCTGGATCTGGCTTCAGGTTCATAGATCAGAATTTTTCCAAGGTAAACTCTGAGCAGGCAGGATTGGGGGGTATTCTGTGAAATTTACCGGGCTGTAAGGTACTCCTGGGGGAGGGTATAACTCAGGCAGCTTGTCCGCGGTTTCTTGGGGTTGATGAACGTAAGAGACAAGGCCGCAGAGGTTAGGCTGCAAATGAAATAAAACTAGGATCAAATATGGAATGACCTGGTTGAGCCAGGGGTTTATAGCACCTTATTGCAAAAATGGCAATGGGCAGCTTTCTGGCGGCCCCAGAGTATAAGTATGCCCATCAGCCATGGGAAACCTTTTGCACAACCCTTTGGTCTGGGTGGTAGCATTTACCAGGGGTTGAAAATCTTTTGTGACATCCAAAGTAGATGATTCATCATTGGCCGGGCTGGGGTGTGGAATATCAATTTCTTTCCTTGAGACATACAATTTTTCATCATCTGGAAGCTCTTGTTCTCAGGAAATCTATGCAGCACCCTATTGGCAGCAACTGGGGTTATCACGGGGGTATTGCTCAGGTCAGCGCTCCTATTGGCTAGGCTAAGGAGATCCCTCAGAGAGCAGGTTTTTTTTTTGAAGAATGTGCCTCATAAGCAGGTTCTGGAGGTTTCTCAGATGTCAAATTAATTCTTGACTCTAGCCCAAAAAAAACACAGGCAGCCAGGCAGTGAGGCCTGCAGGCTGGCAGCCCGCATGGGTTTGGGGGTTTGAATCTCGGGAATGGGGTTCTGTCTTGTGGAGCAATAACAAGTGAATGCCACCGTGGCACCTGGGGCCCAAAAGAGTTTGTTGCTGTCATCAGAAGTAACAAGTCTGGCTGGGCCCGCGGCCTGGAGGCAGGGGGACATCTCTTCTTATTTCTGGATAAAGGTTCATAGTTGCAACTCAATATCTTACCATAGGGATTTATTCCTTATGACAACAGCATCATCTTTTGATCTCCTACTATGGTTCACACTGGAGGGAGGGGTCTTTAGGCTTGATCAGACCATGCTTTGTTGTTAAGTCTAAAGGGAGCGGGATATGCAACATCAATCTTTATTCAGAGACTGGCATTAAGGATGGCATTTTTACCCATGTTATTTCAATGTTAGCTTACAATGCTGAGATACCAATGTAGCAATAGGGCAACACAGCAGGGTGCCCAACCTTGAGGGTGGATTTTGATGGAAGCTTGCTTGACAGCTTCCACAGCATCAGTGTTCTCCTTGACAGACCATACAACTGAGACCTGTAATCAAGCAGAGTCAGTTGTCTACCTGGGCCACTTCCTAAGGCTAGCTAGCCAGAGGATGGCTACTAGTTGGTGGAGATGACTATTTCAATTGACCAGAGCTACTCTGATACAATAGGCTTGAGGGCTTTTATCTTAAAGTGTTTGGCCTGGTGGCCCAATCTATGGTGGGCTCTTTTAGATGCAATGCAGGTGACAGCTCATATGATAGCCCTCCTGTTCTAGGATACAGTTAAAGTTTGGAATAGTAGTTATTATGAGATGCACATCTGGATGTCTGTTGAGGTGGACGGATCAATTGTGCAATATCTGCATGTCCGGTTCATTGATCTGGAACAGGGATTCTACTAACGCCGGGATATGGTTTAGTCATTGATCTTGTGGCCTGTATTTTTTGTTGGAACCATTCTTGGGCCGCATATCTGGGTGCCCATGAGTATTGGTTGGATCTGTTAATCACTCAATATCAAAAAATCCTGACACTATCCATGAATGGTTTGTTTGCTTTTGCCAGTCTGCTGACCAGTACGCGCTTGTATACTTTCATCTTTGGCCGTGTGGAGTTAAGCTATTCTGAGGATAAAGGTTTCAGATGTAACAGCTAGATGGCCAGCAGGTGTTATTGTAACTACTGGTCGGTAGAGAGATATCCTTGTCATTTTTGAAGGGGGTTGGGAAACCGGGTTGCCATACTTTCATTGGCCAAGAACTTGGGGGCAGATCAATTTGTGTAAAGATCGGCTTGGATGTGGCACGCAGATGAGGAAGGGAATTTCGAGCTGGGCGATCAAAATTTTATTCGTGTTGATTTTTGGCCGATGGGATGGAATAAAAGGGGGATTGGGCGCGCCAGTAAACAAAGCTAGCTGCGGAGGTAGGCAGTGTTCAGAGGTACTAGGGAAGGAGAAAGCTCTTAGGATTGGTAGGAGGGTACTGATAAAGCTTACCACATATTTTTCTCAGCTACATAAATGTGGGCAATAGCTGTCCACGTTGGCGCAGGGCATCACTCATTCAAAAACGAGGCTGCCTATCGCTCCGCATGTCACCGGGCATGTCACCACGCCCGCCGAGCTTTGGAGTTTGGCTTCAGCGCTGATGAAGCTGTCCGGGTGGCAATCAAGTTCCTGGAAGTAAGTTGTTTTCTTTCGCATTTCCTTGAGATCGAACTATTTTTATTGGTTTTGGTTGGTTTCTGAGTATATCGAAGCGAAGGGTTCTAGCTTTTAAGGCTTTTTGATTGAAAACAGGTCCTTGGAACTCTCTTGGTATCACATATCTGTTTTGAGATGATTAAGGTGTGCCTGGGTTTGTAGAGGGTCTTTATATCTTGTGTGAAGCTGACTTATATTGAACAAGGAATAAAAATAATATAGTAACCAGATATATGCAGTGAATTTTACATCATTTTGATTCAATAGGGCCAATGCTAGTTATATCAGATTAGATTTTAATCAATAAATTAAAGACCGGCTATGGTTTCCACTCAAAGCTTCAACTTATGGTCTGAACAAACCTCAAAGTCGAAATTCCTTTTGCTCTACCAGATAAAAGTTGAACTTTCAACAGGTTGTATTGAAAAGCTGATGTCTTGAAACCATACAGCCTTTCTAATCCTCCCATTCTTTACCGATATAAATTTATATCGAGATGGCGAGGGAGGATCTGGGTAAGTGTTCTCTATCTCAGTGCTAAGCTTGAGCGGGGGTTTCTCTGTGAATCATTCTACCAAAAACGTTTATGCGCTTGATAGGCTCCTGTTTTAGTATTGGGATTAAATGTTTTATAAACTATTTTAAGTTGGTGGGAGTAACTGGATTAACGGTTATGGAGTTTGTGTCCATGAGCACACTTCTATTTGTTTAACCAAGAATTCATGTTTACATATCATAGCTTTGTGAATAACTTCTTATCCGTTGTTTAGGATGACCCCATCACCAACGCAGGTTAGTTTTTTCGGGAGGTACTCTTTCCAACCTTTATTGCCAACTGGGTGGTTAGCCTGTAAGCTAGGGCCTAAGAAGCCCATCAGTTTCTAAAATCTATAATGTAAAAGATTGTTTAGATTAAAAGAATCTAGGCTCTATTTTGTTCAACAAAAAGGATTGATTTCTTCAAAAGCAACACACCTTGGGTTGTGCATTATTTTCTTTTCGTAAGCCAGCTAGCTCTTTGTTAAGTACGCTTCTTGGAAAATAGCAGCAACGTTTATTTCTAGCCCAACCAAGAGTTAATTTAGTGTTCTGGCATATTTTTATACTTGGAAGGTTTAGATATCATTTTAAACAAGAAGTCAAAGCCGGACTTCAAAGCCAATGAGATCAAGTTAGTCAAAAACCAACTGGCCTTAAAGTGAAGATGATTCTTACAATGCTGAATCGATATTCAAAATAATCTTTTGATTTTTATAGGGTATGGGTCTAACCTGAATTTGGATGGCGAGGTTGAATGTGACGCCAGCATCATGATTAGCTACCCCAACTCGTTACAGCATAATGACTTCAAGTTCGCAGGCGTCGGAGCGGTACCAGGGGTAAAGAATCCCATCACAGTAGCGCATCTTCTCGCGAGCCAAGACAAGCCAGGAGGCTTGCTGCCTGGGAATCGGGTTTTCCCACTGCTGCTGACTGGGCACGCAGTGGAGAAGGTCATAAGGAGGAAACCGTTCTACAACAGTGAGGATCCATCGCAAAAGAATAGGATTGATAGATTGTTCGTTGATCCGCAGAGCATGGTGTCTGAAAAGGCCCGTTCACAATATCTCTATTATTGCAACATGCTAGGGCTTGCAGTGCAGAACAGTAACTTACAAACCAAATCGCATATCTGAAACTCGATTCAGGCTCTGCTGAAGACAAGGATAACTTGGCAGAATCCCCAGCAGATGTGCTTATGGATACTGTTGGAGCAGTTTGCGTTGATGAGTCTGGCGTCATTGCGGCTGGCGTATCGTCAGGCGGCATCCTCTTGAAATATCCAGGCCGAGTAGGAGAGGTAAAACTCGCGATAAGCAAGTTTATTTTGATTTTTAAATAAATTTAAATTAAAAATCATTTTGTTTCGTTATAGGCGGCAATATTTGGCGCAGGCTGCTGGGCCCGACATTTCTCCGCCATCAATGCCTCAAATGGCAACGAGAACTCCAAAGTTGCCTTTCATGAGAGTGGTATAGCGTGTAGTACTTCAGGCAAGTTATCAAACAGAGCTTTCTACGAAAAGTATTTTAGCAAAACTAAATGCAAAAATTATAGACTGTATTTCTATTACTAAATGTCTTTTTATAGGGACGGGAGAAGCCATCATGCAAACTGCGTTCTCAAAGAGCCTTGCAACCCGACTTTCGCAATCACTACAGAACCAGCAGGTGACCCCGAAAACCAATGAGCTTGAGGAGGTTGGCGATCCTGTAGCCATCTTCTCCTGCGAACTTCAAAAGTTCATCGGTAAGCACCATATTTATATTTAAACGTTTGTATTTAATCAGAGATCCTGAATAATCAAGAAAGCTTTATAGGATAAAAACTGTATTGTAGCCTTTTGAACTACATTAGAATTTCTTTTGGGCATCTATTTTCGATGATTCACTTTGGCGTATTTTTAGCATTTCTTTATAGGTTTTAATTTGCTTGAAAAATCACTGATTTTAAACGGCTTCTTTGTAGCGAATATAACTTTAAAATTGCATTTATTTTACATATTTAATTAGATAATAAGGATCTCATCCAGAAATACCCGCCAAAGCATCTGTCGGTTGGAACTATAGTGCTACTATTGAATTCATATGGTAAAAGCATTTCAATCTCCATTATTTTGTTAATATTCAATTGTGAAAGCTATAATGCAATGCGCTATAGTATAAAATCTGGTCTAGTTCCTATTTATTGTTCTTGACTTCACGAGCATTGTCCAGTCTAAATAATTGTATTTTCGTTTATTAATTCTGGACTTAGAGAATGAAGAGGATAGTACAATCTCAACCTGCTTAGAAATGCTATATGGCCACACAACTGAGACAATGGTAACCCCCTTAGTATACTCACCACTAACTATTATCAAGGGAGTTGGCTATTTTTCAAACAATCTCTCAAAACCAAAGGTATGTAGCGTATTTTGATGTGCTGATTTTTTAGTTCGTCATGTCAAGGAAAGATAGTCCAAATCACCCATATGTTGTCTCTGGTGTCTCCATCTGACTAGAATACATTTACCGTTACATCTTTACTTTTATCAAAAGCCATGATACTCATGTCTACACTCACTTGTGCCATACTTAATCCGATTACCTGCCAACGCGGTGATCATTTTGTTCTATTTAGATGGCTATTTAATAGGTCACCATACTTTTAGCAAGATGGTGTACCCTCAATATGTATTTACCAGCCACCATTTTTACCTAAAAGCTTTCAGCAAAGAAAATCTTCACAAATTCTCTCATATCACCGTTCCACTTCAATACGTCAACATCAGTTATAATAAGCGCTTGAACTTTCTGGCAGCGAGTGCTCATGAGTCATGGTTAATCTGATAAAAATGCCAGGGTTGTCAAGCTTATACGTCTGGGAAGTATATAGTACAAAATAAGCGAAGGTTTAAGAAGAGACGATATCTTTGTTTCGATATGAATATAGAGTATTATATAGTATCCTGATAAGCCACATACTATCCAGGTAGATCATGGCCGTCATGGAGCTTTGGGAGATCCAGATCCCCTTGGGACTCAAATGTTCGATCTTAGTGTCATATCTGGATCCTGTGTTAGGGCCACCTTACCTGTCAATCAAGCCATTTCTCACGAAAACAATTTCATGAGAGGAAGTAATCAAAGATGTTGCAACATCTCCCCTGTGGTCTTGGAGGGCAGAGCCTTGGGTAGTTTAAAGAGGGTATCTAGGAGGCACACTTGGTGTTGATCCAGTCCGGCTTTGGATGCTGGTAGCTGTGCAACAGAACTAATTATAGTTTAGAAACTAGAAAGGGGGAAGCCAACAGTCCAAAGGGGAAAGGTCAAAGATTTGACACAGGATAATAGCTTTATTGGGAAATGGACATCAGTGTTACAGTAGAACACCAAATGGCGGGGATTGTAAGCCCTTGCAGAGCCAGAAGCCTGCAACAAACTGCCGCCAACTCCCTAATAATGGTAGGCAATTTAAATGTTGCCATTGACAAAAAAATGGGTCAAAGTAGGAGTTGCTCAGATGCCTCTCAAAAATTGAGACCCCCTCCACACAATTAATTTTGGTCAATTAATCACACAGTGTTCACTACTTGGTGTTGGTAGCACCTGACCTGTGGTTGCTGGAACTTTCATACTTATAATTTCATAGAGCTAAATTCCAATGCAGGACCTCTAACCGCTGAAAATATTCTAACCCGCCAATCAGAAACCGCAAGGATCCTTCATCCCCTTCCAAAATGCCTGTGAAACTTTCCCAAGCCCCTCTAGGGACCTGTCTCTAGATATCCTGTTCACCCTGGGGGTTAAAGAGAGCTATTCAAAGATGCTTGGACCTGTTGGCCCCGGCCTTTGAGAACCTTGCTACCGCTGTTGTGTGGCTGGCCACATATCCCCAGCTCTTCCTTGGCCAGCCCTATATATTTCTGCCCCTTCAGCCTGTTGCTTGGATCTCCTCATGGAATGATGTTTTGGCTTCAGTTCTAGTCTCCATTGCAATCTACACCTCCATAGGGTCCCAGACGCTGCAACCCTCTTCCCAATCTGGCTTGCTGCCCCTCAAGTAGCCCACAGTTCTTCTCCTATATCTGCATTGCTTTTCTTTGGCTAGTGCTGCCCGCCCTTAACTTTAGCAGCTATAGCCGGGAGATCAGGGAGCCCTTCAAGAGACAATAGGTATGTCCAGGTAATAAGTTGGGTGGTTCAGGATAGAGGCTGGCCATGCCCTTTAAGGATCCAGGATAAGCCTGCCCGGCAAAGTAGGATCAGGAAGCTGTGATAGGATTATGAGCAGGGGCTAGATGGGGATCCAGGTAGGTAGGGCTTTCCAGCAGGAGGAGGGGTTCCAGCCAAATGCACCCCAGGGCAACCGTCAGCATTTAAGCTGTCTACATGTACCATCCTCCCTGCTGACAGTTCCCAAAAGATATTCTTGTATTTTTATTGTATGTCCATTGATACTTTTGCCTTGGATAATTGTCCCTGATGTTAGAAGTTTGATTTTGATTTTCAAGGCTTAAGTAAAGTTGTGAAAATGAAGCCAGAATAAAACTTGGGATTGTCAGCTTAGAGGATGTTACTTGTAGGCAGTTTAAATGCTGATGGTTGCCCACCCCAGATGAGATATGGGTGGGGGCTGGTGTTTTGGATAAAACAACCTCTTTAAGGATTGCTGCTCTCCCCTGGGGGTTTCAGGTCCTCTTACAGCGGTTGTCATGAACAGTAGGTATCTATTTAAAGGACAGCAGCAATGTAAACTAGAGTTGAACCCAGGGAAGCCCAGCATGCAGGCTGCCGGCCCTAGGGCCTGCCTGCCCATGTTTTTTATGGATGGAATCCCAAGCCAAGGATTGGGATGCTCCCGCCGTCAACATAAACATAGTTATCATTATAAGTAAGGCAACTGTGGGGTTCCTGTCCACCAGTCCCCAAGTGTGTCCTGGATTGTAGCCAGTGACCGGCTGAAAGGGGTTGTCATTCTCTAGTAAGGAGAAATGTATCTCAGAAATATGTATAGGGGTCAAAATGGGCTTTTATTCACTCTCAGAAGGAAGATCCCCTCAGAAACCTTCTGGTATATGGCCTGGGGGGTCAAGGAAACAATATGGATTTGCCAATACTTGGAGTCCTCCAACAATATCTTGGACTCCTTGTACTTGGTCTTGGACATCTGCACCTTAGTCTTGGACGTCTGCTTCTTAGACTTGGACTCTGGCACCTTAAACTTGAACTCTGGCGCCGCGCTTAGGATCCAGCTTCTTATTCTTGGGCTCCTGCTTCGCTATCTTGGGTTGTATCAGTCCAACCAAGCTCCTGCTGGTGATCAACAGGCTTTCAAAACCTCTTGGCAGAAACTTAGAAGACCTGGGAAAGACCTCCAAAAGCCTTCCAAAAGACAGTCAAAAGACCTGGTAACTTTCCATCCAGCCCCCTTCTTATAGTGTTCTTTTCCCAATGGTCCCGCCTTCAAAATGGCTTTCTTCATAAGCTTAAACCATTGCTGTTCACTTTTCCCTATAATAACTTAAGCTTACATACTTACTTTCTCAAAAGCTTAAAGTATTAATTCACTATTTCCTTGCTTATACTTTAAGCTTTTGGCTTCCAACCAATCATTTTCATCAGGAAACCTGCCAGAACTCAACCAATGAATGCAGAGCACGGAAATAGACCATTTCTGAAGTTCCACCGGGATCCAACTATGAAAATTATTTCCACAGCTCAAACCGCTCAAATTGACAACTCTTCGCGCACCAAAATGTTAACTGGTCCATTATTCTGGCATTATTTCTCCCTGCATTCAACCTAATGTTGCAACTGAACCAATGAGAGTTCAGTACTTGGAATTGGGGGAGACAACAGTCCAATAGGAAAGGACAGAATAGTAAGAATAAGGTATCATTTATTGTAGGATATTGTGGTTAATATACTAAATGGGGAAGCCACAAGGCCACAAGGGGGTGGCATAGTGGGGAGTTCCATGTAGGGTTTGGAGCCAAGGAATAACTTGTGCAGGGATCAGCGGGTCAAATTGGTAACACTCCTAATTAGGATGAAGTGCCCGCCATTCAACCTCACCAGCAGATCCATTCATAATGTTAGATACATCAAGGGGCAACTCATTGAGCGCCCCCTGTGTATCATAAAATACGTTAGCAGGTGAGGTTCAAAACTCAGTTGCAACACCCCCCTTGCCCCCTGCTTGTTGTCAGACACCAGGACTGGAGTCTGCGGAAGGTCTGGGAAGGTCCGCACAAACAACTTTTGTGTGGGGATGGCACGGCAGGGGCGCAAGCAATTGTGGTAAAGTTTCTTGGTGTTTCCCTGGGCATCCTCAAGTTGGTAGGTGTAGTTGTTGTAAACAGCAGCTACCTTGAAGGGCCCTAGGTGGTTGGGTTCTAATTTGGCAGAATTGGGATTGAGGGTGTAGACAGGGTCACCTACAGCGTACCTAGCTTTGAGGTGTTTTGTCCCCCCTGCAATCCGCTTGTGTTTGATCTCCCGGGCTTTGGCGCGCCATTGGTCTAGGAAGGGAGTTGGCACTAAGGGGGGTTTGTCGGGAACCTTGGACTGTAGTCTCCCTTGTTCAACCCCTGTCAGACTGTCAGGTGTTCCAAAGGCTAGGGTGTTAGGACTGAACCCAGTGCCCCTGTTGATTCTTGCTCGCAGGATCAGTAGGGCGGTGGGAAGATGTTCAGTCCACACAGTATTAGGGTGCTCTTGTGAGAGCTTGGCAATCAATTGAACCAGGGAGCTGTTTAACTGTTCCACGCACCCAATGGCTTGCGGATGATAGGGGGTTGTGACTATATGATGGAGCGCGTTCTTGACGCAGTATGCCTTCACAATGTGTCCAACAAGTTCAGGCCCGCCATCTGTGATGAGACGCTTGGGTTGCCCAAAGCGAGCCACAATCTTCTTGCCAATAAAGCGGGTAACAGTGGTGACGGTGTGGTTGGTTGTGGCCTAGGCCACTGGCAAACGCGTGAAATAGTTGATAGCGGTGATAATATACTTCTTACCCAGTCTGTCTTTGGGAAGCGGTCCCACAATGTTGAGGGCCCACTGTTCAAAGGGTTCCATAGCCTTGATGGGTAGGACAGACTTAGGAGGTGCAGGTTTGGACGTATTCTTTTCACACAATACGCATGTCTCAAGGAGGTCCAAGATATCTTGGCGCATGCGCGGCCACCAAACCTTACGTTTCATGATCTCGAAGAGGTTACGCCCTCTGATGTGACCCAAGGTTTGGTGGTAGTGTAAGATGGTGTCTCCTTGTTGTGTGGTGGGAATATACGGCGTCTTCTCACCTGTCTCTGCCCGGCGGCAGACGTTTCCAGAATCAATGGTAAACTGACTTTTGTTATCCTTCAGCTTGGAGATGGTGACCAAGTTAAGGCCCTCGTAACGGGTTGCAACAGTGCGCAGGTAGAGCATGGGTCAGTCTGGGTCCAGACTGTTGTCCCCAGTGATGGACACTACATAGAGTCGTGAAAGAGCGTTGACTGTGACAAGTTCCTTCCCAGTCTTGTACTCAATGTGCAACTGGTAGGGGGATAGATGCTTGACTCAGCTTGCTTGGCGGCATGTCAAGTGGGACTGCATGTTGAAGTACTGGAGTGACTTATGGTCTGTCAGAACGCGGGGTGGCAAGGTTGCACCTTCCAAGTAACAGCGCCACTTCTTAACGCAGTGTACAATGGCTGCCTGCTCTTTATCATGGATGGGGTAATGTTGTTCCAAGTCAGTGAGCTTCCTGGACTCATATGCTACGGGAAGGAAGACGCCATTGTCAGTTTCTACCCTTAGCACGCCCCCTATGGCCCTGTCAGAGGCGTCAGTCTCGAGTTTTTAATGTCAATTTTGGTTGGAAAACTGCAGTACTGGTGCTGTTGTGAGCTTTTGCTTCAACGTCTCAAAGGCTTGATCTCTGGTGGGGGTCCAATGGAAGCGCTGCTTGGTATTGAGGAGCTCAGTAAGAGGTGCAATTAGTTCTCCACAATTGGGGATGAACTTGCGTACATAGACAACCATGCCCAAGAAGGTTCACACTTGGCCCACATCAGTGGGGGGCGGCATGCTAGTGATTGCCTTGATTTTGGCAGGATCAGGCTTTATCCCTTGGGCAGAGATGGTGTGCCCAAGGAATAGTAACTCCAACTTGAGAAACTCACATTTGGAGGGTTTGGCTTTTAGCTGGTTTTCCCAAAGGGTGTTGAGAACAGCACAGAGGTGTTGGAGATGTGTGGTTTGATCTTTACTGAAGACAATAATGTTGTCAAGGTACACAACCACACACTTCCCAATCAGTTCCTTGAAGGCTTTGTTCATCAACATGGCAAAGGTGGAGGGAGCGTTGGTCATTCTGAAGTTCATGACACAACACTTGAACAACCCGTAGTGTGTGCAGAAGGCAGTTTTTGCCTCATCCCCTGGTGCAATGCGGACCTGGTTGTACCCTGCAGTGAGATCAATCTTGCTAAAGACCTTTGCGCCTGTGAGTGTATCAAACAGGTTGTCAATCAGTGGAAGGGGGTATTTGTTTTTAACTGTCACCTCATTTAGGGCGCGGTAGTCTGTGACCAGGCAAAGAGACCCATCCTTCTTAGATACAAAGAAGACCGCTGCCCCATATGGAGAGAGCAAGGGGCAAATGAATCCCTTATCAAGCGCGTCCACAAGGTGCTGGCAGAGGGTTTCATCTTCCTTTGGTGTGAGACAGTATAATGGTTGTGCTTTAGGTAACAATCCTTGAAGTTGTACAGCGTGCTGGATCTCCCGGGGTGGAGGTAGTTGTTTGATTGTTTCACTGAATACGTCCTTGTACTCCTCGAGGAGTGAAGCTAGCGCTGGTGGTGGTGAAGATGTCAAGGGAGGGACTGCTGGTGGTTCAGCACAGATAACTTTGACTGAGCATTGGTTGAAGTCTAGTTTTTCCACCTTGAAATCATATGAGCATGTCTCTGTTATTCTGACAAACACAGTATCATGGAGTAACTTGCTCATTTCCACAGGGTAAATCTGGAATCCCACCCCATTTCTATTGAGGGTGATGACAGAGGTATCCCAGTTGATGTAAGGGCGGTTATGCTGGGGCCAGTTGAGGCCAGCAATTACGTCGTGGCTGAGGCCTGCCATGATTGGTCCAGAGAGCTTAACCTGGATGTTCCCCATTCTTACAGAGAAGGGTACCATCTCGTGGGTGATGGCAATCCTGCATGAGTCAGCTACATGCACTTCTTTGAATCTGCTGGGTACTCAGTCTAATTGCTGGGAGTCAGCAAACACCTGATCTACCATGGTGTGATTGGCCCCGGTGTCTACCAGTAACTTGTGGGTGTTCCTGCGGAAATGGGAGGGATAGGACAAGCGTGTTACTTTATTTGCGGAATGAGCGGCTTGCAACACAGGGTTGTTGCTATGGACCTGAAAGACATCTAGGGTTTTGACCTCGTGAAGATTGTAGTTGCGGGAGTTCCTTGCAAGCAAGGGCTGAGAGGGCGGGTCAGTTGGGGTTGTAGGGCCTCTTGTTGTTACAACCCCCAGGCTTTTCCCTGGTCCTCAATTAACGCTAGCTGGAGCTCCCCCTTGCGGGGGCGTTTAGCTGCACCTTCCTGCTGTTGAGGCTGGCAACAGCCCACTTGACCTTGACCATTGCTAGGTGCAGGATGTGGTTGGGGTGGAGCATTGTTGGTGTGGCAGAAGCCCATTGAAGCCTGGTTACTGGCCTCTACAATGGCTTTATAACAGTTGTCAATAGAGGTGCAGCAGCCAACGGGAACCCACTTGCAAATATGGGGGTTTAACCCATTGACAATGAGAGTGAGCAACATGGCGTTCCCATCAGTCACTGCTTTGGGGGCGGCAGCAAGGGCTTGTTGCCACACAGCAAGATACTCAGGGACGGAACCAGTCTGTATGATGGCTAAGAGGGGAGTCCCCAAGATAATGGGGGAGAAGGTTTTGCTATACCGGGACTTGGCGGCATCTCAAAATGTTGCCCAGGTGACGTCAAACTCCTGGCTGGCCCAGTTGGTGAACCACACAGCAGTGGGCCCTGTAAGGTGTCCAGATGCAGTGGCAACCCACATGGACTTGGGAACCTGACAGATACAGAGGCACGTTTTGATGGACTGGAGCCAACTGACAATGTCAGCTTCTTTGACACTGCCAGTGAAGGACTCTAGTTGGAGGTTGAGCATACGTTGCAACAGATCCGACTGTGGCGGGGTGACACTAGCGTCACGCTGCCCGAGGCAGAGCCAATTGTATACACTGGTGAGAACTAACTGATCTTGATAGATGACATATCCTTCAGGGATGTCCCCCTTGGGGATTGGAAGGAACATCTCTTGTTGTGGAGTAGCCATGCGGCCTGTACTCTGTCTTTTCTTGGGGGGGATTTTGTTTTTGAAATAGGTCAGAACCTACTTCTGCTACCACTGTTACAACTGAACCAATGAGAGTTCAGTACTTGGAATTGGGGAAGACAACAGTCCAATAGGAAAGGACAGAATAATAAGAATAAGGTATCATTTATTGTAGGATATTGTGGTTAATATACTAAATGGGGAAGCCACAAGGCCACAAGGGGGTGGCATAGTGGGGAGTTGCATGTAGGGTTTAGAGTCAAGGAATAAATTGTGCAGGGATCAGCAGGTCAAATTGGCAACACTCCTAATTAGGATGAAGTGCCCGCCATTTGACCTCACTAGCAGATCCATTCATAACGTTAGATACGTCAAGGGGCAACTCATCGAGCGCCCCCTGTGTATTGTAAAATACGTTAGCAGGCGAGGTTTGAACCTTGGTTGCAACACTAAACCCATTTAAATAGTAGAATACTATTTAAATTTTCTTTCTGGACCTCTTCAACGGGTTCCCCATATATTTACAAATATTGTAAAATCCAAGGAAAACGTCCCACCAAAACAACTTTGTATCCCGCTCTCATAGCATCATACCTTTAAATCCTAGGAACTTAATAAATAAATATATTACCCACACTTCTATCCACATTCCTTCTTGATTTTAATACTAAACCAAGGCAAAATATTCCACATCTTCCCACTTTGGCAAATCAATTTGGCAAAATCTTGGCTCATTTCTCTGGACCACTAGTTCTTTACCATCATCTTCTGGTCCTTCAGCTTGGCCAACATAAGCCCCGACTGAAAACCACTAAACATGTGGATCATCACAGCAACCCTTGAGGGCCCTGAAAGAAGTGGGAAGGAACCCATAACAGCCTGGAAAGTGATGACTTATGCTAATGCAGTGGCCTGCACCAATTCATCTGTTGAAGGCCCTAATAAGATTGTATGTACTAATAAGGCCTCTAGCCAGCAGGAACTTGGGCCGCTGGCTCACCTAAATATGGTGATAGTTTCCAAAATAGTTGAGAATATTAATGAATGCTTGTCTCTAGAGAAAGGCTCTAGTCTCCACCCCATCTTGAAGCTGCAATGCCTCATCTCTTACACTTAGGACCCTCTTGGGCCGGGGGCCCAAGCTCCTGGTCATTCAAAAGATGGTATGAACTCCACCTGACATGAAAAATTTTATACATCATTTTTAAATAAAGTGTAAATGAACCTTTAGTTTGATCAATCAGAACCTTACTTTTTTCTAGTATTCTATAATCTAAACACCATCCCACCAAGTCCATCCACTCTTATATATGGTCCAGCTGTCCAAAAAGAGGACTCTTGGCCCAACTGTTTTAGACCCTCAGGTTTGCCTTACCAGCTGGTACATTTCACAGAACATCCTCTCAACCCAGACTATAAGGGGTTCACCCTAGATAATATAGCTTTGTCTGATCCCTTGGCTCTCATCAGAAAACCTGAACACAGAAATAGAGGAAAAACTTGGTATATCATTCTTCTCTGGGTATGCAACAACAAGCATAACTATTTACTCATGTAATTGGTACCCATGAAGCCAGCTTTCAACCCCAAGCCTAACTGCCTTTTGTAGTGTCTATGTCAGGAACATTAATTCATCTATTCCTGACAACAACAACAACAAGGAATCACAATCTTCACTAGGGTGTATTATCTCTCCTCCTGAAATGGGTTTTTTCTTAGCTCCTAGAAATGAATTATTATTAGGTAGTATGCCAAAATCATTACCTGAATATGTGGGAAATTCATTTCTGGATCTTTGCCTCTGTGACACAGCGGGAATCAAACCCGGGTCTACTCTCCAGTCGGTTAAATCCCTATTTAAAGTTAATAGTTTGAATTCAAACTTACCTGTACACTTAACCAAGATCAGGCTCTGCAGCCAATCAGAGTTTATGCTAGGTTCTTCCTGCTTCAAACCTGTATTTGCTTTGCAGTTAAATAACACAGTCAAACCGCCAAGCTCTGTACTTGGCGTTGAAACTTACAACTACAGGTTATCTACTTCTGGTGGTTGTATTAACCACCAGGAGTCTCTCCCCCCAGCTTGTGTCTCCAACAGCTGGGGTAAATAATACCTAGCTGTTTGGGTGCAAGCAGGGGATAATTTATATTTTTAAGAAAGATTACTTAAATGTGATTTTTTAAAAAGATATTCTCTGCCAAGTCTTTCCCCTCAATTTACCCGCATTGTTCCCCAGTCTCCTTTTAACACTACAATTTAAGAGTCTTGAAGAGCCTATATATGGCTCCATTTTTCAAAACTGATAGTTGTTCAGTTAATAAAGTCAATTTTTTCTACACCAGTTGATTCATTCTTGCTTGCTCTCTCAGTCTTGAAATATAACACCATGATACTACCCAAGTCTTCTCAGTGGGGACTATTTGGGTATAAATGGTTGGTTTGGTTGCTCCTTGTCCAGTCCTTTACTGCAGGTGTATCCCTTGGAACCAGAGCCAATTCTGGTTCATCTCCTTCTCATTACCTTGACAAGTCATGGCGCCAAGTGATATCAGGTGTATGGTACATTGCCACTCCATTTTCACATAATCCCCCCACTACAGAGAAACTGCAGGTCATGGGGGCCATTCAGCCTTCTCCTTCCTTATTCCATCTCTTGGCTTTGGCTTTCCTTCTCAGTTATCTCGGAGCTTACTTCCTTTTGGGAAGATTCAATCCTCTTCTGGGTCAATATTGCCTTCTTGGAGAATTATTTCATATGGGAATGGTCTCCGTTCCCATTGGTTCTCTAGTCATTGGGTTGAATCCATCTGCGGCCATACACCTTTTGGGTGGTATGTTTCCAGGCAGATGGGTTCCTGACAGTCTACTACTAAAGCACATTTCAATCAACTATATGGAATTGTTTATATTAGCCTCACATATCTTATTGATTCAACCATGTCATCTGAGGGCCCTTGGTCCATGTTAGGACAGTCAGCCTCTTACCTAACAAAGTTAGCACCAGTCTTGTGATGGGCTATTCCTCTTAATATGTTAAGCCACCTGTCCCTGAATGTAAGAGGGGGGCTAGACTAACAAAGTCTGGCTCCTATCCTGGTGGGACCAACCACCAGGATGCTATCCAGTGCAAGACTGGGATAGCCACTCAAAGGGGCCTCCCAAAGGAGACCAACTGAGAAAAGGGAGAGAAGTAGACATCTAGGGCCATAACCAGGGCTCCAGTAAGCAACCACAGAGAGTGATCCTGGGTGGGAGGAATATCTGAATCCAACGTGGGGATTTGGTGCAAGGAGGGTAGGGAGGGAGCTGAGACTGCTGCGGGGATAGGGTTTGTCAAGTCTGTCATGAATGAAATTCCAATACTTGTATTGAAAGCCCAAGAGTTGAACCCCAGTCCTCTGAAGGCGGGTTGGGCCCCCCAGGACAGTCCAGGACCCGCCAATCCGTTAAGCCACAGACTCAAATTGTTAAGTTGCCCCACAGCCCGCCGGCCTAATACTGAGGATTCCCCGAAGGGTTGCCAGATTGCCACCAAACCAGTGCCACTGAAGACCCATACATACACAGGAGATGTGGTCTGGCTAAAAGAGGTTGGGAAAAGACCTACTACTAGCCCTGCCAATAAGCAACAGCTGTTGCCAGTCCCCAGTCCAGAAAAAGTATTGCAATTGGCCAGCTCAGGTGACATGGTGAACAACAGTGGCAAAATAAAGCACTGCCACTTTGGCTCACCAGAGCCAGCCCAGCCAGGACCCGCCAAACCGGTGCCACAGAGGGCCCAGATGTTAGAGAGGGGGGCTAGACTAACAAAGTCTGGCTCCCATCCTGGTGGGACCAACCACCAGGATGCCATCCAGTGCAAGACTGGGATAGCCGCTTGAAAGGGCCTCCCAAAGGAGACCGGATGTGAAAGTGGAGGGAAGTATGCATCCAGAGCCATGACCAAGGTTCCAGTAAGTAACCACAGGAAGCAATCCCAAGTGGAAAGGGCCTCTGTATCTGATTCAGGGTTTTGAAGCAAGGTGGGTAGAAGGGAAGCTGGAACTACTGCGGGGGAAGGATTGTCCAAGTCAGAAGAAGGAGTTTCAATAGTATCAGAGTCCAAAGGGGGCAACAATTCTTCAAGATAAGAAGACAACCAAGGGAACCAACCATAGGATAATGAGTTGGTGGGAACCTGGATGAAATGTTCAATTACATCTACAAACAGACCAGGAATATACTCAGAAGACCAAGAAATCAAAGAAAGTTTGTTCCAAAAGACAGGATTGGGGGACCAGAACAATAAAGAAATAGGCACCAATATCCACATAGCCACCTTGTACCAAGGAGACAACATGATTTCAGCGGGGTGCCCTTTTTGCTAAAAACTTCCAGGCGGATAGACCAAGTGCACAGGTAAATAATAGGAAATGATCCAAATTAATATACTTGGAACAATTCCCAACAAAAAACAACAGGTGGGTGGGCAGACGGGCAGGGGGGCCAGAGAAAACGGGGCAGGGACAACAGTGGGTGTTGAAACAATTACCTTTAATATTAAACAAACTTTAATAATACAAAAAGATCTGCAAAGTCAGGAGTTTATTCAACAATTGGAATTGATAAGCAAGAGACCTGACAACCCATGCTTCCATTTTATGCAAAGGGGGGTGATAGGACAGGAGGGGTTATGAAAGGGGCTATTGGAGTGCAATCTAAAGGGGAGCCTATTAAAGAGTACTAGCCAATCTTATCTTGGTTTGAGACCCAGAAAATAGGGGCCGCGGGCCTGGATGTAAGACCAGCCCCTCAATTGGCTAGGAGCTTTCTGAGGACTCAGGGTGCGCATTTCCCCTAATGCCTTCCTCTGACGTCTCCACCAGAGAGCTCTGGAACCTAATTGTTTCAGGCCGGGGGGCTCCTGGGCCGGAGGAATTAGTTACCTGGGACACCACTGATTGCGGGTTTTGGTACCCAATTTCCCCAGGCCGCAGGTTTGACCTTTCCGACTTCATGTGGCCCGCATTTTTTTGTTGGTTTGCTAATTGTTTCAGGACCGGGCAACACCAGGACAACAAGCAATCCAACTGAATTAATGTCTCCTCTGCAGTTGGAGGGGACTCCAAAGGGGAAATGGGAACTTCAGCTGGGAAGACCAACACAAAGCGTTTGTCTACTGTGTGGGCCAAGTCCTCCAGGTTTTGGAGGGGTTTTGCCTGCACGCGGGCCACCTTTTTTGATGGTCTGGGAAATACATCCCAATCCAGGGCCAAAGGTGGGCCACGGAACGTTACACCAGACCTACGAAGAAGCTGTGGCTTGGACTAGACCCATCATTAGCCTTGTCAATAAGCGCCAACTGCTACCAGTCCCTAGTCCAGAAAGAGGAATGTAATTAGGCCGCTCAGGTGACTTGGTGAACCAAAGCGGCAAAATTAAGCATCTCTGTTCACCAGAGTATGCCCAACCAGGACCTGATGCCCTCCAGACCCCAAGTCAGAATTCATGCCTCACCGGCAAACCGCCCCTAGATCTGAATCCGCAAAAAGCAAAGAAGCAAAATCACATGGTATAAAAACACTGGCAGTATGGTGATGACCATATTGTCATTTTTGATAATAAAGTTTTATGAACCTTTGGTTTGAAAAAATCTTACCCTATCTAGCCTTAGTGATCTTCCATCTTAATTCTGGCCAAGTAGACAACCAGTCTGTTGCCCCTTGAGAAACCAACCTGCCAAACCGCCCCAGGCATTATACCGTCCCCCAGGAGCCCCCTTTGGACCTGTGCACTTTACTGAATACCCACCCAACCCAGCCTATTTGGAGTACAACTTGGAAACCATCCTCATTGCTGACCCTTTGGCAAGGACTAGAGAAACCAAATACATAGGACATGAAGGAAAGTGGTACAAAAGGCCACCAAGGTTGTTCAAAGACAAATACAATTATCTGCCTGCCTACTTTGTTCCCATGACTCCGCCCTTAACCCCTAGACCGGACCGCCTGCTGGAACCTCCCGCTGCTACCAAGACCACCTCTACCCAACTGTTTGGAGTACTCTATATTACTTTGACAGGGTTGGTGGATTCCTTGGTCCCCAACTCCGGACCCTGGTCCCTGCTTGGACAATCTGTCTATTACATTATCAAGTTAGCACCCATTCTATGGTGGGCCTTACCCGCCAGTTTGGCCACACCAGACCCCAAGCTGCCTAATGCCTCTTACTATGACTGGCTTCCTGACAAAGTCAGAGAAAGGGGGTTTGTTAGGCTTAATTTGGGAGAGAGTGAAAACCTCTCAGGATAAGGGACTGACCAAGGCAACTGGGCAAATGTAGCTAGGATAGTGGAGACCTGGGTGAAATGAGAGAAGGCATTAGAAAGAAGACCAGGAGTAGAACCAGACAATTGAGTGATCAGAGTAAGTTTGTTCCAAATACCAGGGCTGATGGACCAAAATAATAGAAAGATGAGCACCAATACCATTATGTATCCCTTATATAAAGGAGACAACATGGTACCAGAGGGGGTTTTCTACCAAAACTTCCAGGCAGACGGACCATGAGTACTGGTGAAATAACTAGAGCTTGGGCCAAGTTTGGATCCTCTCAGATTAATTCTCAACAGAAAACCATGGGCAGGTGGACCAGACAGAAGCAGGAGGGAAGACAGTGGCAGGAGTCAGGACAATAACCTTTATTAAAAAATAAAACTTCAAAATACAAAGGGATTTGCAAAGTCAGGAATTTTATTCAATAATTGGAATTGATAAGCAAGGGGCCTAACAGCCCATACTTCCCTTATATGCAATAGAGGGTGATAAGGCCGGGTTTTTTTAAAAGGGGTTATTGGAAAGCAATCTAAAGGAGAGCCAGTTGAAAGTCACTGCCTAGTCTTCCCATGATCTGGGCCCAAGAAAATAGGGGCAGCAGACCCTGGTGTAGGGTACAGTTAGCAGACTGGCTAGGGGCATTCCGTGAACTCAGGGTGAACATTACCCCTAATGCCTTCCTCTGACGTCCCAACGGGAGGGCTCCCAAACTCAATTATTTTGGTTTAAGGGACTTCCAGATCAGAGAAATTGCTTGCCTTGGATTCCGCTGACTGTTGGATTTTATACCCAATTTTCCCAGGCCGTGGGTTGGGCACACCTGGTGCCCTGTGGCCTGCGTTTTTCTGTTGGCCCGCCAGTTGTCTCAAACCAGGGCAGCACCAGAAAAGCAAACAATCCAGATGGATTAGAGTCTCCTCCACAGTTGGAGGGGACTCCAAAGAAAAGATTGGGGTTTCAACTGTGAAGCCCAACACAAAGCGCTCACCCACCGTGTGGGTCAGGTCCTCCAGGTTTTGAAGGGGTTTTGCCTGCATGCGGGCTGCCCTTTTTGATGGTCTGGGAAAAACATCACAATTCAGGGCTAATGACAGGCCACAGAACTTTACACTGCACCTGGCAGCCCAGATCACAGTTTTTGATGGTCTGGCAGTGGTCTTATAAGCTGTTGAGATAAACAAAATCATCTCAGTTGGGATGAAATCAACCCCGCTTAAAGCAAGATAGCAGAGAATCTGGATCAATTATTATTCAATATAGGTTCCTTGAATTATGATTTTGTTTCAAGCTAAGTTGATGTTGTTTATCTCAACGGGTTATAGAGCTACAGTATTTCTGGCCCATCTTTTCAAGAAGGGCAAGTTTGGAACCTCAAGGGTAGATGATGTTGCTCTATAGAAGAAGGTGCCCAAGAGTTTATTGGGGCTCTTGAAGTGACCTTGAAGTAGTGAAACCATTTTATATTAACCCTTTAGAAGAGATGGAAGCTGTCTTTAAGGAACTATATTTCACAGCCTATACTGGTTTCTGGCTGTGAACTTATTAAAAAAGTTGGTTGGGCCTGAAAGGCCATGCACACAATAGGAACAATCTGGACCAGATAATTTACAGCAACAGCCCAAGGTCACCAAGTCCCAGTGTGGGGTACAACACAATTAGCTAACCTTAGCAATGTGATTTAGACAAACCCCAGTTTGCTGAAGCTGTGGATAGAAGGGCCTCTGTTGTGAGGGGGCTGTTGAAATTTTCTTTATTTGTTGAAGATGCTGGCCTCCTGGGGTATCAGAGAAGTAGCCCAAGAGAGAGACTCAGGTAGTGAGGGTGAAAGAATTCATTGTCAGTAATTTGAGTAAGATCAATCAGCAGAGTTGGTGGGAGCTCTGGCAGTGGCTGGTAAAGTAAGAAATATGTTGGTAGAATTTTCACAGTGATGCAAATAAAAGATATAAATCTGTACACAAACAGTAAATTTATGCAAATAATAAATGCTCATGTTGCGTATGAATTTATCAAGTGGATGTCAACAATGAGGGGGAGAACCTTACTCATCTTTATACTTACTGAGGAGATATCTAATTCCTGTGCTATCAACAGGTATTAAACATTTTCTTCAGTGACATTATTTTTGTGTTTGAAATTCTGTGTGTTTGCATGCGTAGAAAACAGCACATTAGTTGCAGCCACACTGTGGTGTGCTTGGCCTTTGTTTTCTGTGATATCACACCAGCTATTAAACCCACAACCAGACAATTAAGTGGCTGTGCAAGCAAGCAATTTCTTTTCTAATCAATCATTTCTTGGTGTTTTTGATATACAATTTATTCTTAAGGCTGGGGTTCAGGGTTTGCAGCATGTGAGTCTCATAAATTTCCTGTCATTTGAAGTTGCTGATAGTCAGTTTTGCACCTAATATATTCTTATTCAAAGGTTTTTATGCATGTTTGGGTACCATGGCTATGTGTGTCATCAGGGTTTCAGAGATATCTTGGGCCCTGATACTATACACTGATTACTCATTAAAAAGAGAACTTCTGCCTTAGGAAATAAAGTCTTTGTTTGGAATGATATAACTTGTTGCTTGAATTCAATAAAATTTTCAGTCAGATTAAGCAATCCAAACAGGAGATTGAGAAAGTGAAGCTTAGGGAAGCTAAAAGCGTAGATGTGCTTGAAAAATAGATAGAGTACAATAAAATTAAGCTATAAAATAAAGTGAAATTGGAGTCAAAGCTTGGTAAAGTTTTGCAACAGGAACCATCAAAATCTAAGAGTCTCCTGGACAATAATGATGATAAGTGGGGTTGAAATATCTTGGATCTAACACAAAGCACACAGGCTCAGGTTTTGGTCAGGTGGCCTGGAGAGGATTGGGCCCCATCAAGTGTTTTCCTTTGCTCTCAAAAAAGCCTGGTGTCGTAACAGTGCTGTTTTAGCAGAGTTACATGGGGAAAAATATTTAGAGGATTAATAATAATCTTTACTGTGAGATAGTGATTATATAGCTATTGTGAATCAATGGATAGAAGGAACATGATTGGTGATCACACAGCTGGATGGAAGAGGGGGTGGCTTGATCCTGTTAATGAGTCAAGCGCCAAATTGAGGTATCCACCGTGAGGGATCATCATTTGTTCATGTTGATTGATTTGGTAATCCGAGTTGACTTCCGGGTCTGGCTTCGAGTGCCCGGGTAATCGGATTGCGGGTCACGAACCCGCTTGGTTGGAACCTTGCTGGCGGGTTGAGCCTGCAGTTTTGACACTGGCTTTATATTTTCTGTCAGGTAGTGCTAACCAGGTTTGATACCTTTTACATGTGAATTGCCACTTGTGATAAACTTCAGCCTAATAAGAGCTAATTTTTAATTTAAACAGTTTTCAGTTGCCCAAGGGGCTAGTTCCCAACCGATTGACCTTAATCTCACCCATTTATTGAAATAAGGTTTGAATTCATTATTCTCAGACTTCTCATATTGTGAAGTCTGGACAACTTTCTTTTCTTTGGGTCAGATGCTTCTAGGCAGGTGAAAATATCTTATGGGGTTGACTACAATGATATTGAGCTATATGTATATTGTATATTTTTATCTTACTTTAGAAAGCACTTGAATCCAACATAATTTCAAACATGGTAGTTTAAGATATGAAGTGGTTGCCTGAAAAGCAAAGATTGTATTATAAGCAGCTAGTCAGCCTTAGTGTTTGTGATAATGAAATGCATAATTTCTGAGGTGTTTTTTTGAGAAATATTTGAGTGCGCTCAATTATTTTAAAAAAGTTTTTCAAAAATAAAACTTGGGCATTGAGAGTATCATACTTTGAGAATGAATATTCTAAAGAATTACTTAAAGCAATTAAATCCACTGATCGATGAAGGTGACAGCGTGAATCACGCTTTTTCAGTTAGAAGTGCAAAGTTTAATATCAAGGAGCTAGTTTAGCATAGCAATTTAAAGGAAGTCATTCTATCGCAGCTACTCTATCAAATGCTAATCGATAAACTTTAGTGGCAGTGTGTATTATCCAAATGGACTCATTATTAACAGTCAGCAGCGACATCATAAAGTTAAATTTACATGTAATACTTTTATTTATAAAGTGGCATACTGGTAATTGAAATCATATTTTGTTTTGGCTAACTTATGACAAAACCTGAAAGAGGCACAGCATCTAGTCATGCCGCCTATCACACATTCCAATGTCAAAATTAACAGTAAACTTAATGTTCCAACAGATGCCGTAATTCTATTGGGAGAATTGCTTTCAGCCATATGTGGCACCATACCTGGCTGTGTAAGAATCATAAGCTAGCCCGTCATATATAATGTCCTAGGCGTTGATATTGACCTACCTGAACTTTAAACTTGAAATGACTTTAATTGAAGTAAGCTCAAATATAACTAAAGCTCTAAATCGAATTCTTTAAGGATCCCAAAATTGCTGAAACATACGAGGACGTCCGTGATGGTAATTTTTTGATGATCGCACAAGTTTAAAATCTACTTAGATAAAACCGAGACGAATTGGTAATGATGTTTTAACAGCAAACATTTAACAAGCAAAGGATGTTTCTCGGCTTTGTAAAATGATAAGGCGGATATTCTGGAAGTAAAAGCAACCGGTAATGGATTTTATATTTTGTAATCAAAGCAAAAACTTTTGCTATAACAAAGGATATTCATGCATTTGTGCCTTAGCATTAGAACTTTAAAAGACTTCCCTTTAGCATATTACATCTTGAAAAATCACTCACTCTTTTTCAAGGAACTGATGGGCTTTCTGGGTTTACTAGTAATTTATCCCCTGATCAAGCTGGCTTTGGGTTTCTGCGCATTCCTCTCAAGAATGATGAGTATTCCGAGCGAATTAAATTTGTGTTCGTCTCATATTGTGGACCCCAAGTCAGGGTCATGAGAAAAGCCAAACTTGGGATACAAAAGGCCCAGGTTCAATCTGTCCTTCGTTCTTTCGCAATAGAAATGAATGTTACCGAGGCCAAGGATTTAGACGAAAGTGAAGTCTTACTTCGCCTAAAGCGTGCTGGAGGTATTACTTTACATCTTATTTTAACGTTTACCAATATAATCTTATATTTTTCTAAACTTTAATTTTTAGGAGCCAACTATGATAGGTGAGGGCACCCGAGCAGAAATGCTCTCTTCATTTTACTAACTTGACGTAGACAAACAAGTAACTATTAGTTTCTGGTTCATTTCAAGAACTCACATGTTTGTGTTCTTGCCTCTAGATTGTTATATTAGTCCTTATTCAAAATTTTACGTTTGATCTAATGAATTTTTGAGTTACTAAAAAACAAGTCTTACATTGAACTCCCACTTATACAGCACTTTACTTTTTGTTCCTTTTCCTGTAGAATCAAGCTTTTTTTGCTGAAATTGTGTTGTATCGTAAAAGAGCAACTGTTTTAAACCGTTACACACTCAAACTTCAATATCTCAAGAGTTCTGTGCAATTCCAAAACATCAGTCTTTATGCTGCAATCCAAGCGCCAACCTAATTTCAACCTTAAAACTCCTATTGAGCCTTTTCTATACTTCATTTGCTTCTTAAAAAGAACTACAAAATAGCAGCTATGGGTATTCAACTGCTCAAACGGGAGTGGTCAAGGCGGCTCTGTTTATTGATTTCAGATTTATAGTCTATTAAACTTATATTCTAGGATTTTTGTTCAAAGTCTAAAAGCAATACCTAGCTTGAAAGCCTAAAATACGGCTACTTTTTATACTGGCACAGCTACATTACATATATTTTACAGGTGCCAAAAGGTGGGTCCTTTCAATATAGATAATATACCAATTTAAAGTTTATAAGATTTCTGCATTCTCGCCTTTTATTTTCAACGCTATATTATGTGGTGTTGAGAAAATATAGGCTTGTATATTTTGAGTAAAGACCTCATTTTGCAGACACAATCCTA
>QTSX02005758.1:0-328330 GCA_014839935.2 Entomophthora muscae
CACACAGATAGAACCAGAAAAATGCCCAGAGGCACTTGCATGTGAGTAAGTATATAAGTCAGAAACACCTAAAAAAGTTCTGTATTGTCATCCTTACTAATAAAAGGTGTTATGAACCTTTGGTTCTTAAATTTGTCTCCATAACTATTTTTGATAGTCTTCCATCTGCAATTTCCCAAGCACCAGTGCCCACCCTCATGGATAGATAGCCAGACTTCAGTTAATAAAGCTGAGCTTTTGACTACTAGCATCCACCCAACACTCTATTTGGCCCTGTGCATTTCACTGAGTATCCCCCAAATCCTGACCATGAACCCTGGACCTTGGAAGACTTGCAGTAGTACACCTGCCCAAATGCCCCTAAAGAACCCTACTAAATTGTCTGTGACAGCAGAGAAATCATCATATACCCTTTGATATTCAATGGGAAATACAAAAATACTGCTTTCTACTTGGTCCCAATGGAATTGCCTCCAACACCCAAACCAACCAACTTAATACCACCCAATTTCAATACCCCTGGTCAGAGTAGTCAATTCCTGGGAGTGCTTTACCTGGCGCTCACAGGATTGATTGATTCTGCCTTGCCAGCAGCTGGGCCCTGGGCTGTGGCTAGAAAGGCCCTTTCCTACCTGGTAAAGTTAGGTCTCATCATCTGGTGGGTCATGCCATTATCTGCTTCTACTCCTCCCTCACCTGCAGAAGTATCACAGTACTCCTGGTATCCTGAAAGCCGTGCCCAGATATCCCAGATGGGTAAGTTGGACCAATACCAACCTGAAACTGAATGTTCAAAACCCAACAGTCTGTCAATATCAAGCCTGCCCAATATCCTTAGGATCCAGGGCTGTCAGATGCAACTACCAGATGCAAAACTTTTAGCTAGTAGCCATCAGTAAACTCAAAAAACAATTGCGGGATCTGGAGCATAAAATGAAAGCACATGGGTATCCCAGGATAAAGCTACTTAACTGAGAAGCTCTACTTGGATAAGAACCAGGTCAATACATTGCCAGCTGCCAATTCAAGGCATCTGAAATCCAATAAAGATAAATTATCTAACTTTGCTTTAAGAAATATTTTGCACTCACTAGTACCCAGAGATAAAACAAAATCAGACATCAACTGTCACAAGTGACACTTTACTGTTAACCATCAAGAGGACAATGTACCGCTGGTGTGGCTGGAACCCTGATCCTAATCCTGACTTACTAATGACCAACAAAGAGATGGCGGTCTTCACCCAGGTTTGAAACCTAAATACCTAGGAACCGCCAGCCTGCGGGTCATGGAACCCAAACCAGGAACCTCCAGCCCACAGATCATTAGACTCAAACCAGGAACCAACCAAATTTGGAGAAATCATTGATCCTGGCTATTAAAGCACTGACCACTTGCAAATTGTGTCTGGATGGGGACCTGTCCAAACTAGTAATTAGTTGCCCAAAATAAGATAGTTTCCCCGTGAACTGCTGGTAATCTGTCAATGAGGTGTCACAAACTTGGATCCAAAACCAACCCCTGTCTCTGTAGCCCAGCAGGCCTCAGGATGGTGAAAAATCTCCCAAGAATAAGTTGAAAACCAAAGTTCTTTCTCCAAGCTCAGCCAATAACACATTACTGCCAGTTGGTGCCACCAAGATTTCCTGAGCCCAGGTAGACATCAGCACCTGGCCCAAAGGAAGCAGCAAATGTTTTCCAATGACTGATGAGCATACTTATACCCTGAAGTTTCCAAGAAGTTGCTCATTGCCACTCTTACAACTAAAATGTTATGAACTTTTGGTTCTCCCAAGTATCCCATACTTACTTTCAGCACTTTTACATACACAGAAAAACTACTCCAACCCAGCCCTTCAGCCTACCATTTACCAGAAGCAGATGCCAAGCCATCCAAATTACTCTGAATTCCAGTCATCCCCTACAGCCCAGCATATCCCTCATATTATTCTCCAAAGATGGCTTACTCATTACACATGACACTGCCAGTGACCCCAGATCCAGTTACTCACAGGAACATGATATCATTTCTAATAAATCTCTACCCAGTTGTTTAGCGTCTTTTATATTAAACTCACTGACCTAGTCAATTTCATGGTACCTGCCAACAGCCACTGAGCCTTATTGGGCAAACTTGTCAGGGATCCAGGCTGTGGGGGTTTGCGGTAACTTGCGGGCGGACGGCCCGCGGGCCCAGCAGGAAGGGCCCACCACAAGATTAGTGCTAACTTCACAATATAAGATAACAATTTTCCCAGGAGGGCCCAAGGTCCGGTTGCAGGTACCATTGAATCAATTAAGCCGGTGAGAGTGATATACATCACTCCAAATATCTGGGTGGAAGTGGATTCATTTGCTGCAACATATTCTTGTGGGCAGTTGGGCTGCAGGGTGAGAGGCAGAGTCATTGGAACCAAATGCGCGGCCAGGTAGTTGTACTTGTCACGGAATAGCAGAGGAGGTATGGTAATTTTGGCGCCTTCTCTGTAAACAGTTTCTGTCTCTCTAGTTCTAGCCTCTGGGTTGTAGATTAGGATTTCCTCTAGGGTGAACTTCAAGTATGCCAGGTTGGGTGGGTATTCAGTGAAATTTACTGGGCCAAAGGGTGCTCCTGGTGGATAATAGAGTTTAGAAGGCTGGTCCGCAGTTTCTTGGGTTGGGTAAGCAGACAGTACAGAACTGCAGGGGGTGGGCTGCAAATGAAATAGAACTAAAATCAAAATGAGATAACCTGGTTGAACCAAAGGTTCATGTCACTTTATTGCAAGAATGGTAATGGGTAACTTCCTGGCAATCCAGGGTATAAGTATGCCCATCTGTCATGGGTAAACTTTTACAAATTCCTTTGGGCCTGGTGCTACTGTCTACCAGGTTTTTCCAGTCCTTGGTGGCATCTGTTGCAGGAGTTACTTCATTGGCTGGTTCAAACTGAGAATACTTGAATTTCCTTGTCAGGTTGTGGGGTTGGTCATCTCTGGGTAGCCCGCGTTCTACAGGAAGTTTCTTTGTTTCCCCTTCTATGGAGGCCTGGGTTATTCCGGGATCTTTAGCTTGGCCTGCCCTCTCATTGGTTGGGTTGACAGGAACCCTTTCTGTGGTGAATCTCAATGCAGGTATTTTTAGTTCATCAAGCCTTAGAAGATTCCCCAAAGTCAAATCACGCTCCGGTTTGAGTCCGGAAATCTGCAGGCAGCTGGGCAACTGGTCCTACAGGCTGGCAGCTTGCAGGGAATCAGGGTTCAAATCCTGTAGTTGAGGTTTCCTATGAGCATAGTTAATAAGAGTTTGTCACTTGTGACAAAAATGTTCTCCTGCATTGTGAAGTTAGCACCTTTCCTGTGGTGGGCACTCCCCCATGCCTTTAGGGCTCCCTCCTGCCAACCAGCCCAAACCTACTACAGGTTGGCTCCCTGGCATGCTTTTAAATAGATGAGGGACTTGTGGTCTGTCAAGGCAGGGAACCCCTCCTGTTCCTCCAAGTAGCCGCACTGCTTTACTTGACAATACCCAATATCCAGTAGCTCCTTGTTGTTTATGGGGTAGCCCCACCCCATCAGCCAGATTTTATGGTTTGTAGGCTGTTGGCTAGAGATTGCCTGAGCCTGTCTTGATGAGGAGCACACCCCAATGGATGTATTGGATGTAGCTGCCTCTATCTGGCACTCTCCATTTCTTCTGGGGTATTGTAGGATGGGGCAGATACAAGTTTTTCTTTTGGGGGATGGAAACAGATATCCTGTTGTGGGATCTGTACAAATTTATATTGGGAACCTGTGATTTCAGATGATGGTGATGTGAGGATGCTGTAGTATGGGATGAATTAGACCACATAGGCTACTGTGCCTAAGAAAGTTCTACGCTACCCCTTGTCTTTGGGGCAGCATCTTGCATATGACTTAGATCTTTTTCTTTTTGGAATTGATACTGTCTTTGGACATGGTGTGCCCTGGGAAGGGGATCTGCTCTGGGTAGAACTGACACTTAGATGGTTTGTCAAGTAATTTGTGCTGCGCCAAGGTTACAAACACTGCTTCCAGATCCATGTGATGCTGTTTCACAATAGAACTGTACACAAAAATGCTGTCCAAGTATAACAGTGTGTGTCTGCTAATGTTTGGTGCAAAAACCTCATTCATGAACGTAACAAAGTTAATCAAGTGTTGGTCATTTCAAAGTTAAGTATGTCACACTTGTACAATCCATACTTAGTTCATAATGCGGTTTTTAGGATGTCTTCCTCTTTGATGCAAATTTGATTGTACCCAGAGGTCAGCTCAATCTTAATGACTTGGGAGGGGCAGCAGTATTCTCTAAGAGGTTGTTGTTGAGCGGAAAGGGTAGCAATTCTTGATGGTAGTCTTTTTTAGCATGCAATAGTTGGTGACTAGCCAGAGTGAACCATCTTTCTTTGCTAAAAAATATGGCAGCCCCAAAAGGGAATTGTGAAGGTTGAATGAGTTCTTTTTCTAGAGCTTTTTTATTGTAGGTGCACAGTGTGTTGTCCTCATTGGGAGTGAGGTGGTATATGAGGTACACCTTGGGAACTGCACCCTTGAGTTGGATGATGTACCGTATATGTTTCTTGGGTGGTAGTCCTGATAGGGCTTCCTTAAAGATATCTGGATGACAGGTCACTATTTCTGGGTCCTGGGGGTGACAGTATCTTGTTGGCGTTATAACTGTGATGTTTTAAAAAGAGTTACAAGAAGAAAAATAATTGGTAACTAGATAATATTCTTTATTGGGATAAAGAAGCTATATAGTTACTGTGGATTGAGATAGTAGAAACATGATTTTGAAGATCACTTGGTTGGATGGTTATGGGGTGGCTTGATCCTTGTAATAAGTCAAGAGCTGAATCAAGCTCTTCACCTTACAGGAATTGTTATTTGATCATGTTGCTGGATTTGGAAATTTGATTTTACTTCCATATTTGGCTTTGGGTAACTGGAAATTTAGGTTGTGGGTCTCAACTCCGTTTAGTTGGAACCTTGCCATGGGTTGACCCTGTTGTTTTAACAATAAGATACATCCTATAAAAAAGTTGAAATATAGAGCTTACTTTATTTCTCAATATATAGACCACCCAAATCCAGCCAGCTTTCATAATATAATACATTACAGCCTAGCCCAGGGGACACCCCATTATGACAGAAATTACAGGATAATAAGAAGCTGTCTTCAAGTGGTGGGGAATTACCACCCAAATCCACATGTAGTTAATGATTAACCACCAATGCAGCTTTGGATACTGTTTTGTAAAATTTCTAAATGATATACTAGGATTAAGTAAAATAATCAATCATAACCAAAGTAGCACAAGATAAATAGCCTGTGAAAAATCAGAGTATCTTCAGCATAAAATCCAGGACATTGAGATAGCACCAGAGTTTCAGCTTTGACAGTAGGGGGAATAGTTCTAAGATTGGCAGGCATTGAATTAACATTGGGCAGAGTCAATGACAAAGTGCCAACAGCAGGGCACCATCTTCCAGTGAAGATCTGGCTGAGAATTGGATTGTAGGGAATGTAGCGCAACAATCCAACTACAGGATGAATTTTCAAAAATAAATTAGACCAAGGGATATTTGATTTTTATTGAGTAAGATTTGAGAGGACTCAGCTCTTAAGAGTTGAAACAGTGAATGTTATTCAATATATATCAAAATTTGACTAAGCAATATCACCTGGATCCTGAGCTCCTATTCTTTCCACATTGTCAAGTGATTATCTAGTCCAGGTTGCAAAGAACCCTTGAGTGACCAACTTCTAATGACCATGCTGATAAATAAGATCATATTGGGTGATCCTTAAATTACGTCAATTTATCAACATCAACTTACGGGGGAATTGGATTCAACTGGCAAACTGGATCAGCTATAATTCATTTTTAATCAACTATTTGATTCAAGTCTGTTAAATCAGTAATTTTGATAAAGGTTTCCCGGCTTTTTGAGCCTTCTTTCTTGGGCAGATAATTCCCGGCATGATGGAACCTACCGTGACATATCCCTCTGCTTTAGCCCTGGGCACAATATCACCATCCAGAATATGGGACAGGGAGAAGTCCTTGTGGGCAGGAGAAGTTTCATTGCAGCTGAGGTGAGCTTGGGGCAACCAACAGCGGTTGGATTGCAATTATAGAGCTCTTGGATAAGATCTGGGGAATTGGAAAAATCATAGTGGGGAACCCACAAATTTTCAGAATTGTGATAACCCTTTCACAACACCAAATATTCCAGTTGGTGTCAATTCCTACAGGAGGCTAAAATACAATTTAACTCATACTCAGGTTCTCCTTCCACCAGAATAGGTTGAGAAGAAGGAATCTCAGTACCTTTAAAGGGAGTAAGTAAGCATTCATGTAAGGTGTGGAAAATATTAAAAGCCTGGGGGTAAATCTAGCCAATATGCAATGGGACTAATTTGTTGCTCAACTTTGAAAGGACCAACTTGCTTGGGGCCTAGTTTGCGGCAGGGGACCTTCAGTTTCATATTGCAAGCATCCAGCATGACTAGATCACCTGGCATGTAGGTTAGACCTTCCTGGCGCTTGTGATCTGTGTATTCCTTGTAAGTTGTCACAATAGCAAGAGTAACCTGAAGCTCCTAATGAACCTGCTTCAATACAGCATCTTGATCCATTGCAGCTTCCACATTGCTAGCCAAACAAGGACCCATGTTAGATGAGGTATTGTAACCTACATTGGTATAGAATGGGGAAACCTGAGTTGTCGTGTGCAGAGCGTTTATTATATGTGAGCTCTGTCATGGGTAGGTTATCACATCAGTCATCTTGTTGTGCATTAGTGTAGCAGTGTAGGTAGACCTCTGTACTTTGGTTTACCCTCTCTGTTTGTCCATTGGATTGGAAGTGAAAAGCCGTGGAACGGCACAATTTGTTACCCATAATTCTGGTAAAAGCTTACCAGAACTTAGCAATAAATTGGGGCCTATGGTCACTCATAATCTCCATTGGGATACCATGTAGGGCAAAGATTCTATTCACAAACAGCCTAGCTGTTTCCACCAAAGTAATTGTGGTTGAGCATGGAACAAAGTGTGCCATTTTTGTGAAGCAATTGTCTACTACCATGATTGCATTAAACCCATTAGAATTCAGAAGTTCTCCAATGAAATCCATCAACACTGGCATCCAGGGCCCTGCAGCAGGCTGCAGTGAAACCATTAAACCAGTAGGCTTGTTCCTTCTTGCCTTGGACCAAACATATACCAGGCAGTCTCAAACGTAAGCCACCACCTGCACTGTCAAACCTTTCCAAGAAAACTGTTGGCAAATTAGCTCCACTGTTTTTTTTTCTGGTTACCTGCTGTGGGAAAGGTGTGATAGGCCTCCATGATTTCATCCTGAATGGTTCCCTCTGGAACCCACAAGCAACCTTGATGATATAGAATTTGTCCTATCTTGTGATAATCCTGTGGCTCATCTACCAGATGTGCACAGGCCAGTTCTAGTAACCTATTGTAACCTTTGGACAGAAGCTGCAAAAACTTAACTTTGGAATATAAGTCTAAGTCTGCGCCCTCAGTTAAGGACATGGTCGCAAGCATAGCAGGTAGAGGTAATACAAAAGAAACCAAAGACTTTCCTGGGATCATAGTATGTGTGTTGAACTTGACTTCTATGCCAGCATCTGGGAGATGAGATGTATTTCTACTCAACGCATCTGAAAAGTGATTATCAGTTCCCTTAATGAACTTGTAGCGGAACTTGTATCTTGTCAAGTCACCATGCCATCTGGATTGGCAATCAAACAAAACCCTGGGTTGCCAATAATATAGAAGAGCTTTATGGTTGGTTCTTATTACAAATGGATGGTGCGCTGACATGAGATGGTGATGCCAATGCCTTAAAAATTCTACAACTGCCAACAATTCCTTATTGTAAATCATGTAATTCTGTTCCCAAGCATCCATCTTCTGGGAGAAATATCCTACAGGTCTCTCAACATCAAAGCCAGAGGTCTGTAACAACACACCAGCCATAACATATTTAAAGGCATCTGTGGAAACCACAAAAGGAAGGTCAGGATCCACATGTTTAAATACTGGTGAAAACAACAAAAGAGCTTTGACTGCTGTGAATGCTTATGCACACTCAGGCGTCTAGACCAAAGTTGTCTTCCTGCTAGCTGAATACAAGGGGCGCCAATTAAGACAAGTGAGGGGTAAATTTCTTCAAGAATGTACAAGTATCCAAGAAATTACAAAAGTGGGATACTGTCACAGGCGTAATGTCAGGAAGCCAGGCATAGGTGTTGCATTAGGTGACTCTGGACAGGTTACTTCCAGGCCAGTGGGTATTGTCCACCATAGGATGGATGCTAAATTGATAATATAGAATACAAATTGCCCAAGCAAAGACCAGGGCCATAGTTGGGCACCATAGTGTCTACTATTCCTGTCAAAGTAATACAGAGTACTCCAAACAGTTGAGTGAATGTGGTCTTGGTGGCAGTGGGGAGATCCATTGGGAAGTCAGTCCACGGGGTTAAGGGCAGAGTCATGGGGACAAAGTATGCCAGTAGATAATTGTACTTGTCTTTGAACAATAAGGGCAGCACCTCAATCCTCTTTCTTTTGAACCTATGTATCCAGCATCTCTTGTTCTGGCCAAGGGGTTGGCAATGAGGATGGTCTCCAATCTTTACTCTGAGTAGCAGGGTTGGGCAGGTATTTGGTAAAATGCACATGTCCAAAGGGGGCTCCAGGGGGACAGTATAGTACCTGATGAAAGTCAGCAGGTTGTTCTCTGGAGGGGTGGCTGCCTGATTGTCTACTTGGCTGGAGTTGAGATAAAAGATTACTAAGACTAGATAAGGTAAGATTTGTTTGAACCAAAGGTTCATAAAACTTTATTATCAAAAATGACAATGGGGTCATCCTCATACTGCCAGGGTTCTTATACCATGTGATTTTGCTTCTTTGCTTTTTGCAGACTTCAAGTCTGGGGACAGTTCTCTGGCAGGGCTCAGTCCTTGGCTTCTGGTTTTGCAGGCGGCAGATCCTAGTTGTGCTTGCTCTGATGAACAGAAGTGACAATGCTTTGTTCTGCAGCTACTGTTCACCACATCACCTGAGCAGTCAAATTGCATGATTCATTCTGGACAGGAGGCTGGTATTAGCTGATGATCATTGGCGGGACTGGCAGGAGTCCTTGTTGTAACCTCCTTTAGGCAAGCTACAACTTCATCATAGGTCTGGGTCTTTGGTGACATGTGGTTAATAGCAATCTGAAGTTTATTTGGGGAATTTTCTTCAAGAGTCTGACAGGTCTCAGAGTAATTTGACAACTTGGGTCTGCAACTTAACAAGTTGGCGGGCTCCTGTCCATTTTGTGTGACTCAAGTAGCCTTTGGAGGGTCAGGGTTTGATTCTGGGGGTTGCAATGTTGATTTAAAACCTCCATTCTTGACACTTGACAGGTTGAAAGGTTTTTGTTCCTCCTGGTTGGGGCAAGATATCTCTGACAGTCCAGGGTTTGGCCCAACTGGCAGTCTTGCTGGCTCCTGTCTATCCTGGTCATAACAAGGCTTTTTCTGAGACCCGGGGTTTGATTCCCAGGTTTTCAATACAAGTATTGAAATTTCATTTATGACATGTAGCATAATCTCAAACTGCTGCTTCCTTCTCAGGAGCAATAGTATGGTCATCCTCAAAGATAATATTATCCAGAAAGGTAACCTTACGTTTAAAGAATTTACACTTACTCCTTTTGATGATCAAATTAGCCTGAAGAATGCACTCTACAACTGCCGGCAGGTGGGCTTATGCAACTCCTCATCTGGAGAGAACACCAAAGATGTTGTTCATGTACGCAATGTCACATACACCCAGGAGATCCCCAAAACCAAATCAATTAACTGCTGAAAGCAAGCCAGAGAATTGTTCAATCCAAAAGGCATAACACAGAACTGGAAGATACCCTTCTTAGTTCTGAATGATGTCAACCATTACATTCCTTCTTCAATCCTAATCTGATTGAAAACATTCAACAGATCAAGTTTTGAGAATATGTTTGACTTCTCAACACACCAATAAATTTGCGCCTCAAGAGGTAAAGGTTAGGGGTCAGGAATTGTGATGTTGTTCAGATTCCCATAGTTAACACAAGGTATAAAAGACCCATTGGAATTTTGAACAAACAACAATAGAGAGGAAATTGATGAAGCCTTCTTAAAGATGTATCTTTTTGCCAACATGTCCTGAGTCCACTCCTCTAAACATGCGTCCTCCTTCAAGGTCAAAAAGTAAATAGGAGACACAATACAAATCAGGTCAACGGTAACCTTAAAGTCAAAGTCAAACTGAGTGTGCTTGGAAAGGACCTTGCCCCTAGTAGTGTCAAATGCTGCAGACCAAGGCTGAAGGCATGCCAGTAAGTCTGAACTCACAGGAGTAGGAACAGGAACCAACTGGATTGTCTAGGAAGACTTCTCTAATTCTGACATACCCAACAACAGAATATGAATGGTTATTCCTGAAGAGTGGTCCACTTGTAGCTCCTTTTCTTTTAGCAGAGCTGATACATTATGGTCCTGCCACCAGCCTACTCCTAAGATAATAGGATACATAAGAGTAGAGCATATGGAGAATCTTGTGGTAAAAGATTGACCTGCAACTACAAATGTCACTGGTTTCTTAATTTAAAAAGAGGGAAATGTTTGACAGTTTCCACCCCTAACCAGCATTCCAGGATGATACTTGAGTTGCAACAGATCTGCGGTCTCAACACTCATGAAGTTCTCAGAAGCACCTGTATCCAAAACAATGGCTGGCCAAAAGATAGTTTGACCATTATTGATGATACCATAAAACAAGAAAAGACCAGAAGTAGATTTGTTTGCTGAAAATGTTGCAACCTCAGCAGGATCTTGCTTCTCTTCAGTGGTACAGACAGCGGCCAAGGAGGCAGGGTGCTCATGAAAATAACACTCAATTATTTCTTGGACAGCTTCAGGGAGGACAGGGCAATCACAATCAATAGAAACAAGAGGTAACACCTCAGACTCAACCACCAAAGACTTTGCAGGTATGGCGTGCTAAAGCATAGCCAACAAACTCTTGGGGACAGCCACCAGTGGTGCTTTGTTTACCTTGGCAGGTTTGTTCAAAATAGCCAATTGCAACTGAGAAGACACACGGAGAGAACAATCCTGACTCTGACTAGATGAAGCCACTGCAGAACAGGTACCAGAAAACCAGGATTGCGTGGCAGGTTTGACTTGAATTTCCATAGAATCTTGTTTGGAAGTCAACAGATTTGAGACCAGAGAAAGAATTTGGTTTACCAGGGCCTCAGTTGCAGTTAACAGGGAATTCCAAACCACCAAATCCTGGGCAGTCTGGTCAACTGCTAACCACAACACTGAGAGTTTATTAACTTTGTGAACATCAATTGTATGGCAGTAGGCAAGAAACTGAGGGAGTAATATCAAAAGCAGAGTAGTACCCTATTAGAAGGTGTACAACTTATAATATACTTTGAGCTACTCAATAGATACAAACATATTTTTTAACAAAGGGTACAGAGATGCACTTTCAGTTAAAACACGTGGATTGTGCTCCACTGCGGACAACAACCATTCACAAGAATCCTCTGAAATTTTTTTCATCACATGGTAAACTTGAGATTTATGACTTAGGCTAGAACTGGAATAGAATCATAAAGCCAACAAAACTTCACGCAAAATTTCATCAGTGGGTGGAGCAGGAAATAATCTGGACGCCAAAATGACATGGTGCGGCAGAAATAAGAAACAGATGATCCAGTCTCAAAAACTGTAACTGTAGATGAAAACCACAAATTAAAGAAAAGTCAAAACTGAAAACTCAGAAAAGAACTGATGCAAGTAAGCATAGTAAACACAGATATCTTGATGAAACAGGAGAAAAGAAATACACATTCATGACAAACTTCTTCTAAAAACTCAGATGTGGAAGAGTTGAGTAATGTGACAGAAATGAATGATAGTAAGAAGCTGTCTCCATGTGGTGGGGAATTACCACCCACATCCAAATGGAGTTAATGATTAACCACCAATGCAGCTTTAGATACTGTTTTGTAAAATTTCCAAATGAGATACTAGGATTAAGCAAAATAATCAATCATAACCAAAGTAGCACAAGATAAATATCCTGTGAAAAATCAGAGTATCTTCAGCATAAAATCCAGGACATTGAGATAGCACCAGATTTTCAGCTTTGACAGTAGGAGGAATAGTTCCAAGATTGGCAGGCATTGAATTAACATTGGGCGGATTTAATGACAAAGTGCCAACAGCAGGGCACCATCTTCCAGTGAAGATCTGGCTGAGAATTGGATTGTAGGGAATGTAGCGCAACATTCCAACTACAGGATGAATTTTCAAAAATAAATTAGACCAAGGGATATTTGATTTTTATTGAGTAAGATTTGAGAGGAATCAGCTCTTAAGAGTTGAAACAGTGAATGTTATTCAATATATATCAAAATTTGACTAAGCAATACCACCTGGATCCTGAGCTTCTATTCTTTCCACATTGTCAAGTGATTATCTAGTCCAGGTTGCAAAGAACCCTTGAGTGACCAACTTCTAATGACCATGCTGATAAATAAGATCATATTGGGTGACCCTTAAATTACATTAATTTATCAACATCAACTTATGGGGGAATTGAATTTAACTGGAAAACTGCAGCAGCTGTAACCTATTTTTGATCAACTGTTTGATTCAAGTCTGTTAAATCAGTCAATTTTCTTAAAGGTTTCCTGGCTTTTAGACCTTTCCTACTTGGATAAACAATCCCTGGCATTATCAAACTTACTGTGACACCCATAGTGATAAATATGTTACCAGCATCAAGGGAAGTTGTATCAAGCACAAGGCATAAGTAATTCAAGATCTTACTCCCAGTCAAATTCAGCTAATGTAAAGATACAAATATGATGACCTGAATCTATGACAGAATACAATTTATAGGCCAGCTACTAAAGCAAGCCACATAAAAGAAATTGGATCAATGAGGTTACATGTACCTCCACTTTTTATCAAGTTGTTACAGGTCTTGTATACTAGCCCCAGGGTTACAAGTACATGTCCCAGGGTATTTTGTACATCTTATGTGCTCTTGAATGCTTTCAGGAATCATGTCCCTAGTATCTTTCCAATATTCTTAAAATATTTTCTCTGTTGTGTTCTGAGGCGCAGCACAAACACACAATGGGGAATCTTAATCTTAGGATTGGATTTTTACTAAGTCTTGGTTAGAATGGCAGGGAAGGCTATGAAATTACCTTGTGGCCCTGATTGAATAATATCTGCTAGACATGGCTAGAGAGGCTCTAAAGTACGTGGAGACACAAAGACAGAAATGTGAATAGAACTTAAATTTTATTGGGTATAGAAATTGGGATTATATACTATGTAGCTTTACCACAAAACAGTACATGGACGGTAGGATCACTTGCCACAAGCATGAGTTGTGCAATTGAGTTGTGCAGAATCAGGAAACCAAACAATTGTATTTCCAAGTTTGGATACACACTCATTTTGAGGGGCAAAAGCAAAAGAGAGATATTTGTCCTCTAAATAACCCATCAAAGGAAAAATTAAAACAGAGTGAATGGCGGCATTCACAACATTGCCCCCTTTTAGATTGTCCTTAGGGGGGATTACTTGAAGAGAAACTTGGTGTGGACTTTGGCAAACAGACAACCACTATAGAGGAGTTTCACAGTGTACTCTGAACCTTGCTTGAATGTCACTTCTAAAGGTCCAACCCACAGTGTGTCTAACTTGTTAGTGCGTCCTCCTACTCTATGCTGATAGTAGAGAACATGATCCCCAATGTTGAACTCAGGCAAGGTAAAGCGTCCTGCATTGTCAAGAGAGAGCTCAAGCATCTTGGTTTTATATTCAGAAGTATATACTGTGGCCTGTATGTCAATTCTATGGTTGAATAGATCTTTTATATGGTTGTCAGGATTCTTAGCCTTATCAGAGGAGAGTAGGGGGCCACCAGGAGTGAAAGAGTAGTAGCCTCATGCCCATATAGCATATCAAAGGAAAATACCTGGTGAAAAAATGTTTGCTGAGGCAACAAGCAAAGAGGGCAGCAGATAAGTATAGATCCCAGTTCAGCGTCAGAGTAAGTGAGTTTCCTCATGATAGAAACCAGAGTCAAATTTTCACGCTCAATCACCCCATTGGTAGAAGGATTATAGGGGGAAGTAAAATACTGGTGAGATCCCAAGGCTTCAACCACAGAGGTTACTAACTTGGCATTGAAGTTAGTCCCATTGTCAGACAACAAGACTTGAGGGCAGCCATGGTAATAGAATATGTCTTCCAACAGAAAGGCGGCAGTTGTCTTGGCAGTGACGTGTTTAGTAGGGCAAGCTTCTACCCACTTGCTTAAATGATCAACAGCAATTAGGATAAAGTGGCAATCAGATCAAGAGCAGGGGAGAGGACCTAGAGTTTCAATGCTGACAGTGTGAAATGTGTGTTGAGGGGAGACTAGCTTGAACTTGTGAGAGGCAGCTCAAGGTTGCTAGAGCTGACAATCATGGCAACTAGCAATGACATCTGGAATCAGCAGGCAAAGATTTTCCCTGGAAGTAGTTCTTCTGGATCCAGGCATAAGTCTTGGCAATGCCTCTGTGTCCTGTTTCCTGATGAACTTGAAACATCACTGAAAGGCAAAGACTAGGCCATACATAAGGCAGATAGTGGTCTTGTACTTTCTTGAAAAGCTGATTGTCACAAATGAGTGTATCTTCAGATAGCTTAGATAGGACAATTTGGACTTCTTATGTCTTGCTCCCCCAAGAGGAAGGATATCCAATTAGTTTATATAGTTAATCAGCCTCAGTAGGGTGTAGCGCAATTATGGGAATTCTGGACAGCCTGACAGCGTTTAGATGTTGAATCCTGGGACAGTGCAGCACAGTGAAGTTGTAACCCTGCAGGCGGAGAGTCCATCTAGCTAGTTGCCCTTCTGGTTCCTTAAGTTGTTGTAACCATTTAAGCAAAGCGTGGTCAGTGACCACAGTGAAATGGGTGCCGTACACATAATGGTGAAGCTGCTTGACAGCATGCAGCACAGCATGGTACTCTTTCTCTGTTACATTGTAGTTTTTCTCATGCTTGTTCAGGTGTAAAGCCAAGCTATAAAGACACAGCAGAACTTACTTTCTATAGTTATGTAGGAAAATCTATAGCAAAATTGGGTTGAACTTCAATTATAGCTTAGCTATCAGATATTCAAAGGGTGTTTATTTATAGTATCTCCCACAGTGCAAAGTTTTGTAAGTGGGAGTGCAAGCATGGAATAGAGAATCTCAAAAGACTGGGTGATGAAGATTAAAATCAGGCATTTGGAATATAGTCAACCTTTGTTCTTCTACTATCTGGGTCTGTATTTTCAATTCTTGGTTGTAGCCAATGGCTTACTATCAGTAGGAAAAATATGCTTAAGTCTTCCTCAAGGTCTAATTTTAGACTGGGTAGTAAGGTTTGGCAAGAGTCTGGCACAAACCATGTGGTCTGGGTCCCAGATCCCTATTGGTTGGTGCCAGGATTGATAGCCAGGGTTTGGATTTTATTCCTGAATTGTTCAAGGACTTCATGGCTTGCTTTTATTTTTATCCCCTAATTCTGGGACTTATCTGATTGGTTCCTCCCAAGGTTTTGTGTTCCAATTGGTTTTACGCGCAAAGTGAACTCTTAACGGGTACTTATTTATTATTAAATAATGCTCAGAATATCAAGAGCTTTAAAATGAGTGGTTGATCAATCATTTTGCTATTTGTATTTGCTGAGATACACTTGCATGGATGACGTCATTTCATGCAACAGGAGTTCATGCAGGAGGGATTTCTTTTGCTCAATTTAGCTCTCAATTGGCTTTTTGACCTGACTTAATTTATTAAGGTAAATTGTAGGCGCTGTTGAGAGCTCTTGAATGCAGGTTTGGGCATTGGCATCTGTTGATTGAGAGCTTAGATATGATTTCATGAATTACAACATCTATGCAACCATGGCATCATGCTTAATGAAGCAATGACCTCTTAATAAGGCATTTTGCAATTCTTCCCCTTTTGCACTAGACTGTGCTTATTTTTTGCTTTGATCCTCATTAAGAGCTATGTCAGGAGTGATCCTGACATCAGGACACAAGAGGTATAAGCTACAGGGTGATCCACACCTTCATCATCCAGTTGAGCCAAGATGGCTCTAATGGCCAGGTTGCTAGCATCAGTATATAGGATAAATTCCTTATCATAGTCAGGATATACTAGGATGGGAGCCTCTTTGAGTTTCTGCTTGAGGGTCTCAAAGGCTTGTTGTTGGCTGGCGGTACATTCAAAAGGGAAGTTACGCAACAGCTGGACCAAGGGCTTGCTAGTATCAGCAAATTTGGGATGAATTGTCTGTAGTATACCATAATGCCCAGAAAGATTTGAACTTCTCACAGATTGGTGGGCGGGAGCATTTTTTCAATGGCCTCAACTTTTTTGGTCATGGGGCAAATTCCTGTCTGAGTCACCTCATGTCCCAAGAATTCAAGGCATTCCTTGAAGAAGGCACACTTGGATGGTTTTAACTTAAGGCCAGCCTCTTGAATCTCTATGAACACTTCCTTGAGATGATCCAAGTGATCTGTAAAGGTAGCAATAAATACTTTTATATCATCTAAGTACACTAGAACACATGAGAGCTTCAAATCATGGAGGTTGGAGTCCATGGCTTGTTGGAAAGTACCTGGGGCATTGCAGAGCCCTTGCAGCATTTGTGTAGGCTCAAAAAATTCTTCAGAAGTAAATGAGTATGGCCTTTTGCCTATCCTCAGGAGAGAGATTGACTTGCCAGTACCCAGAGGCTAGGTCCATAGCAGAGAAGAACTTGGAGCCCCCAAGGCGACAGAAAGCATCATCAATGTGGGGTAAGGGATAGGAATCCTTTTTGGTTAAAGAGTTCAATTGCCAGTAGTCCATCACAATCAATGACCTCCATCTTTTTTTAGTATGAGCAAGGGGGAGGCCCAAGGACTTTGGGAAGGAGCTTTTAGTCCAGCGTCTATAAGTTGTTTGAGCTCTTTAGACACCTAAGAGTCTTCTACAAAACTGATGTGATATGGTTTAGAGCAGAAGGGGGAGCGTCACCAGTATTGATATGATGAATGACGCCTTTAGCTAGACCATATTCATTACTATCTTTTGAAAAGATATCAGAAAATTGGTCTAGAAAATCAAGCACCTCCTTCTGCTGTACCAGAGATAGCTGCAGGAAATCTTGTGCAGTGAACAAGGATAGGATTTGGGGCTTGTCTTCAGGTAAATTAAAATCATGGAACATACCATAAGGATATAATGATAGGGCGTCAGGAGCATTTAACAACTTGCCATATACAACAACTTGCCCTCTATACACATGTATGGGGAGGGAAGTTAAGTTGGCAACCAGCAATTGAACAGGGTCCTTATGAGAGACGTCCAAGATTCCCAGGCATAAGTAGGGCTTGTTGCGTCCTAGTGAGGGAGGATAGTATAACTCTAGAAACGTACTCTCAGGAAGCTTGTATGATATTTGGGAGTCCAGGATAGCTTGAGATCCAGGAGGGATAGTCACTGCAGAAATGGCCAGGAGAGGAATCCCCTCAGATGCAGGGTAAGCCATGGGAGGACATTTCATGTTGGATGAGTGGGTACGGTATTTTAGGGTGAAAACACCAGTAGGATATTCTAAGGCACATGTCTTGAGGCGCTTCCCAGGAACTTTAACAGGCTCTTCAAAGATCAAGGGAACTTTGTACCCTAGGATAGAGAGGTAGCCATCCTTCAAGTTGATGATCCCATTGTATTCCCTAAGAAATTGAGTACCAACTAGGAGGTCGTAACTCTCATTCTCCAAAACAACAGCAGGTGTGGCCAAGAGTAGCTTGCCAAACCACATGGGAAGAGCAGAATAAAACCCTATAGCATGATTCATGGATAGCCCAGTTGTTCCATACAACTGGTGATAGTTGAGGTTGGGAGAAAGCTTGAGCTTCTTGACAAGCTTTGAGGAGACAACATTAACAGGAGGTCCAGTGTCCAAGACGTCCTTGATTTCCCCTTTTGAATGGATATTTTCACACACATGGTAGTACAACCAAAGGGAGGGAGGACTGCAAGAATGTCTTGGGATTCTGCTAGTTCTTTGTCCCACTTTTTGATCATGCATCTGAGGCCCAGAAACTCCTTATAGACTGTCTGGAGAGGAAGCAAGACTAAGACATTCTTAAAGACAGTGTCAGCAATCTCAGCAGCTTCCTCAGATGACTCTACAAGCACGGGCAATCTCTTAGCCTGAGTAAGATATGGGCAAGAGACAACCTTCTTGACTTCAGACAGAGGCTTGATGGTCATTGTAGTTTTATCAGAACATAGTTTATAAGGGACTGTAATAGTTTTGGGGACAGCAAAGACTGAATACCCATAGGCGTCAGGATTGTCCATATCTGAATTGTCCATGTCAGACTCATCAGAGATGTTGTGGAATAACAGCAGGATGGGAGGAGCCTCTTTGTCAGCAGACTCAGAGTCAGCAATGGAGGGGGGAATCAGAGGAGACTGGGATGAATTGTCAACTGAGAGCGTCTCTGCCTCTAAGTTGACTGTTCTTTTCCCACCTGCTCCTTGAGATCAGCCCCTTCAACCCTAGGTTTGGTGCAGACTTGAGAATTGTGACCTATCTGGCCACAGTTATGGCAATCTTGGTGTCAAGGAGGATTTTGTGAGTTGATAGTGAGGATATGTGGGCCACGGGAAGAAAAACCAGAGTTAGAGGTGGCATGATTCTCCTGCACTACTTCTCCATAATGGGTAAGATGCATATTCTGCAAAAGTTTCTTTATGTTCTTCATAGAGGAAAACATGGCCTTATGGGCTTTGAAGTGAAGGCACAGAAGCTGGTTGACTTTGAGGGCTTGAGCACAAGCCATGTATGCTTCATGTGCGGTCAACTGGCGGCTTGTGATCAGCTGATGTCCTTCCATGTAGAATCTATCTGCAAAGTTGGCTAGAGTCTCTTTATGTTTGAAAGCAATGTGCATGAAGGCGTCCTTTTTTACTTCTAAGATAAGGTTGCCATATAATTTGCCAATCAAAAGCTGCTTCATTTTTTCCTATGTCTCAATTGTGGGCAACTTGGGCACTACTATATCTTGGCAGGTTGGGTGCAGGCAGGTTATAATGTGTTCTTTCTTAACCTCATCAGAGACCTTCTCATAAAAGTTTTGTAAATGGTTAAGAAAGCCACAATAGTAGAAGTCTTGGGGTCAAAGACTTGCATAAAGATAGGTTTGAAGTGGGCCTCGGGAGTTGGACCACCATTGTTACTGTCAAGCATGTTTATACTTGGGGAGAATTCTGCTTCAGATTCAGAGGGGGGTTGTCTGGCCCACAGTTGACAAACACTCTCTTCAAGAGTAGTCAAGGTTTCAGAAGTGCGGGCGGCCAAATTTTTAACCAAGGTTGTATGTTGCTCAGTAACGTCTAGGTGCTGGCCCTAAGTTGTTACTACTGTGGAAAGTTCAGCCAGCCAGGAGGTAAGAGAAGTACCCACTAAGAGGCAAGGTCAAACCTGTCATTTACCAAATCAATTACTTCACTCAGTTCTTGCACGTCTTTTTCAAGCTCAGAATGATCTTGTTTCAAGTGGTCCACTTCATTAGCTAGAGCTATCAACTCCCTAGCATAGTGAATATGGGGGGCTCCTGACAAGCCAGGGCAACAGCCATCTTTGTCAATAATCCTGGTTTAACTAACAGCAGATGCCATCACCTCACACAAGGTAGCAACTTCTTGTTGCAATTCAGTAACTTGAGTTGTCAGAGCAAGAACTTGATGGTCTGGCTGAGGGTCTTTGGTAGGGAAATCCTGACTGCAAGCGGACACTCTTAACTCTCAAATACCATCCCACAGTCTCTGCTCTCTATCTGCCAAATCATCTGATGGAGGAGAAGGCAGGGAGTCTGTTTTAGGTGTATAAATTTCATTTACTTGAGTCTGGAGTTTGGCAATGGTAGCAGCGACATCACCCCTTTCTTGATTGAATTCCTTGCCAAGTTTGTGGAGGCCTTTAGCGGCAAGGGCTGCTACTTGCTGTAGTTGGTCAAAGGAGTAAGCACTGAACTTTCTGAGCTGTTGCACAAGTTGTTCAAAATTAGAGAGATAGGCATTCAGAGTGGAATCTACTTGGGTGCTCCAGGGCTGTTCCAACTGGTGAAACTTATGTAGACACTCCCTGACATATTCAGGGATGGATTGGTGCATTTTCTCAATGAAGTTGACCAAGAAGGCCTGGGAGGTGACAGAGTTGCGCTGATTGTCTGATATCAAGGAAAGCAGGGAGTGGATCCACTGCTGGTAGGCTGCAAAGTGATCCCAGTGATGAGTGACAGCTGCTTGTAGAGATGAAATCTCCTGAACGTGGAGCCCTAACACCATTTGATGATGGGCTAAGGCAGGTTGTACAAAGGATGACAATATTTGTTCAGCCAAGCTAGCCGCTGAGAGGAGATGCTGTGGAAATTGTGAAGCCACAATCAATTTGTAGTATTCTGCTCAACTAAACTGAAGCTGACGGCAAGGGATAGCTCCATCACAGGCTACCCCAAGAGCTACTGCCATGACTTGTCTCAAGTCAGGGGTACCCAAAGGGTAGGCCACTAGGCAGGAACCATTCCCAAGGTTCAGCACAGTAGGGACAATAGGTGGGTCTGTTATGTCTTCCTCAATAGGAGAAATGGTAATTTCAGGTGAAGTTGGCTCTTGTATAGGAGGAGGCAAAGAACCTGAAAATGTGGTTGCAAAAGAGATAACCAAGGTCTTACAGCCCCTGTAGTGAGCACCATTTTTGTTATGATCTGAGGCGCGGCACAGATACACAACAGGGAATTCTAAATATCATGAGTGACAAACTCCTATTGACCATGCTTACTGGAAACCATCAACTACAAGATTCAAACCCTCACACCCTGCAAACTGCCAGCCCGCAGATTTTTGGGCTCAAACCAGAGCAGGATTTGAATTCAGAAAACCCTCTAAAGCTGGATGAATTAAAATCATCTACATTGGCACTCCCCACATTAAAGGTTCCTGTTAACTCAACCAATCAGCGGGTGGGCCTAGCCATAGAACCTGAAATAACTTGGGCCTCACAGAAAAGGAAATAGAGAAACTTCCCAATAAACACAGGCCACCCAGAGATGACCAACCCTGCAACCCAACAAGGAAATTTGAGTATTCTCAGTTTGAACCAGCCAATGAATTAACTCCCACAATGGATGCTATCAAGGACTGGAAAAACCTGGTAAACAGTAACACCCAGGCCATAGAAATAGCAAAAGTTTTCCCATAGCAGATGGGCATACTTATATCCTGGACTGCCAGGAAGATGCCCATTGCCATTCTTGCAATAAAGTGACATGAACTTTTGGTTCAACCAGGTTATTCCTAATTTGATATTAGTTCTATTTCATCTACAGTCTACCTTACGCAGTTCCGCACCTCACACCCAACAACCCCAAGAAACCGCAGACCAGCCGCCTGAACCTTACCATCCACCAGGAGCTCCCTACAGTCCAGTACATTTCACCAAGTACCCTCCCCCAACCCTGTGTATTTGGAGTTCACCCTAGAAGAAATCCTAATCTATGAACCTGAGGCTAGAACTAGAGAGACAGAAACTGTTTACAGAGAAGGCACCAAAATTACTATACCTCCTCTGCTATTCTGTGACAAGTACAACTACCTGGCCGCGCATTTGGTTCCAATGACTCTGCCTCTCACCCTGCAGCCCAACTGCCCACAAGAATATGTTGCAGCAAATGAATCCACTTCCACCCAGATATTTGGAGTGATGTATATCACTCTCACCGGCTTAATTGATTCAATGGTACCTGCAAGCAGACCTTGGGCCCTCCTGGGAAAATTGTTATCTTATACTGTGAAGTTAGCCCCAATCTTGTGGTGGGCTCTCCCTGCCAGTGTAAGGGATTCCATCCCTAACACACATTTGGAAACAGACTTAAATTGTTTTAAAATAATGGGCAAACCAGAAGCTACATTTTTTAATGCTAATTTAGAAAAAAAAGTAGAAACCAAATCCATTAATTTAATCAATGCAAAAACACGTTCAAAATTGATTAATGAATGTATATTAACCAATTCTGAATGTGAAATTGAAAGCAAGCGTAAAGACAGTAACCAACACATAAATTCTACTTTGATTTTGAATTCCAAGGCTTCAGAAAATAATAACAACAACAGAAACACAGATTCAGCATATAAAATTGGCTCCAGTCAATATAAACCAACCAATCAAGTTGAAATTAAATGTGGAAATCATCCAAAACAGATATGTGGGGACCTGGGAGGCCAATCAAAGACAAAAAACCAACTAAGTCAGAGAAGTACCTCATATCTAACCCCAAAAAGCATTCCCAACCATAGTGAAGCACAATAATGCAATGCAATACTCCAACCTTCCTCTTCTTGCATTGCAGGCTGCAGCCTGATGCAGCTCTGCAAGGCAATATTTCTCAGATCACTCTTGCAGGACCACCTGGTAACCACAATGTTCCCTTGATCACTTGAGCTCAGTATTTAAACTAGTAAAATCTTCCCTTTCAAATTGCTCTAACATTTTCTTTTATTCTTATCAATCAATAAATCTATATTTTCAACTCTAAAAGACTTGATTAGTAGATTCTAAATGATTCCCCCCCAACAGCATGAAGTTCATATTCCTTGTATGGACTTTTTGTGTGTTAATCAGTTATGGGCAAGCAAATTTCAACTTCAAAAACCCCAAACCAACTCCTACTGACAAATCTGAAGACTCAATTTGGTATCGTTTTGGTCCGCGTCAACAACATGCACCTTACGTTGAAACAGCTCAATACCCACCTATCATCCACCCCAAGGCCCCCTGGTTGGTCTTGGGGTACATCAGCGTCTACTATCTCCTCAATCACTTCACTCCTTTCTTGGAAAGATTCCGCCTATTTGGTCACCTTCTACACATGTTAATGATAGGGATTCCAGTAGGTTCCACTATGATCAAATTCAACTTGGGAGCTCTACTTCATTCAATTGGAGAAAGACTTCCCAATGAGTGGATCCCTGATAGCCGGGCCTGCAGGCGTCCTCCTGCAAGTTCTCAGGAACTCCCCACAGGCTGGATCCCTGATATTATGGCAATCTACCTTAAACACAGTAACCTGGGCCCCAAGATGTTGATAACTCTTGGGGCATCTTGTATGCTACTTTTATTGACCTCAGCTTACTATGCATACAAGCTAGCTACCAACCTAATTGCATCAGCAATCCAACACTGAATCATTACAGAACCAAAGGACATCTTGCTTGGCGTTGAGAAGACCAAGGCCCCAAACTTACAGGTTCAGAATGTTATAGTAAATTAGATCACAACCAAGATGGACATGCCGCGGATGGGGAAGCTCACCCTAGAAGAAGCCAGAAGAGCCATGCTAGTCCTCTGTCTCCACTTTCAGGCCAATGTGAATTTATACTCCAAAAACACTGAGAAAATCCTTGGAGTGGCCTCTATGCTCTCTGGCAATGCCTTGGACTGGTTTGGGAAGGCCACTGCCAAGGACGTTGAGTTCTGTTTGGACTACTCCCAATTTGAGTGTGAACTGATGGCCACTGGCAACAACCAAGACAACCGCCATCATGCCCTCATCAGTTTACTAGACATCAGACAAGGATCACGTACTCTACAAGCCTATACCAACAAGTTCCTAAAACTGAAAGCCAGAACCCAACTTGAGGACAAGTTATCAGCCATCCTGTACCGCTGAGGAGCCTGCCCTGCCTTGAACGAGCTCCTTAAGCACCATCCCCCTACACTTGGCCTAGATGAACTACTCCTTTTGTGTAGAGGATTGAGCCTTAACCAAGAAGGCGCCCCATCTCACACTCAGCGCACAAATTAAGCCCTGACGCCCAACAGACCAGGAATGCCCCCAAAGAATTACAACGCCACTACCGTGAAGGGTTGTGTTTCTACAGCCACAAACCTGGCCACCTCACTAAGGCTTTTCCCAAGAAGAGTGGCCCCACAGTTTCCTTGGCATAAATAAACACCTCCACCCAGTCTTAAAAATTTATCCAAGTTGAGGCAAAAACACTCATAACATCTCAGACTGTTAAAGCTTTCATTGATACTAGAGCTGAGGAGAGTTTCATTGACGCCACCCTTGCAAAGGACCTAGGACTAAAGGCCACCACTGAAGGTGTCAAAATAATCATGTAAACAGCTCTCATGGCTTGGGATTCAGGTGTGCAGCCAAGTTGCCATTGAAAATTGATCAGAACACCTACCCAGTGCTCCCCATCATCCTGAAGGGACTTCCCCACCCCTTGATCCTAGAAGACTCCTGGTCCCAAAGACACAATGCTATCCTAAATTTCTGTAATCAAACAGTTGCCTTGAAGGGAGACAATTCATGTGATGTGGTGCCATTCCATCTGGGTCCAACCCGCAAAGGACCCAACACGCTCCTGACCCTGAAAATAGAACCCAGTGTAGGGACTCTACCTGCCTCTTTAGAGAAGTGGAACCACGTCTTCAGCAAGGAAGCAGCAACCCATCTCCACAACCACTCAATCTACGGCCACGCCATAGACCTGTTACCAGGAACCCAACTGCATCACAGTCCTATCTACAGCTGCAACCATTGTGAACAAGTAGCCCTGAAGACATACCTAGAGGACATGACAAAAGAAGAATTCATCTGGGTGTCAAAGGCCCCTTGCTTGTCACACATGCTGTTTGTAGGGGAGAAGGATGGCAGAATGTGTCCCTGCATGAACTACCAGAAACTGAACAACATTACAGTGAAGAACCGCTATCCCATTTCCAACTCTGACAACCTCTGTGACATACTGACTGGAGCCCAGGTGTACTCAAAAATTGACCTGAGAGACGCCTTCAACCAGATCAGAATCAAAGAAGGAGACAAATAAAAGACAGCTTTCAAAACCAGATATGGGTTATATAAATACCTAGTTATGCTGTTTGGCTTGTGCAACACCCCCAGTACTTTCCAAGGAATGATCAACTCCATCCTAGGCAAAATCTTGACCAATTCTGTGTTGCATATTTGGACAACATCATCATATACAGCAAGTCACACAAGGAACACCTCCAACATCTTGACTGTATACTGGAGAAACTCTCATAGGCCAACTTACACACCAAGCTGAAGAAGCGCAAATTCTTTCAGTCTGAAGTCAAATTGCTGTGATATGTGGTGAAGACTGATGGGTTTGCTACAGCGCAGGACAAAGTGGAAGCAGTGACAGCCTGGCCAGTACCCAAATGCAGGAAAGATGTGAGAAGTTTTTTGGGCCTGGCAAATGATTGCAGGGATTTCATCCAAAAAATTTCTCAGATTACACTTCCCCTGACCTGTCTTTGCTCTGACAAGGTCCATTTTTTCTGGACTAAGGAGTGCACCTCCGTGTTTGAGGCCCTGAAACTTGTGTTCACCTCTGCTCCCATCCTGGCAATGCCTGACCCATCTAAACCTTTTGTGCTGGAGACAGATGCGTCCAACTTTGCGGTAGGCAGGGTCCTTCTTTAGGAAGGAGGGGATAGTATGCTACATCCTGTAGTATATTACTCCAAGAAGATGCTACCTGCAAAAGGAAACTGCCCAATATATAACAAGGAGATGTTAGCTATAATAAAGACATTGAAGCATTGGCGCAGGTACTTGTGTGGTGCTGAACATCCGGTAAAGGTTCTGACAGACCACAAGAACTTAGTTTACTTCTTCAAACCACGTCAGCTGAACCAATAACAAGCAAGATGGGCCTTAGAACTGGCTGACTACACCTTGACCATAGACTACAAGTCAGGAAAGATTAACATGGTACCAGACGTATTGAGCAGGAGAGCCAACCTGATTCCCTCCTCCACAGAAATCAAGGACTGCAACACCCATACACTACTAGACCCTGCCAGCCTAGGGATACAACTGAATTACTTGAAGATTGCTGCCAGCAAACCCAACATGGTAAGAGCCCAGAAACAAGACACCTATTCAACCAAACTAGCCAAAGCCCTAACAAAGGACCCAGATTGCCATCACTCAAAGAAAGGATACTCCCTGAAAGGTGCTACCCTGTTGCTCTGCAACAGAATCTACATACCCAAAGGCCCAACCCAAACAAACATATTGATTGGCCAACACAATTCAGAGATGGCCAGTCACCCTGGTAGACACAAATCCCTCTTAAGTATCAAGCAGAACTACACATGGCCAGGCATGGACAAGGAAGTAGCTGCCTACATCAATGGTTGCAAAACCTGCAGAAGAACCAAGACATGTTGCTCAAAGCCAGAAGGACTACTGAGGCCTCTGGACATCCTGCTGGACCCTGGAAGTCAGTGTCAATGGACTACATAGTAGAGCTCCCCCCTTCAAAATCCTTTGACACAATCCTAGTCATGGTTGACTGGTTCACAAAGATGGTGTACTTCCTCCCAACCACTACCCACTGCACGGTAGCTGAGACTCCCAGACACTTCCACAACTTCATCTTGACACAACACGGCACTCTGGAAAAAATCATCACCAACTGTGGACCCCAGTTCACTTCCCACTACTGGACCCAAGTGATGAAAGACCTTGGAATAAAATGTTGCATGTCAACCTCCTACTACCCACAGACAGACGGACAAACTGAACAGGTCAACCAAATCTTGGAACAATACCTTCAATGCTACACCAACGCAGACCAAGACAACTGGGCAGAGATGCTACCCATGGCGCAATATGCCTATAACAGCAAATATCACTCATCCACAGGTATGTCCCCCTTCAAGGCCAACTACGGGTTTGATCCATCATGGGACCCTAGTATTGGCAGCAAGAAACAGAATACAGCAGGAAGAACCTGGATTGAATAAATGCACACCACTCAAGAAACCTGTCTAAAGAACCTGACCCATGCTGTTAAGACCTACAAGGCGTTTGCTGACAAGAAATAGTCCCGGGAAAACCCTGGAGATAGGCAACAAAGCTTACCTCAACTCACAGAATATCCCCTTAAACATACCCAGTAGGAAGCTAGCTCACAGTTGCTGCAGCACTTACAAGATTATAAAGCAAATAGGAGAAGTGGCGTACAAACTAAAACTGCCGCCTACTTGGAAAATCCACAATGTCTTCCACCAATCATTGCTATTCAAGAAAGAAGGAACCTCCCTTCCCCACCAGAAGATCAAGACCAACCCCCCACTCATTCAGGAGGGACACACAACCAAATACAAAGTTAATTACATCCATGGACACTGCCTCCACTACAAGACCCCACAGTACTATGTCACATGGGTAGGTTACCCCCCCCCCAAGGAGAGCACCTGGGAACCTATCTCCAACCTGTCTAACACACATGGAGCCATACAGCAATACTTGGGCAAGAAGGCAAGGAAGGAGGAGGGCAACAAGAGAGAAGGGGATGGTGTTATAAGTGACAAACTCCTGTTGACCATGCTTGTCAGGGATCCAGTCTTGGGCAGCTGGCCCGTTGTTTTCAGGGAAAACTTGGGCCAGGTTTTTTGCTGGCAATGCCCACCACAAGAGGGGAGCTAACTTTAAAAGATATGAGGTAGACTTCCCCACCCAAGACCACAGGCCAGCGGCTGGGATTATAGTGTCAATCACCCCTGTGAGGGTGATGTACACAATCCCAAACAGCTTTCCAGGATGGTTGGTTAGGAGGTTGGGTGCAGAAGCAGGCATAGGTTTTGGGGTCACAGGTGGTTCCATGGATAGATTGTAGGCAGGAAGATAGTTGAATTTCCCTCTGAACAACTTAGGTGTTGAAAATATCCACAGGCCTTGTTGGTTGTATCTAACTGTGGATTGTATGCAGGCCAGGGGATTGAGTTCAAGTATCTTTTCTGGGGTGTATTCTTTGTATTCAGACTTCAGAGGGTAGTTGGTAAAGTGGATGGGTCCAAAGGGTACTCTGTGAGGACAGAAAACAGCAGGCGGCAGGGCAGGCGGGCCAGGAGATCTCAAACTGAATTAGTAGACAGCAAAATAAAAAATAAGACAATAGCTTTATGAGCTAAATTAACATAACCTTTATTCAAAAATGGCAAAAAGTTTGGAGTGCAGGGTCCTTGGGTCTATATAGTACCCCCCTCCAAACTTAACATTTTCTATGGGGGGGTTCATCAGGGCATTGGGAAGGCCAGGGCCGGGGGAACTGGGTGCTTGGGTCCAAAGGCAGCAAAATGGCACCCGGCCCGGGAGTTCTTCCATTGGTCAAGAATTTTGATTTGGCTACCTGATTATCTTGCTTTAGTGTTGTGTTCATGGGACCCGGTTGTGGGCCCGTGCCTCTTTCCCAGGTTGACTCTTGATTAGTTGCTGGTGTAGACTTTGAGTTTATGAAGCTAATAGTTGCCAAATCAGTGCCTCCATTAGGCGCTGTGATTAATCCTCCATTTGGCGCAATGATTTCTTTGGATTTTTCCTTTTTACTGCATGGGTTAATATGCTTGGTGTCAGCTTGTGGGAGATCAATCCCAGAAAAACGCAGACAGGCAGTCCCGCAGTCCACAGGCCTGGCAGCCCAAAGGAATCCAGGTTCAGGGTTTGATTTCTGCTCCTGGGCCCAGGTTTCTAGAGAGGAAGAATTGTCAATCCTGACAATGCTCATAGGAAAACCTCAACTACAGGATTCAAGCTCTGATACCCTGCAGGCTGCCAGCCTTCAGATTTTTGGGCTTGAACCAGAGCAGGATTCAACTTCAGGGAATCCCCTAAAGCTTGATGAACCAAAACCACTTACATTGGCACTCCCCATATTAAAGGTTCCTGTTAACTCAACCAATCAGTGGGAGGGCCTAGCCATAGACCCCAAAATAACTTGGGCCACCACAGAAGGGGAAACAAAGAAACTTCCTATAGAATACGGGCTGCCCAGAGATGATCAACCCCACAACCTGGCAAAGAAATTTGAGTATTCTCAGTTCAAACCAGCCAATGAATTAACTCCCTGAAGGATGCCACCAAGGACTGAAAAATCCTGGTAGAAATTAGCACCTGGGTCCAAGAAATTCGCAAAATTTTACCCATGGCAGATGGGTATACTTATACCCTGGGTCACCAGGAAGTTGCTCATCACCACTCTTGCAATAAAGTGACATCAACCTTTGGTTCAACCAGGTTATTCCATATTTGATTTTAGTTCTATTTCATTTGCAGTCTACCTCTTGCAATTCTGTACCTCACATCCACCAACCCCAAGAAACTGTGGACCAACTGCCTGAACTATATTGTCCACCAGGTGCTCCCTCTGGCCCAGTACATCTTACTGAATACCCACCTAACCTGACATATTTGGAATTCACCCTAGAGGAAATCCCAATCTACAACCCAGAATCCAGAACAAAAGAGACAGAAACCATTTGCAGAGAAGGAACCTGAGTCATCATACCTCCCCTGCTATTCTGCAACAAGTACAACTAACTGCCTGCGTATTTGGTCCCAATGACTACGCCTTTCACCCCACAGCCCAACCGCCCGCAAGAATCTGTTGCTGCCAATGAATCCACTTCCACTCAGATATTTGGAGTGATGTACATCACTCTTACTGTCTTGATAGATTCTATGGTACCTGCCAGCAGACCTTGGGCTCTCCTGGGCAAATTGTTATCTTATATTGTAAAGTTAGCCCCAATCTTGTGGTGGGCCCTCCCTGCTGGGCCTACAGGCCGTCCACCCGCAAGTTCTCAGGAACCCCCCACAGGCTGGATCCCTGAAACTAACCTTAGGATTGGATTTGTACTAAGTCTTGGTTAGAATAGCAGGGAAGACTATGTGATTACCTTGTTGCCCTGATTGAATATTACTGCTAGACGTGGCTAGAGAGGCTCCAAAGTACGTGGAGACACAAAGACAGAAATGTGAATAGAACTTAAATTTTATTGGGTATAGAAATTGGGATTATATACTGTGTAGTTTTACCATAAAACAGTACATGGACGGTAGGATCACTTGCCACAAGCATGAGTGGGGCAAGTGAGTTGCGCAGAATCAGGAAACTGAACAATTGTTTTCCCCAATTTGAAGCCAGACTCATTTTGAAGGGCAAAAGCAAAAGAGAGATATTTGTCCTTAAAATAACCCATCAAAGACATATCAAAACTTGGTTAATGACAGCATTCACAACACCCCTATTTCTCAACTGGAAGCGTTAGTTTTAAGTTCATAAAGGCAGTTTCTGTTGGGAAATTAGATGACAGTTTCTGTGGTAAACTTCTGCTTGAGTTTCTCAAAGGCCTGGTCTCATGGATAGGTCTATTTTAAATGCCGCTTAGTATTCAGCATCTTGGTGAGGGGACAATTAGTTTCCCACAATTGGGAACTAATTTGTGCATATAAATGATACTTCCCAGGAATGTATGCACCTGTCACACATTGATGGGAGGTGGCATGTTGGTGATTGCTTTGATTTTGACAGGGTTGGTTTTTATCCCTTGGACAGAGATGATGTGCCCAGGAAATAGCAACTCTGACCATAGAAACTCACATTTAGAGGGGTTGGTCTTCAGTTAATGTTTCCAAAGTGTATTAAGAACGGCCTAGATTATGAAGATTATTGGTTTGATCCTGACTGTATACAATAATGTTGTATAAATAAATATGACACACTTTCCTACCAGTTCCTTGAAGGCCTTGTTAATAAACTGTTGCAACTGAAACAATGAGGATTCAGTATTTGAATTGGGGAATATAACAGTCTAATAGAAAGGACAGGAATAATAATAAGGTATTTTTTATTATAGAATACTTCAATTAATATACTATATGGGGAAAGCCACCAGGCCACAAGTGGGTGGCATGGTGGCATGTTCCATGTAAGAATTGGAGCCAAGGAATAAGTTGTGCGGGATCAGAAGGTTGAATTGGTAGTGCTCCTAATTGGGAGAAAGTGCCCACAGTTTGACATTGCCATCAGATTGGTTCATGTTGTTAGATACGTCAAGGGATGGCTCATTGAGAGTCCCCTGTGTATTGTGAGATACATTGGCAGGCAAGCTTGGAAGCTCAGTTGCAACAGAACATTGTGTTGTAACTGTGCTGTTTTAGAAGAGTTATATGGGGAAAAATATTTAGAAGATAGATAATAATCTTTATTGAGAGATAGTGCTTATATAGTCATTGTGAGTCAAGGATAACAGGAACATGATTGTGTTGATCACACAGTTGGATGGTGACAGGAGTGGCTTGATCCTAGTAATGAGTCAAGCGCCAAAACGCAGTATCCACTGTAGAGGATCATCATCTGTTCATGTTGTTGGATTTGGTAATTTGAGTTGACTTCCTAGTCTGGCTACAAGTGACCGGATAATTGGATTGCAGGTTACAAACCTGCTTGGTTGGGATCTTGCTGGTGGGTAGAGCCTGCAGTTTTGACACCCCCCCTGACTGAAGGTTGGCCTCCTCTGGGGGCAGGTTGTCAGGGAGGTTGTCAGGAGCCCGGGAGCCGTATTGAACTAGTTGCTGTTCTGTGGCAGGCAGGGCAGTTTCTTGTTTTTATGTCTTGCTTTGCAGGGTTGTAGGCAATCATGATGTAGGGTCTTGTCTTGCTTAAGTTTTCCAAGCCCTTTCACAAGGTAAGTGTTATTGTTGTTTACCTTTAGAATGATTGCTGGCCTCACTTTCTTGGGTTGTAGCTTGCTCTTGTCAGCATTCATGACCCAAACTTTGTCCCCAAATTCATGTCTATTGTGGATGGGGACAAATGTCTTTTGCAGAAGTTCATTCTCCTTTGCTGTTTGCTTGTGTTAGCCTCTATCACTTGAGGGTCTGAGCGTGGAGGGACTTCACTTGGAATTTCCAGTTTAGGTCCTGCCAATGCTTGAATGATATTTGGCTGTGTGCTGTATACCAGTTCAAATGGGCTTTTTCCGGTGGATCTGTTCACTTGGGTTTGACACACAAGTAGTGAAGTTGGTAGCTGCTTATACCAGTCTTCAGGTCTCCTGGCAGTGAGTTTGGCTAAGGCTTGCATAAGGCTACCATTAAGCTGCTCTACGCGTCCATTGGCCTGTGGGTGGTATGGTGTTGTCACGGTATGCTTGACCCCATTTTTGGTGAGGTATACATTGGTGTCTTAAGAGGTCAATTCTTTGCCTCCATTGGTTATCAGGAGTTCTGGCTTTCCAAACTTGCTGATTATCTCCTTGCCAATAAATTTTTGTATGTCATTGCCAGTGTGTTTCTTTACTGCTTGGGCTACTGGCCATCTTGTAGCAAAGTCAATGACGGTGATGATGTATTTCTTGTCATCGTGTTTTCCTGGCATGGGGCCAACAATGTCAAGAGCCCATACTTTGAAAGGTAGTTGTGTGTGGATAGTAAGTACTGAATTTGGAGGGGTTTTGCTTTTGACAAACTTTTTGTATACTTCACATTGGTCTAGAGCTTCTTGAACATTGCAGTATAAGGTTGGCCACCAGGCCTTATGTTTAAAGAACTCATATAGGTTTTGGCTCTTGGTATGTCCAAGGTCTCTGTGATAGTGTAGGATGGTGTTGACTTGCTGATGTGATGGAATGTAGGGAATGGCTGTGCTGTCAGTCATCTTTCTGTGTAGGATCCCATATATGTCAGCAAAGAGGTGTGCATTTTTGATGACTGCTTCCTTTTTTATGTTGGTTGTGCTAGGGGGAAACCTTTGTCCTTTGTTTATAGTACTAAGAGAGGCCAGTCTGGATTGAGCCCATTTTCTCCTCTTGAAGCACAACATACAGGTGGGACAGGGCGTCTGCCATGGCAAGCTCAGCCCCAGGTTTGTACTGGATGAGCATGTTAAATCTCTCCAATAGCTCCATCCACTGGGCTTGGCGGCGCAACAGATTTTCTTGAGTTTTGGAATAGATGAGTGACTTGTGATTGGTTAATGCTGTGAATTCTTCCTGGCGTTCCAGGTAAAAGCGCCATTTGACTAGGCAGTGTATGATAGCCAACAGTTCTTTGTTGTGGATAGGGTATCAACACTCACCATCTGTCAATTTTTGCAATTTATAAGCTACAGGCAGGAAGTCACTGTCATTATTTTTGATTTGTAGTACTTCACCAAGGGATGCATCTGAGGCGTCAGTTTTCATTTGGTATTCCCTGTCACGTTTGGGGTATTGTAGGATGGGAGATGTTGTGAGTTTCTCCTTGAGACGTCTAAAACAGAGGTCACATTGGGGGGTCCACACAAATTTGGACTTGGCGCCTGTTATGGCAGATAAGGGGGCATTCAAAACGCCACAGTCAGGTATGAAGCATTGTACATAGGCCACAATTCCCAAGAAGGTACAGAGTTCCAACTTATCCTTGGGTGGTGGCATCTTGCAGATGGCCTGTATCTTTTGAATGTCAGGTTTGATGCCATCCTTTGAGACTATGTGTCCCAAGAAGGGTAGTTGCTCACGGAAGAACTGGCACTTGGAGGGTTTGGCCAACAGTTTTTGTTGTGCCAAGGTAGCAAAGACTACCTCTAGGTCTTTGTGGTGTTGTTTTACCAAGGGGCTGTAGAAAATGATCTCATCTAGATATACTAGGGCGTGCTTGCCTATGTGGGGCGCAAATACTTTGTTCATGAAGGTTACAAAGGTGGACGGGGCATTGATCATGCAAAAGTTGAGTACCACACATTTGTAGGAGCTGTATTTAGTGCAGAAGGCTGTTTTGGGGATGTCTTCCTCTTTAATACAAATCTGATTGTAGCCTGCAGTTATATCAATCTTGTAGAAGACTGTGGCTCCTCCCAAGGCATCAAAGAGGTTGTCAATCAGTGGCAGTGGGTAAAAATTCTTAATGGTAACTTTGTTTAGGGCGCAGTAGTCTGTGACCAGACGTAAGGTACTGTCCTTCTTAGCCACAAAGAATACGGTGGCCCCAAAGGGAGATTGTGAGGGGTGGATAAGTCCTTTTTCCAATGCCTCCTTGAGGTAGGCGCATAAGGCGTCATCTCCATTTGGGGTCAGCCTGTAGATAGGGTGCACCTTGGGTACAGCCCCCTTGAGTTGGATGGAGTGCTGAATATTCTTTTCAGGGGGCAGCCTGGGTAGCGCTTCCTTGAAGATTTCTGGATGGCAGGCCACAATGTTGCAGTCCTGAGGCGTGGAGGTATCCTGGTGATCCTTAAAGTGTATGATCTCATACTGGCAGGAGTCCCAGTCAATTGCCTTCAGGTTTTCTTTCTTGTCCTGGGTCTCTGTGATACGTACAAAGACGTGGTTGCGTAGCAGTTGGTCCACAGAGTCAGGGTAGATCTGGTGGTCGACACCTTCACGCTTGATGGTCAACACAGAGGTTTTCCAGTCTACGTGAGGATTGTTCTTCTGTAACCAGTCTAGTCCCAGTATAATGTCAAACTTGGGAAAGTCAATGACGGGACCTTGAATGGTGGAGTAGAGATTCTCAAGCATGACGGAGAAGGGGGTAGTTTCCTTTGTCACAGTGATGTGGTGTTTGTCAGCCAGGACCACATTTTTAATCCATGAAGGATTAGTGGTCAGCCTGAAGTTATCCACAAAGCTACTGTTGACCAGGGTTCAGTCTGCGCCCAAATCCAGGAGTGCTGAGCCTGTGTAACTGCAAAAGCAGAAAGGATAGGGCATCAATTTATTGGGATGTCTGGCAATGGTGTACAGTACCAGGTCCTCTGAGGGCACCTGGATCATTGGGCATTGGTCCACGTCCTTGGGTTGGTATTCATCATTGGGTGAGTCAGGAGTTGCGTGGGGAGAGCCTGGCTTGCTTAGTGCTCTCCCTGGGCTTTTCCCTCTTCTTGGTTACCTTTTGTGGTGGTGATACAGAAATGGGTCCAGTTTGACTGGCCATTGTTTCCATTTCCATGTCCATTTGAACCCGTGGGTTTGTGATTGGCGTTGTTCCCATTGCCTCCAGAAGGCAATTGCAAGGAGCGCCTGCCTGGGTGGGAATCCTTGGGTCTTTCTCTTTTCCCAGTTTGTGCCTTATGCAGTGTGTTGGATATTTGCTCCTCTTTCTCCGCTTCACGGTACAGGCTTTGCAGGTTGGTCACCTGATCCAGGTTTACATGCCTCATCACATGCAACTTAATAGTGTTGTAGTACATGAGGTGTGTGGCTGGGGTGTCAAAGACCATCTTGGATGGTGCACAAAGATGGAGTTCCTTGTAGGTGCGGGTGAGTTCCTTCACAGTGCCTGTCTGGGTCACGTTCTTCACTTGGTGTATTATCTTGAGCGCTGTATCTTTAAGCACAAATCTTGCCAGGAAGTCTTGCTTAAAGGTATCCCAGTTCTTGTTGGTGTGCTCTTCATGCCATTTTTTGCACCAGGTGCCAGTGTCATGGGTCAGGAAAATAGAAATTTCTGCAATTCAAAACCGCTGTGGGCATTCCATCTGAGCCAGCTTGCTCTGGGAAGACTGGATCCATGTGGCAGTGTTGTTGTTGTTGGCCCCGGCAAAAGGTTCCAAGGCGGTGCTCCATAGTCTTTGAGCTACGTAGGCAGGCATGGTGGTTTTGTTGGCTGGTTGCGGCATCAAGGAGGGAGCCTGAAAGAAACCTTGTGCAGACATGGCGTTGAAGGCGGGTAGCGGAATTACCGTGTTCTGGTACAGGACAAAGCCATCAGGTATGGAGGTACCAGGGGTGTACAGAGGCCAGACATAATTCTGTCAAGGATTTGTTGGCCACGGCGTGAGCAGGCAACAGGCAGAATTTTTAAAGATAAGGTAGGATGGGAAACCTACCTGTGCTACCAATGTTGTAACTGTGCTGTTTTAGCAGAGTTACACAGGGAAAAATATTTAGAAGATTGATAATAATCTTTATTGAGATATAGTGCTTATATAGTCATTGTGAGTCAAGGATAACAGGAACATGATTGTGTTGATCACACAATTGGATGGTGACAGGGGTGGCTTGATCCTAGTAATGATTCAAGCGCCAAAACAAGGTATCCACCATAAAGGATCATCATCTGTTCATGTTGTTGGATTTGGTAATTTGAGTTGACTTCCTAGTCTGGCTTCAAGTGGCCAGATAATTGGATTATGGGTCACAAACTTGCTTGGTTGGAACCTTGCTGGCAGGTAGAGCCTGAAGTTTTGACAATTGAAAAAGATGGATAGTGTGTTATTCATGCCAAAATTCATGACACAGAACTCAAACAACTCACAACATGTTTGAAATACTGTTTTTGCCTCATCACTATAGGTAATCCTGACCTAGTTGTACCCTGCGGTGAGATCAATCTTACTAAAGAATTTTTCACCTGGAAGTGTATCAAAAAGATTGTTGATTTGTGGTAGAGGGCACTTCTTTTTTATAGTGACTTTTTTAGGGCACATTAATATGTGACCAGGAAGAGTGAACTGCTATTTTTGGCCACAAAGAATACTGTAGCTCTTTACAGGGAAACAGAGGGGTGGATAAAGTCCTTGTCTAAAGTATTCACAAGGTGCTGACAGATTTTTGTCTTCCTTTGGTGTCAGATAGTATAATAGACTAGCTTTTGATGATGACCCTTGTAACTGAACAGTATGCTGGATCTCTTGAGGTAAAGTTAACTGGTCTAATGTTTTGCTAAATATATCCTTAGACATGTCAAGTAGCTTCTGAAAAACTGGTGGTGATGGATTGTTCATAGGGGAAGGTGAAGAGGGTTCAGAGAGGATAACCTCAACTGAACATTGGGTGAAGTCCAAATTTCCTCTTTTGAATTCATATGAGCTTTCCTCTGTTATTTGTACAAAGATGGTGTCATTGAGTAGCTTGTTCATATTAATATGATAGATTTGGAAGCCTACATCATTTCTTTTTAGAGTGATTACAGAGGTGTCCCAGTTGATGTAAGGGAAGTTGTAGTGTAGTTAGTCCAAACCTACAATCACAATGTGGTAAAGATTACTCATGATAGGTCTGGAGAGCCTAATTTGAATGTTTCCCATTCTTACTAAGAAGAATTCCATTTCATGGATGATGGCTACTCTGTGGGAGTCTGCTATGCTCACTGCTTTGAATTGGCTGGGTACTTGGTCTAGCTGTTGGGGGGCAGTGAAATCCTGGTTGAGCATAGTATAATGAGACCCCAGTGTCTAACAGAAGCTTGTGGGTATTCCCACAGAATCAAAAGGGTTAAGTCAAGTGAGCAATTTTATTTGATAAATGACTGGCTTGGAAGACAAGGTTGTCACTGTGCACTTGAAATGCATCTAAGTTTTTGACTTTTTGCAAATTGAAGTTGTAGGGATTTTTAGCAAGGAGAGATTGGGAGTATGGGTTAAGTGGGGTTGCAGAGCCTCTCATGTCTATAACCCCCAGGCTTTTTATGATCTCTCAACCTGTGGTAACTGCACACCCCCTCATAAGGGCACTTGTTGCTGTTATACTGCTGGCAGGGCTAGTGGTTTTCTACTTGACTGTGAGCACTGACAGGCATGGGGCAAGGTTCAGGGGGCGCATCATTAGACTTTCAGAAACCCATCATAGTTTAGCTATTCACTTCTATTATGACCTTGTAGCAATCATCAATGGAGGTAAAATGCCCCACAGACACCCACATTCAAATATGGTGTTTTAACACATTGATAATGAGGGTGAGGATCATGGCATTTTCATTGATAATGGCTTCTGGTGTCAGGAATGCTTTTACTATCCTTCCTGAAAATAACAAGGGAATTTCTACCTTCCCAGGTCCTGGGAACCCTTGTCCCAATTTGGATCTTTCCTCAGAACCTAAAAATGATTTATTAGTTGGTAATACCAGCTCTAAGTTACCTTTATTTTATCTTAATTCAAGTTCAGATCCCACTTCTGGGACCAATCCGGGGATCAAACTTGGGTCCTCCCTCTCACTAGGAAAACACCTATACAAAGTTAATGATTTGAATTTGAATTCACCTTTGGCACAAACAAAACAGAAGCCTACAGCCAATCAAATCTTATGCCCAAGGTTGGGTTACTCAAATTTGTGTATACTTTGAAAGCAGTTTTTGTTAAGCAAACCTAGGCTCTGTAGTTGCTTTTAATCAAGTAAAACATTGCTTGCCCTCTTCTGGTGATGCAGTTGCACACCAGAAGGCCCCCAAGCTGTTGCTTCTCCAACAGCTGGGGTAAATGGCACCCAGCCGTTTGGAGAAACCTCAGCAGGGACTAGTTATCTTTAAATTATCTTTTTTTAATTTTAAATCAAAGCTCCCCCTGCCAAGTTTCCTTCCCCAATTTCCCCATGATTTCTCCAATCCCCCCTTGGAATTACAATTTAAACAGCTCTTGACAGTCTATAAAAAGGCTTCATTTGTCAGAGTGTTTGATTGTTCAGTTAATAAAGTCAATTTACCAACTTAGTTGATTTATCTTTTGCCTACTCTCCAAATCTGGAAATCAAACACCATGATGCTACCCAGGTCATCCCAATGGGGACCATTTGGGTATAAATGGTTGGTTTGGTTGCTCCTTGTCCAGTCCCTTACTGCAAGCCTATCTTTTGGAACCAGAGCAGATTCTGGTTCACCTCCTCCCAATTACTTGGACAAGTTGTGGCGCCAAGTGGTACCAGGTGTATGGTATACCGCCACCCCACTGTCACAGAATCCCCCCATCACAGAGGAACCACAGGTCATGGGGGGCAGTCTGCCCAGTACTTCCTTATTTCATCCCTTGGCTTTGGTTTTCCTTCTAAGTTATCTTGGAGCTTACTTCCTGTTGGGAAGATTTAATCCCCTTTTGGGTTGATACCATCTTATTGGAGAATTGTTTCATATGGGGATGGTCTCCTTTCCAATTGGTTCTCTAATTACAGGGTTGAACCCATCTGCGGCCATACATCTTTTGGGTGGTATGTTTCTGAGCAGATGGGTTCCTGACAGTTTAACTGAACCCATTTTTGAGGCTCTTTTTGGGACCTCAAAACAAACCAAATCTGCTGAAATGGAGTTCCAGCTAGGATTAGTTAAAACCTTGTCCTTGGTTTTTTCCCTTGTCTTGGTCTGTGCCACCACTGTTCTTATCACCAGATCCTACCATCAAGCCAAGTCTAAACATGGGGATCCAAAGCCACTTCAGAACCAGGTTCAGACTGTGGTCTTGAACAACATCTCGTCTATCCAGTCGGAGAACATGGAGTCTAATGAAATCCTAATGCTTTTAGCCTTTTCTCAATCCCTCTTTGATACGTCTCCAGACTAATTCCGCACTGACGCTCAGAAGGTACATCATGTAGCCAAGCAGCTACAAGGGACAGCCCAACAATGGTATGCCAAGTCTACTCTGAAAGGAGAAAAGCTTCTTCACAATTACCCTACCTTTTGTGATTCTCTTCTTGCCATAATTTTACCAGCCTTGTCTAAAGAGGAACTTTGTGACCAGATCTCTAGCCTTTATCAGGGCAAGATGACCACAAGTGAGTTTCTCAAGGAGTTCACCCATCTCAAGGAAGCCATTGGCATGGATGACAAAGAAAGCTGTTATATGCTTCAGAAACGCCTATCTACAGACATGAAGGCTTTCTTAGCCCATCACATCCTACCCAATACCTACAATGAGCTTACCCAAGAAATCCTTTGTTGGGCTCCCAGAGTGAAACAATTCCCAGCCTGGAAACCCAATCCTTCCAAACCCACCATTCCCCAGAAGATCCTTGGGACCAATACCTCCCAGCAGGGTTAGTTCCCAAGGAGGGAGGTGGATATCAGCTATCCAAGGCCGAGCGTAAACGACGCATGGACAAAGGATGCTGCCTCTATTGTGGGAAAAAGGGACATCAAGCAAAGGACTGCTTTGCCTTGAACTGTGTCCAACAACATCCTCCCGCGGTCCTTGCTGCCTCTGACCCCAATAAAGCCACCATTAAGTCTTATGCCACCTTTCCCGTGATAATTACCTCAATTCATGGGAAACTTTCAACATTGGCCCTTTTAGATACCGGAGCTATGGGCAACTTCATTGAAAACTCCCTTCTAAGTTCTCTGGGGATATCAGGAGTTACCCCGTCCTCTGTTCTATTGGCAAACAAAACTCAGATAACAGTTCAAAAATTGGCGCTATCCCTTCAAACCACTATTGTAGACACTGAATTTCATCTGGAGTTTTTGGCTATTCCAGGTCTGGCATGCCCAGTGATTTTGGGCTACTCTTGGTGCAAGCAAGCCCATATGAACATCAATTGGGATTCCCATCATATAGATTTTACCAACCAGGGTAAATTGTTCTCGGTTCCCATCAACCTCAACACCTCCTTCTCTGACTCATACCTCTGTGGAATCATGACCCTCCTGCACACCAAGGGTTCTCTTCCAGAGAGTCTAAAGGATTATGAGGGTCTTTTCAGTGAAGCAAGCTGCAATGAGCTCCCCGCCCACTGAGCTTTAGACTTAAGAATTGATCTCATCCCTGGTAGCACACCAACTTGGGGAAAATTGTACTCCACCAACAGGGCCCAGGGAATTGCACTCAAGGAGTATCTGGACAAAAACCTTTGCAAAGGATTCATCTGTAGATCAAACTCTTCTTGCTCCTCTCCCATCTTCTTTGTTAAAAAGTCTGATGGCACCCTGTGCCACGTGGTTGACTATGCCAAACTTAACTCAATCACCATCAAGAATTGCAACCCTCTTCCTGCTGCAGAAACCCTCACAGATAAACTTACAGGGGCATGAATCTTCTCCAAACTAGACTTGCAAAACACTTATAACCAGATCTGTATTTCTGAGGGGGATGAGTGGAAGACCGCCATTAGAACACCCTTTGGCCTGTATGAATACCTAGTCATGCCTTTTGGTCTCAGCAACGCCCCAGCAGCCTTCCAAGGACTCATGAATGAGGTGCTATTCCCATTTCTAGATAATAGTGTGGTAGTATATCTCAACAACATCCTCATTTACTTGCCTGACCAGGAAACTCATGTTGAACACTTGAAGGAAGTGATGGATGCTCTTACCAGGGTCAATCTTTTTTGCAAACTATCTAAGTGTAAATTCTTTGCAACAGAAGTCAAGTTCTTGGGGTACTCCATCAAACCAGGAGGCTTTGCAATTGCCCCTTCCAAGGTGGAGGCTGTCCTGAACTGGCCTGTTCCCACGTCTTGCACTAAGCTTAGGGGCTTCCTTGGTCTAGCCAACTTCTGTAGGAAGTTCATCAAGGATTTCTCAGCCACTGCTCTACCTCTCACTTCTCTTACCTCTAGCAAGGTGCTGTTTGATTGGTCCAAGTATGCTCAGGAATCCTTTGATTGCTTGAAACAGCCTTTCACCTCTGCCCCAGTACTCCTTTGCCCCAACCCTGAACGCTAATTTTTTTGGAAACAGACGCATCAGATTATGCCTTGGGAGCGGTACTGATCCAGCTTGAGGAGGATGGTGAAATCCACCCTGTGGCTTTCTACTCCTATAAGCTCTTGGATTGGGAGCAAAACTATCATGTGTATGATAAGGAGTTGTATGCAATAGTAAACTCTCTTAAACACTGGCGTTGTTACCTTGAGGGAAGCAAGTTCCCTACCATCATCAGAACAGATCATAAGAATCTCCTCTACTTTACAGAAAAAAGGAAGATAGCACCTCGCCTGGCCAGATGGGCAATTGACCTCCTGGCTTTTGACTTCACAATTGAATACACTCCTGGAAAAATGAACGTGGTTCCAGATACTATTAGCTGATGCAAAGACCTGAAGGACAACAATACCTAAAACCATGACCACAATAATCAATCAGTGCTGACGGCTTCCCAATTCCTGTCCAGCATCATTGAAATTTGGTACATATTTCCTTGGACCAGGAGATCATGGAAGCACAGATGCACTCACAATTTCAAACAGAGCTTGAGGGAATGCTAAGAAGTTCTTCAAAGACTAACACAATCAACAATCAGGGGATAACATATGTCAAAGGTGCCTTGGTGGTCCCCAAGGGGGGACTCCAAACCAAGGCAATACTACACATGCATGAGGGCCCTTTGTCCGGACATGGTGGGTTGCTCAAAACCTTGAAGCGTCTTGGGCGTCAATACTGGTGGCCTGGAATGAAGAAGGACATCAAGACTTGCATCTCCAACTGCCTCGGCTGTGGGAGAAACAAACCCTCCAACACTAAGCCCCAGGGATTCCTCCGTCCTTTACCCATACCTTCTTGCCCATGGTCTTCCATATTGATGGACTTCATAGTGGATTTACCTATGAGCAAAGGGAACACCAGCATCATGGTTGTGGTAGACCACATGACCAAATATGCCATCTTCATTCCCTTTGCTTCATGTACCTCAAAGGAAGTAGCCAGCATGTTCTTCCGCAAGGTGGTCAGTGATCATGGGCTTCCCAAGGACATTGTCTCAAATTGAGGTGTCCAATTCACTTCCCAGTCCTGGAAGGCTCTAATGGACCAGATGGGGGTGACAGTGAACTTATCAACCTCTTTTCACCCCCAAACAGATGATCAAACCAAGCGTGTGAATCAAGTACTGGAGGGATACTTGCGACATTATGTAAATTCATAACAAGACAATTGGGTCCACTATTGCCATCTAGCCCAGTTATGCTATAACACTGCACACCATAGCTCAATTGGTATGTCTCTCTTCTTTGCCAACTTTGGGTTTGACTTGGAGTCCTTTCCCTCCAATCTCAAGGAATCAGCCTTCCCTCAAGCCAATGAAATAGCCAACAGAATGAAAGAAGTACACTCCAATCTTATTGAGTTCCTCAGCAAGGCCAGATCTGAATAAAAAAACATGCTGATTGTCACCGTTCACTGGCAAAGGAATATCCTGTTAGGTCTTATGTCTACCTCAATGCCTGCAACCTGAAGTTGAAGATTCCAAGCAAGAAACTGGGTCCCAAGAAGATTGGTCCACTCAGAGTCCTGGAACGCCTCTCCAGTCTGAACTATTGACTTGAGCTACCAGCTGGTTCTAGTGTACATGATTTATTCCATGTGGCTCTACTTACTCCCTTTGAGGGTGACCCTAATGTCCTGTCAGGACGGAATCCCAACCCACAGATTATCTCAAACACCTTTGAATGGGAGGTGGAGGACATCATTGCACATTGTCTAGTCAAAGAGAAGGTGCAATACTTGGTCAAATGGCTGAATTATGGAGAGGAGTCAAATTCCTGGGAACCTGTGGAGAACCTTGCCAACTGTGAACAGGTCCTGAACAGGTTTCATTCCCAGGGAGAGCCTTCTCTAGGTGAGGGTAGTGTCAGGAATGCTTTTACTATCCTTCCTGACAATAACAAGGGAATTTTTACCTTCCCAGGTCCTGGGAACCCTTGTCCCAATTTGGATCTTTCCTCAGAACCTAAAAATGATTTATTAGTTGGTAATACCAGCTCTGAATTACCTTTATTTGATCTTAATTCAAGTTCAGATCCCACTTCTGGGACCAATCCGGGGATCAAACTTGGGTCCTCCTGCTCACTAGGAAAACACCTATACAAAGTTAATGATTTGAATTCAGATTCACCTTTGGCACATAACAAAACAGATGTCTACAGCCAATCAAATCTTATGCCCAAGGTTGGGTTACTCAAATTTGCATATACTTCAAAAGCGGGTTTTTTTAAGCAGAACCTAAGCTCTGTAGTTGTTTTTAATCAAGTAAAACATTGCTTGCCCTCTTCTGGTGATGCAGTTGCACACCAGAAGGCCCCCAAGCTGTTGCTTCTCCAACAGCTGGGGTAAATGACACCCAGCTGTTTGGAGAAGCCTCAGCAGGGGCTAGTTATCTTTAAATTATCTTTTTTTTAATTTTAAATCAAAGCTCCCCCTGCCAAGCTTCCTTCCCCAATTTCCCCAATATTTCTCTAATTCCCCTTGAAACTACAATTTAAACAGCTCTTAACAGTCTATAAAAAGGTTCCATTTGTCAGGGTGTTTGATTGTTCAGTAAATAAAGTCAATTTATCAACTTAGTTGATTTATCTTTTGCCTACTCTCCAAATCTGGAAATCAAACACCATGATGCTACCCAGGTCATCCCAATGGGGACCATTTGGGTATAAATGGTTGGTTTGGTTGCTCCTTGTCCAGTCCCTTACTGCAAGCCTATCTTTTGGAACCAGAGCAGATTCTGGTTCACCTCCTCCCAATTACTTGGACAAGTTGTGGCGCCAAGTGGTACCAGGTGTATGGTATACCGCCACCCCACTGTTACAGAATCCCCCCATCACAGAGGAATCACAAGTCATGGGGGCCAGTCTGCCTGCTCCTTCCTTATTCCATCCCTTGGCTTCTGTTTGTCTTCTCAGTTATCTTGGAGCTTACTTCCTGTTGGGAAGGTTCAATACCCTTTTGGGTCAATACCGTCTTATTGGAGAATTGTTCCATATGGGGATGGTCTCCCTTCCAATTGGTTCTCTAATTACAGGGTTGAACCCATCTGCGGCCATACACCTTTTGGGTGGTATGTTTCTGAGAGGATGGGTTCCTGACATCTGGGGTGGTGGTAATAGTTTGCTGCCTGGCAGCAAGGTATTCAGGGACGCTCCCTGTTTGTTTAATTGCAATCAGGTGTGTTCCACAACAATGGGTGAAAAGGTTTCACTGTAGCAGAACTTAGCAGTGTCTCTGAACAGTTTGGCAGAAATCAACAGATAATAAGAAGAATTTTCCAGGTGGTGGGTTTCACCACCCAAATTCACATGGAGTTGATGATTAACCACCAACAAAGCTTCAGATACTGTTTTTTTATAACTGTGCTGTTTTTGCAGAGTTACAAGGGGAGAATATTTGGAAACTAGACAATATTCTTTATTGAGAGATATTTATTATATAGTCATTTTTAAATCATGTATAACAGGAACATAATTGTGTTGATTACTTGGTTGGATGGTGAATGGGGTGGCTTGATCCTGATAATGAGTCAACCGTCAAATCAAGGTATCCACCGCAAGAAATCATATTTTGCTCATATTTTTGGATTTGGAAATTTAAGTCAACTTCCTAGTTTGGCTCTGGGTTGCTGGGAAGTTGGGTTGCAGGTCACAAACCTGCTTGATTGGAACCTTGCTGGCAGGTTGAGTCTGCTGTTTTGACATTTTGATCAAACTCTCAAAGGATACACTAGGGTTTAGCAAAATAATTAAGCCCAACCAGAAAAGTCCTGGGTAAATGGTCTGAGAGAAATCAATGTATCTTCTGTGTAAAACTCAGAACATCAAGAAGGAACAACTGTCTCTGGTTCAGATTCTGCAGGGAAGACACCAAGATTCTGGGCTATTGGATTAACATTAGGAGGCACCAAAAAAAAGTACCAACAGTGGGGCCCCATCTTCCAGTAATGATTTGACTTAGGATCAAACTATACATGATGTAGCAGAGTAGGCCAACTACAGGATGCATTATAAAATAAAGTTAGACCAGTAGAATATTTGGTTTATTTGAGTATTTTTTAGGGAGGACTCAACTATTAAGAGTTAAACAGTGAAAAATTTCCAATGTGTACCAAATTTTGACTAAGCAATACCACCTGGATCCATGGCTCTTACTCTGTCTGCATCATTCAAAGAGCACCTGGTCCAGTACGCAAAAACACTTGGGTGACTAATTTCTGGTGTCTGTTCTGATAAATGAGATTTTATTGAGTGAATCTTAGATTACATCTATTTATCAGTGTCAATGTGCAACAGGGGATCAAATCCAGATGGAAAACCAAAGTGCCAGTAACAAATTTCCAATTGACAGTTTGATTAAAATCTTTTAAATTGGTTAACCTGGTTAATGGTTTGCCCAACTTTTGAGCCTTGCAACTAAGGCAAGTAATCCCAGGCAAAATGAAACCTACTGTGACAAAAAGTGCCCAGGTGACTTTGTTGTGTTCTGAGGCGCAGCACAGATACACAACGGGGAATCTAACCTTAGGATTGGATTCATACTAAGTCTTGGTTAGAATGGCAGGGAAGGCTATGTGATTACCTTGTGGCCCTGATGGTATGATATCTACTAGACATGGATAGAGAGGTGCCAAAGTACTTGAAGACACAAAGACAAAAATGTAAATATAACTTAACTTTTATTGGTAACTAAGAAATAGAATATATAGTGGCTAACAATACCACAAACACTACCAGGATAGTATGATCACTTGCCACAAGCATGAGTGGGGCAAGTGAGTTGTGCAGAATCAGGAAAATGAACAATTGAATTTCCCAATTTGGAGCCAGTCTTGTTTTGAGGGGCAAAAGCAAAAGAGAGAGATTTGTCCTTGAAATTACCCATCAAAGGCAAAATTGAAACATGGTGAATGGCAGCATTTATGACAGACTTCAAGTTCTTTACTGGCCCAGGTGATGAACCACACAGTGGCAGGCCCAGTGAGGTGTCCTAATGCTGCGGCAACCCACATGGGTTCAGGCACTTGAAAAATGCAGAAGGGGGGTTTCTGTGGAGTGTAGCCAACTTAAAATTTTGGCACATTTCACACCAGTTGTGAAAGGTTCTGACTGTAGGTTCAGCATGTGTTGTGAAAGATCATACTGGGGAAGAATGACACTCATGTTGTGCTGTCCCTGTCACAGATAATGCCATCTTAACAGAAATCAGTCTCTCCCAGAAGAAACTGCCCAAGCAGATAGACCTAAAAAAACTCATGAAGAGTCTGGCTGATCTAAAACATGCCATCAACAATAAATAGGTTATGGCAAAGCATGCACAGGTTTTACTAATTTTGTTGAATGAGTTAAAAAAGGATTGTAAAACTCAAAAACAGGTAATTCAGTTCTTTTTGATGCCAAAATTGATTTATGAAATCACAAAATTTTTAATAAATTCTGGAGCCTCAATGACAAAACATGAGGCCTGTCACATCATCATCAAATCTCAATTGCTATATTGACTTACAATTCCATAGAACTACTTTGGTCGTTCAATAAATACTATAATTTCAAAACCAATATTAAGTTTAAAGTTTGCAGATCACTATCTCCTGAAGATGGAGTTCCTTCTTGCTTATGTGCCTGTGTGGTACCTTGCGGTTTGTGGCTTCAATTTTTCAGTTTCTGTGGCCTCTGTGCTGATTTCAGATCCCCTCAATTTTGAAATTGAAGAAATTGTGAGACCAGTTTGTGAGATTGTGTATTTAAAAAATCCAGTCACCATTTCTCAATAAATTTTATTCTTCTGTTCTTCCCTAGTTTCCTTTGGCTATATTATCCCTCTGCCTCTGCTTGGAGATTTCTGTCTGCAAATTTCTGCTTTACAACTTTTATTAATCTTCAATTCTTTGATGATTTGGTATTTTATTCCCTATTTCATGAATTTTTTCAGAATTTTGCAGAGTCTCTACCATGATAATCCCAAGTTGAGTCCGTTGGAGACGCTGGTGAACACTAGTTGGTCTTGGTATATGATGTAGCCTTCTAGGATGCCCCCATCAGGGATGGCTAAGAAGGTCTCTAGGTGAGGTGTAGCCATACAGCCAGCACACTGTTCTTTCTTGGGGGATTTTTTTAAAGGTAGGTTTTCAATTGAATCTACCACTACTACCACTGTTGCAACTGAACCAATACAGCTTTTTCAAACCTGTTGAGATAAATGAAAAATCTCAGTCTAAAAACAAAATAAAGAATTAAGGAATTTATATTAAATTACCATGTATTTGGATCCACCTTGATTTTGCTTTTAGACTGAGTTGTATTTGTTTTTAGACTGAGATTTTTTGTTTATCTCAACAGGTTTGAAGACTACTGTAATAGTTCAGCATTTAGATTGAGGAAGACAACAGTCCAGATAGAAAGGACAAAAATAGGAATAATATGATGTTTATTTAGAGAGTAACATAGTTATATAATATATCAAGAAACCACATACCCATCAGGGGGTGGTGCTGTGACGGGGTTGGTATAAGGTTTTGGGCTGGGAATATCTTAAGCAAGGGATCAGTGTGTTGAATTGACACCACTCCTTATTTGGAGATAATGCCTGCAATTTGACATTGCTCAAAGGATCATCTATACTGCTAGTTATGTTATGGGGCGTCTCTTTGAACGCCCCCTGTGTATCGTGAGATACGTTAGAGGGCGGGGGAATAATCTCAGTCGCAACAAATGATCAAGTGCCAATTATACATTATAATAGTGATACTAACTACTATTTTTTATTGTGCTAGTATTTCTAATTATTAGTTAGCTAGTAGTATTGTTAATAAATCATCAGCTCAACTATCAAGGTTTCTCTCATATTTAATCCATTGAACAGGGTTAAACTTTGTGGGAAAATTTTGGCACGAGCTCATTATTTTTTATTGATTTATAGAGAATATCGTTCAAATAATATACCCTAAAATAGTTGTAGGAATCTATTGGTGACTCAGAATCAAGAATCCCCAATTGCCATGTAGATCGTTGACTGATTGGCTTAAAAAAGTATGGCTCAATTGTAACCTTAATGCAATTCAAAATTCTTTATATTTATTAATTTCAAATAACTGTTGAAGATACTTCCATGTAACAAACAAGTGGATACGGGATTATAGTGTAGGGGTGAAGTACAAAAAGCCCCAAAAATAAACTAAGTGAATAAAGAACGGTTTGTTTGAAATGAAGCGAATTCAGCTTTATAGTTGACAGATAGCGCTAGCTAATTTATTCGAAATTGTAGAATTCGACGTTAACGCTATCACAATAGTAGCTGACAGTGCTCATATCGCTCTATCTAGAAGCTCTGTATAGCTCCAACTAATTGGGTACTCACTTCAATTCCGACAACGTTATTTCTAGGAACTGAGTCTGACAAAATGATATCATTATTAACACCAATAAATAGAGTTTATATTAAAAGTTTTAGGAGTGATGTCATATTGTCGGGTTCTAGTACCTAGAGATAATGTTGTCAGAATTCAAGTGGATGTGGTTTATTCAATCGAATTTAATTAGTATCGATTGGAACTTACAGTTTTGCTGTGAGACCCCTGGAAGTGACTAGTAAGAAGCCTCACCTGATCCCTTGCCAGCCCCTAACATTTTTGTTGGCCAAGTCACGCTTCCACTGGCGCCCATATTTAAATTCAAATTTTGAATGAACTTAGGCCTTGTCGTTTGTCATGGATTTGTTAGTGAATACAGATGTGCTGCCCTTGGGTGAGCTCCGCAAAACCCTCATCCGGCTTGAGGATACCATTACTTTTGGTATGTTCTTTTTTTGGACGGGACTAATATATTAGCTTTTATCGAAAGGGCGCAGTTTAAACTGAATAAGAAGATTTACACCCCTGGAGAGATTCACCTTCCAGATGGTGAACACAAGAGCTTTTTAGAATACTTTTTACACGAAGTTGAAGCTGTACATGGTAAACTTTATGAATGTCTTGTTGTCTAATCTCAATTTAGCCAAGGTGCGTCGCTACACAAGGTAATTACCAACACTACAGCTTTATAGTTCTATGACTATAAGAGATTTCACATCATATTTACCTCGGAAGAATTTCAAGCACTTGATTTTTCTGTCTAACCAAATGTAGTCCCGACGAATATCCTTTCACTGATGATCTTCCTAAACCAGTATTACCACCTTTGGAGTGGCCTATTTTCTTAAAAAGCAACAACATCAACTTGAACAAGAAAATATTCCAAACTTATATAACTGAAATCGCACCTAAAATTTGTTCGGAAGGGGACGATATGAATTATGGAACTGCCGCGACGCTTGATATCGAGGTGCTCCAGGCCCTTTCACGAAGAATTCACTATGGTTAGAACTTTTGTTATACGATATTGCTACAGCATCTACAAAAATTAGCATTGTGGAGTTTGTGTTTTTCTGTTTGAAAAAGCTGACTGCATTTTTCTGAAATATTTATACATGGTCTGCTCAATTTCTTAGTTTGCATCTCAACTCACACGCTTTAAAAATACCTAATTGATTCTTTAGGAAAAATTCATTGCTGAAGCTAAATACCAGGACCCCAAGAATCGCGACAAATATATCGAACTGATAAAAAACAAGGATAGGGAAGCAATCATGGCCTTACTAACAGATAGTGCCGTCGAAGAGCAGCTTCTTAAGCGACTGCGGCGCAAGGCTGAGATTTACGGTCAAGACGTAGTCGATGGCGAAACTGATCAGCGTCCCTCTAATTATAAAATCGGAGTGGATCTGGTAGCTAACACCTATCGTGACTTTGTGATTCCGCTGACAAAAGAAGTTGAGGTTCTTTACCTTCTCGCCAGACTTGATTAAATATTAAGCAATCGCTTAAACTTTCACTGCAGTAACTACATTATGATTTATTAAAGCTCTTTATTTAAAAAACCCATCGAATTATGCTACCTTACGTGATCACAAAGGTGGGATGACTTTCAATAGTTTTGATTAAACAGGGATTAACTAAAGAGGAAAGATGAAGTTCTTCAAATACAGGCTAATACTAATCACTAGGGCACTTTGTTGCAACTGAAATCTATATCCCAGTCGCCACTGTATCTCGCATAACACAGATTCTTGACCAGTCGCCCCATGATGGGTCTAACAGCATAGCCCCTCTAAATTCCCTCAATAGTATGGAATATCATATTTCTCTATAAGGAGCAAACCCAATTATGATGATAATCCCTCACATGATCTCATCCAGCACAGATTCACATCTTATCTAGAGCATACAACCTGTGCCACCCCATTAGTGGCTCAATGGCTCACTAAGCCAATATAAGAATTCCCATTTACTTTCAATAAAGATAATCTTTTTCCTAATCCTTTTTATGTCCCTTTCTGGACAGCTGTCTTCCCCAACCCAAATACTGAACTATAACTAGATCAGTTGCAACTGTGAAAGAAGCAGCAGATTCAATTAACAGTCTACCTTTAAGAAGATTTCCCCAAGAAAGCATGGAGCATAGACTATATGGCCAACCCTCCCAAAGAACCCTTCTTGCCTATCTCCAAAGGGATATCCTGTGTCAGGGCCAGTGTAAAGCCCACTGGGGGATTTGAACCCCCAACTACCCACCAGGGTGGGCGAGAGGTAGTTTGAACTGCCCCTGGGGTATCTTTTGGCCTGGGGCCAGTTGTAAACTGGCCCAGGGGGCTTGCGGCTCCCAACAGTATTGAGGCACCCAGCCCCAATGCTATAATTGGGCTGGGCGCACCCAATGCCAAAACAGAGCAGATCTGCTGCAAAATGTAATCAGCAGTTCTTCTCCTGTTCCAAGTTCTACTCTTGCTTCTGCCTTCTCCAACCACCCAAGCTGCACTGATGTGCTAATTGATCATCTTGTAGCTACTGGGGATGCTGTTAATGCAGCCAATAAATTGGTTAAGTACAACACCCCAGTTAAGTTGCAGGATGCAGGAAATCCTGAAAACACAAAGCCAAGGATCTAATTGGAAATGCTAAATTTAATCTCCAATCAAAACCTGATAACCCCAGCCCTGATAAATTGATCAGCATTGCCCCAGCCAAATACCACAACCAAGCAAAGTTTCAGGATGATAAAACCAGCCAATCCCCTGCCAGTCACCAACAGAATTCCCCTACCCAAGCCAAGTTGCCCAGATCCCTATCCCTCTTCCTAAGTCACATCACACCACTTCCCAGAGGTCAGTGCCCAAGAGTTGGGACACTAAAAGCTCACAAGGAATAGCAACTGGCATATTTCAAGGTAGACCAGAAAAATGGTATAAAACCCACTTCCCCACACTCAAGTCAAGTGCAGACAACGTCAAGTAAAGTGAATGAATCTATCAGGTTTGTTTTCTTTATTAGGATTACAATTTATACACCACATGAGCAGAAGTCAAACCAGCAGACTATAGTACCACCCTAAACCCACACCTATGGACTATAAGCCAGGTCCAGACCCTGGAATGGCTGGAATTCCTTATGACTCCCCTGCTTCACCCCTTCCACAGCCCTACAACCATAGTAGAGCTGGGATGGTTATTATGACCATCTTAGTTTGGCTGAAGTTGTCATTCCCAACCTTGGTGCCTACTCTCCCTTAGGTGCAGGATTGCTATACCTGACACGTTATGCACCTTTTCTGTATTAGGCCCTTGTAACCTGATGGTTGGAGCTCCCCTTCAGCACCTTGGTACAGTAGTTTTAAAAGCTATGGCAACAAGCAAAAATAATTTGGACTTAAACAGAATGAACTCAGATGTAAAAAATCAAAAATAAACAAATTTATATTAATTTAAAATAGATTTGGGGACACTTTAATTTTTTCACATCTGAGTTCATTTCATTTAAATCTGAATTATTTTTGCTTGTTGCCATAGTTTTTAAAACTACTGTATATGATGGCCACCGACCATGACAGCCTGGAAGGCTATGTCATTTACCAAGATCTGTGTGTACTACTCAGTATTTACAATGAACTCTTCCTGGGTCAACAAGATATTGGTATCTCACTTCCTCATTCAGATTGTGACAATCCACATGTGAGCAGGTTTGCAGGCAAGAGTTAATCTGGCTTCAAATAAAGACACTATGCTGAAGATCGACAGTGTGTTATTGGTTGGTTACAGGTAGAGGCCTAGTAGGGAATAATGGCTACTAGGGGAGGTAAGGCCTGGCTAGCAGGTAGCAAAGAACTACTAGAGGCAAATGTTGTCCCCACCTAACAGGAGATATTGGCTGCTGTGGGCTAGAGGTCCTCACCCAGCAGGGAACTGTGGCTGCTAGGGGTGAGGAATGAGATAGATCAGCAGGGAGCTTTGGCTTCTTGGGGTGGGTAGTGTGTGATATACAAGATGGATGTTGTTTAGACCCTGGCAGATAACACAGGCTGCCAGTGTAGAAGTTTATGCCAGCATGGTAGGAGTCTTGCCTACCAGGGCTATGAGTTTTGGACCCCTGGCAGATAGTGCAGACTGCCAGGGAGGGGAAGAGCTTTGATGGCTTTATGTACCCTGATATGCTTAAAGGAGGTCTGTGAGCAAGCATCCTACCTAACAGACTGGTAGGGTGTCCTTGTCTATGTCCCTATAGGAGCTTTGGGGAGATCCCAAAGTAAGCATTGGAGGACATAGATTTGCTCAGAGGTGTCATCAAGGCAGTTGCTCAGGGAAGCAGCTGCAGAACTTGGTGTGATCAGGCCTCTGCAAAGTAAAGCTGATTACTTTGCAACTGAAAGTCCAGACTTAATCACCTGGGTGGGTAAAAACAACGCCATAGACTTAATTGATATATGGTTGGATGGCCTAAGTGGATTGCCACTTGCAAGGGCCCAGTCAAATGCCAGATTAATGTATAATCATGCCTGGGTCTACAGGTTCTGGTAACGGGGACTGAGATAAAGAACCAAGGTAGTTTATGGTAGGGGATCAGCAGAGAAGACTAGTAAGAAGGGCTGAATGATCACAGTGAAGACTATTTGAGGGACAGTTGGTCCATATTGAAGTTTGGAAACAAAAGGGGTTAATTTTGCAGGTGTAACCAAGGTGGTTCCTAGTGAGGATAAGTTGTTTGAGGACTAAACAGAGCTGTTTGTAGACTAAGATGTACTGATTTCTGGTTAAGCTGAAGATCTGGAAGATATGTTTGAAGATCTGCTTGAAGAACCAGAAGATGATAGTGCAGGACTAGCTATGGAGCTATAAGATGTCTTGTAAGGACTAGCCAGACTGGATATAAAGGCTGGATACTGACTTTGGTGTCTTAAGAGAGGAAATATTAAGACAAGAAGCAGTTAAATAAGAATTTTAAGCTGCCAAAGATATGATATAAAAGAATTAAATATCATATAAAAAGAAAGAAAGAGAGAAAAGAATTATTCACAGTGATTAAAATGTGAATTTATTAGAGTTGATTAAATGGGAAGAAGCCAGAAAGAGACCAGAAACAGGACAGAGAAACTGTGAGGCAAGCAACAGGCAAGTTTGAAGGCACAAAACATTGAAGAAAATGCAGAGAAACTTGGAGAAACGTTGAAGAATTGAGGTTTCAAAAATCCCTTATGTGAAACATAGGCAAAAGCGCTCAAGTCTTGCCAGAGAAACATGACAGGAATCACGGTGAAACTGTTCAAAGTGCGGAGCAGTTGTTTACCCAGAGCAAGACAGCTTCAAGTTTGAACCATAGTCAAGAGCGAGTCATTTGGGTAAACTGTTTGGCAAAACAGTTGAATCAAGGTGTGTGATTGGCTGTGAGCCTAAGATTATTTGATCAGTGTTTTGAGGGCTTTAACTTAAGAGTTAAAACCTAAAAAATGAGGAGCAGAAGCAGAAAATTCAGAGCTTTCATTGGCTGAAGTAAGTTATCAAGTTTAATATATTGTAGAGAGAGAAAACTGGATAGTTTAAGCCTTGAGAAAACAAGAGTTCTGAGAGAGATTTTGGACTGAAACAAGGAGCTATAAAAGTGAAGCTATATGAGGCTTTTCAGGGACTGGATCAAGTGGATTACAAAGGACACAAAGACTACAGAAGGAGCTGAAGACCAAGATAAAGGCGCAGAAGCCAAAGATAAAGGAGCTAGAGCTGAGAACAAGGAACTGGAGCTAGAGCAATGTATAGGAGCCCAAGACCAAGTACAAGGAGCCCAAGAGATTGTTGGAGGACTCCAAGTATTGGCGAAACCATATTGTGTCCCACACCAGGCAATATATCTGAAGGTTTCTAAGGAAATCTTCCTTCTGAAAGTAAATAAAATGCCATTTAACCCCTGCCCAGATTTTCAAGTGGTACAGATAAGCCCTATGAGTGAGTTACCCCATATCTTTTACCCTAGTCAAGGGGAGAAAGATACCTATTGTCAAAGTTGCAGAAGATTTGCCACCAGTAAGTCTTCCCAGGAGGAGTGGTAGATATTAGCTAGGCATCTTGAGATGACAGATAGGGAAAGAGAGTTCATAGGAAATGAGTTTACTAGGTTGTTGAAAGACTGGTACAGGCCCACAGAGGGGTTGGCGCCAGCTGATGTACAGGTGCACGGTGGGGATGCCCGCCTAGTGATTGGAAAAGTACTGGAAGAGTTTGCAGTCATGCAGGCTTATTATAAACTTCTAGCAAGCCACCTCCCACTACTAGGAAATGACAACTCCTCCAAGCCAATCCCTGGCTAAGGGCCCTGGACACACTTTGGGGACTGGTGACCAGGAACCCCAAACAGATCTCTCCCAAAGAATGCTAAACTTTCAGATAGACACCTTCACTGACAGTGTATAAAACAGCAGACTTGACCCACCATCAAGGTTCCAACTAAGCAGGTTTGTGACCCGCAACTCAAACTTCCTGTCAGGGAACCAACCCTGATTGGCTGGCTTGCTAGTGTTTGGGAACTGGAAGGTTGCAGACTGGATGGGCAGAGCCCACCAAAGGATTGGTGCTAACTTAATGAGGTAGGACATTGACTTGCCCACCCACAACCATAGACCAGCAGCTGGGACAATAGTATCTATTACTCCCGTGAGAGTAATATATACAATTCCAAAAAGCTTGTTGGTATGGTCCAGTGGGAGCTTGGCAGCAGAGGCAGGCATTGGTTTGGGGGTGATGGGTGGTTCCATGTCCATTTGGTAGGCGGGAAGGAAATTGTATTTATCTCTGAACAGGCGGGGTTTGGTAACGTACCAAGGGCCTTCTTGGTTGTATCTGGTTAACTCAGTAGTTCTGGCCAAGGGATTCTGGGCTAGTATGTTGTTGGCGGTGTGGTCCTTGTACTCAGGATTTAAGGGGTACTCTGTGAAACAAACAGGACTAAAGGGGGCACCTGGCGGGCGGTACATAGCTGGCGGGCTGGCAGGGGGGGGGGCAGATAATCTTGGGGTCAACTGGAAGATGGCAAGAATAAAATACGGCAATAGTTGAGGAAACCAATATCTAATAGTCTTTATTTAAAAATGACAATGGGGGTTGATCTTGGCCTGGCAGGTATTTATAACACGCTGCCAGGCTTCACTACCTGGTTGTGTTTTCTGGGCTTGGGCAGGTTGGAATCAGGTGTCTCAGATGGCAGTGTGGCGCTCGGCACTGGCGGTTTGCCACTAGCCGCTTTGGGGTGAGAAGACTTTGAATCCTTCTGTTTATTGATTCAGGTATTGGGTGCCTCTTTGGGTTCAGTGCCTTCCCCGGGACTTTGGGGGAGTTTGGAATAACTTTCAGGGAGAAATTTGTCTATTTCACCAGGCAAACTGCCGGTGTCAGGCGTTGGCACCCCGAGGAAATTCCTGGCATCTTGCACTGGCAGTTTGCTTGCAGAATCCTGCGGGGCAGCTAAGGGTTTGGGTCCTGGAAGGCTGACAGCAACTTCATCAATTAGTAGTGGGTTATTGAGTTCCCAGCCTATGAGTCTGGTGGTCCACAAAGAGTTTTGTCCAGGGTTTGACTCCAATTCTGTATTTTGAGATTTAGGAGCATCCAAATTGTCATTCCTGACATTATCCCCTTCTTCCCCCAAAATTTCCCCTTTCATGGCCTTCTTCTTAAGGTATTGTTGGATGGCCTGTTTGGCATTGGTTAGGTTGCTCAAGGGTTCCCAGGTGCTTTCTTCTGGGGGGTATCCTGACCACTTGACGTAGTACTGGGGGGTCTTGTAGTGGACCTGGTTGCCGTGGATGTACTCAACTTTGTACTCAATTGAGTGGTCCTTCTGAATTGGCGGGGGGCTTGACTTGATCTTCTGGTGGGGAAGGGAGTTTCTGTCTTTTTTGAACAGCAGGGCACAGTGGAACATGTTATGGATCTTCCACGTGGGGGGTAGGTCTAACTTGAAGGCAACTTCTCCAATGAGCTTGGTGATCTTGTGTGGTCTGCTTCTTCTGTGAGCTAGTTTTCTGCAAGGCACATGCAGGGGCACATTACAGGAATCCAAATAGACCTTGTCTCCAACTTGGAGGGGTTTACCAGAGTCTGTTTTCAATCAGCAAAAGCCTTGTATGTCTGTAATGCTTGGTTTAGGTTTGCTAGGCATATAGTTTGGGTGTTGTGGATCTGTTCAATCCAGGCGCGTCCAGACAGGTTGGTTTCCTTGTTTTCAATGCTAGGGTCCAATGTGGGATCAAACCTGTAGTTGGCTTTGAAAGGGGACATTCCAGTAGATGCATGATCTTTGCTGTTGTAGGCATACTGTGCCATAGGTAGCATCTCAGCCCAGTTATCTTGGTTGGCGTTGGCATAGCATCATAGGTACTGTTCAAGTATTTGGTTCACTTGTTCAGTCTGGCCGTTGGTCTGTGGGTGGTAGGAGGTTGATATGCAGCGCTTTACCCCCAAATCCTTCATCACCTGAGCCCAGTAGTTGGAGGTAAATTGTGGTCCTCTATCAGTGATGATTTCCGCCAGAGTGCCATGTTGGGTTAGGATGTGGTTGTGGAAATGTCTAGCTGTCTTTGCAGCAGTGCAGTGGGTGGTGGTAGGGACAAAATAGGACATTTTAGTGAATCTATCTACCATGACTAAGATTGCATTGAACAAATTAGAAGGGGGCAGTTCCACAATATAATCCATTGAAACAGACTGTCAGGGTCCCGCTGGTATTTCTAGTGGTCTTAGCAAGCCTTCAGGTTTGTATCTACGGGGTTTGGTTCTTCCACATCTCTCACAGCCTTTGATGTATGCAGCCACGTCTTTGTCCAGTTGAGGCTAAGCATAATTCTTCTTGATTCCTTGGATTGTCTTTAGTCTGCCAGGGTGGCCAGCCATCCCTGAGTTGTGATAGTCTATGAGTACTTTGGTCCTTGTTTCACCTTCTGGTACGTAAATCTGGTTATGTAATAGCAGGGTGGTTCCTTTCAATGAGAATCCCTTCTTGTAGTGTCGGCTATCTGGGTCTGAGGTCAAGTTAGCAATGAGTTCTTCTGAATACTTGTCTAATTTTTGCGCCTCAATTATGTCAGGCTTACAGGCCATGATCTTCATGAACATCAGTTGAATGCCTAGTCTAGTGGGGTTGAGGAGTACATGGGTGTTGTGGTCATTGGTTTCAGCTGTAGTGGGAATCATATCTGCTCTTCTGCTCAGTGCGTCAGGTACTATGTTGACTTTCCCGGTTTGGTAGTCAATTGTCAGGGTGTAGTTGGCCAGTTCTAGAGCCCATCTGGCCTGTCTCTGGTTCAACTGTCTGGGTTGAAAAAAGTAAACCAAGTTCTTGTGGTCAGTTAGGACTTTTACTGGGAATTCAGCACCACATAGGTACCGGCGCCAGTGTTTCAAGGTCTTTATTATTGTGAGCATCTCCTTGTCATAGATTGGGTAGTTTCCTTTGGTAGGCAGCATCTTCTTGGAGTAATATGCTACAGGATGTAGTATACTATCCCCTCCTTCCTGAAGAAGGACCCCTCCCACCGCAAAGTTGGACGCGTCAGTTTCCAGTACAAATGGCTTGGAGGGATCTGGCATAGCCAGGAAAGGGGTGAGGTGAAGACAAGTTTCAAGGTGTCAAAGGCGGTGGTACACTCCTGATTCCAGGCAAAGGTGACCTTGTCTGAGCAAAGGCGGGTCAGGGGAAGAGTAGTATGAGAAAACTTTTGATGAAATCTCTGCAATAGTTTGCCAGGCCCAAGAAACTTCTCACATCCTTCCTGCTTTTGGGCACCGGCCAAGATGTTATTGCTTCTACTTTGTCTTGTGCCATGGAAAAGCCACCAGTCTTCACTATGTATCCCAGGAATTCAACCTCAGACTGAAAGAATTCACACTTCTTGAGCTTAGCGTGTAAATTGGCTTGGGAGAGTTTCTCCAATATGAGGTCCAGGTGGCGCAGGTGTTCCTCGTGAGACTTGCTGTAGATGAGGATGTTGTCCAGATATGCCACACAGAAGCGGTCAAGTTATTCCCCTAGAACGGTGTTGATCATCCTTTGGAAGGTGCTGGGGGCGTTGCAGAGGCCAAAGGGCATCACCAGGTACTTGTACAGCCCATATCAGGTTTTGAAGGCAGTCTTGTACTTGTCTCCATCCTTGATTTGGATTTGGTTGAACACATCTTGGAGGTCAATTTTTGAGTACACCTGGGCTCCAGTCAGTACATCACAGAGGTTGTCAGCATTGGGGATGGGATAGCAGTTCTTCACCATGATGTCATTCAGTTTTTGGTAATTCACGCATGGGCGCATCCCACCATCTTTTTTCCTACAAACAGCATGGGTGACAAGCAGGGGGCCTTTGACACTTGTATGAAACCCTTTTTATCATATCTTACAGGTATGATTTCAAGGCTACTTGTTTGCAGTGATTGCAGCTGTTGATGGGGCTGTGGTGAAGTTGGGTTCCCGGTATCAGGTCTATGGCGTGGTTGTAGATTGAATGGCTGGGTAGTTTTGTGGCTTCTTCTTCACTAAACACATGGTCCCATTTCTGTAGGGGAGTAGGTAGTATTCAAACACTAGGTTCTATTTTTATGGTTAAGAGTTTGTTGGTAGGGGTTTGGCCATGGCTCATGCAAAAGGAGACAGTGTTTCAAGATTCAGGTTGGCCTAATGTGGTGGTTTGTTTGCAATAGTTCAGGATCAGGCCATGTTTGTCGGACCAGGAGTTGCCCAGTATAAGGGGGTGGGGTAGTCCGGTTAAGAGGATCAGGGACAATGGGTACACATTAAGTCCAATTGTCAACAGGAGTTCTTGTTCACACTCATAGCCAGTGTCCAGAGAGCTGTCTCCCATGACTACTTGTAAGCTACGCTCTGAAGCTGTCATGCCTAGTTCTTTTGCCAGGCTAGCGTCAATGAAGCTCTCATCAGCTCCTGTATCAATAAAAGCTTTGGTCTGGCGCTTGTTTCCCAATAGTTCTATGGTCACTTGGATGAATTTGTAAGACTGGGAAGAAGTGTTTATTTGCACCAGTAAGACTGGGGCAGTGTTCTTCTTAGGGCAGGCTCTGGTCAAGTGGCCCACCTTGTGGCAGTGGAAACAGAGTCCTTTGCAATAGTGTTGTTGGAGCTCTTTGGGTGTCATATCTGTTCTGTTGGGGGTTGGTGCTTGGGTTTGGCAAGTCTGGGAGGGGCCAGCATTCTCTTGGTTCATTCTAAGGCCCTTGCACAGGGGAACCAGATTGTCTAGGCTGAGGGTGGGCAGATGGTGCTTCAACAAGTCCTTCATTGCTAGGTTGACTCCTTTCAGAAGATGATGGCTGTCAGTTTATCTTCTGGTTGGGTGCAAGTCTTTAGTTTGAGGAATTTGTCAATGTAAGCTTAGATGGGACAGGCGCCCTGCCGGATTTCCAACAAGGAGTTCAGGGCGTAGTATCTGGTGCCGCGGTCTTCCCCTGTGGCCATCAGATTGGCTTCAAACTTGGCATAGTCTAGGCAAAATTCCACGTCTTCAGCAGTGGCTTTGCCAAACTAATCAAGGGCGTCTCCTGATAGAATGGCAGCTACTCCCAGTACATTTTTGGTGTCACTGGAATAGGATGGGGCATTGGCTTGAAAATGTAGTCAAAGCACTGGCATGGCGCGGCGGGCCTCTTTGAGAGTGAGTTTTCCCATCTGGGGCATCTCCACTTTGGTGAGGGATTGGTTGACTAACACATTCTGAACCTGAGAGGAGGGTCCTTTGGCAGTTTTGGCGGTGGGGTTGGAGTTCTTGGGGTCATCTGGGGTCACGTTTGTATTCTTCCACGCAAAAGAGATCAGGTTCTTGGTCATCATAAATGTGTAATAAGTGATTATCATTACAAAAAACATACAAGATGCCCCAAGAATAATCAACATCTTGGGGCTCAGGGTACCAGGTTTAAAATAGATTGTCATAATGTCAGGGAACCAACCCTGATTGGCTGGCTTGCTAGTGTTTGGGAACTGGCGGGTTGCAGGCTGGGTGGGCAGAGCCCACCAAAGGATTGGTGCTAACTTAATGAGGTAGGACATTGACTTGCCCATCCACAACCACAGACCAGCGGCTGGGACAATAGTATATATTACTCCTGTGAGAGTAATATATACAATTCCAAAAAGCTTGTTGGTATGGTCCAGTGGGAGCTTGGCAGCAGAGGCAGGCATTGGTTTGGGGGTGATGGGTGGTTCCATGTCCATTTGGTAGGCGGGAAGAAAATTGTATTTATCTCTGAACAGGTGGGGTTTGGTAACGTACCAAGGGCCTTCTTGGTTGTATCTGGTTAGCTTGGTAGTTCTGGCCAAGGGATTCTGGGCTAGTATGTTGTTGGCAGTGTGGTCCTTGTACTCAGGCTTTAAGGGGTACTCTGTGAAATAGACAGGACTAAAGGGGGTACCTGGAGGGCAGTACGTAGCTGGCGGGCTGGCAGGGGGGCAGACAATCTTGGGGTCAACTGGAAGATGGCAAGAATAAAATACGGCAATAGTTGGGGAAACCAATATCTAATAACCTTTATTTAAAAATGAAAATGGGGGTTGATCTTGGCCTGGTAGGTATTTATACCATGCTGCCAGGCTTCACTACCTAGTTGTGTTTTCTGGGCTTGGGCAGGTTGGCATCAGGTGTCTCAGATGGCAGTGTGGCGCTTGGCACTGGCAGTTTGGCACTGGCTGCTTTGGGGTGAGAAGACTTTGAATCCTTCTTTTTATTGATTCAGGTATTGGGTGCCTCTTTGGGTTCAGTGCCTTCCCCGGGACTTTGGGGGAGTTTGGAATAACTTTCAGGGAGAAATTTGTCTATTTCACCGGGCAAACTGCCAGTGTCAGGCGTTGGCACCTCAGGGAAATTCCCGGTATCTTGCACTGGTGGTTTGCTTGCAGAATCCTGCAGGGCAGCTAAGGGTTTGGGTTCTAGCGGGCTGGCAGCAACTTCATTAATTAGTAGTGGGTTATTGCATTCCCAGCCTATGAGTCTGGCAGTCTGCAAAGGGTTTTATCCAGGGTTCAACTCTAATTCCGTATTTTGAGATTTAGGAGCATCCAAATTGTCCTTCCTGACACTTCCAGTGACCTGTAGCCAAACTAGGAAGTCAAATAAAAATACTAATTCCATCAACATGAAAAAATGATGATCCTTCACAGAGGATACCTTGTTTTGGCGCTTGACTCATTATCAGAGTCAAGACACCCCTTCATCATCCAACTGTGTGATCAACACAATTATGTTCCTGTTTTCCTGGATTTTTCACAGTAAATTCCATAACACCAGGAATTATTTGGCCAAGTAAGAAGGCTCAAATTAATCAGAAAAACTTTTTCAAAATTGATCAATTTAACAGATTTAAATTAAATGGTTAATCAAAAATGGGTTACAGCTGCTCCAGTTTGCCAGTTGAGTCTGAATTCCCCTTGTAAGATGATGGTAATAAATTGACATAATTTGAGGGTCATCTGATATGATCTTATCTATTATGGTCATCAGAAGTTGGTCAATCATGGTTTCTTTGCAATTTGGACCAGTTACTCACTTAATAATGTGGAAGGAATAGGAGCCCAGGATCCAGGCAGTATTGCTTAGTCAAATTTTGATATATATTGAATAATTTTCACTTTTTAAACTCTTAAGATTTGATTTCTCCCAAATTTTACTTAATAAAATCAAAATATCCCTTGGCCTAATTTTTTCATTCAAATGCATCCTGTAGTTGGCCTTTTGAGCTACATTCCCTACAATTTAATCCTCAGACAGATTATTACGGGAAGATGGGGCCCTGCTGTCAGTAATTTGTCTTTGCCTCTGCCTGTCAGGGACCCACTTGGCAGGAAACATGTTCCCTAGTTGATGGGCCAAATCCCCTAAATTCAAACCTGCTATTACCAAGCCAATAGGAACTGTGACCCTTGCAAGATGTCCTAGGTGCCCTAGGGAAGCAAATCTTCCAAACATAGAACTGAAACAACCAAGTAGATAGTAACCCACCAAATACGTCAAGAGGTAAAAGGAGGCGTAAGGTCTAACCAGAGTAGGTTCAGTAGGCGGTATAGTAAACAAACAGCCATAGTGGAATTTACGTCCCCAATGCCCAGAAGGGTATTTGAACCATCCATGGGCAATGGATTCCTTTTGGTGGGCGTCATCTGGAGAAGAGTTATACCAGTCAGTTGTAGGTGTTGGGTTTTCCAAGGCCAATACCACTGGCAAGAAGTAAGCTAGAAACCAGGATAGAAATAGAATTCCTCTCATGGCTTCAAAAATGTGTTTATCAGAAAATGAAGGAGTAGTAAGGTGTAGGATAAATCTTTATTGTTGGAACAAAGAGAAATGATAAGAATAGCTCACTTAAATACCCTCACAATGAAGGCTGGGACATTTAAGTGACATTTTTGAGAATAAGAGGGATTTTCATGGACGTGTGATCAAATTGATACCTTTTCTCAAATACTGATAAAAATGGAACTTAATAATATAGATTGTTACAAGGTTGAAACAGCGGATCCAAGGATAAGCCATAATGCTGTACATAATTAAGCGGGATGTTTTAAGGTAATTGCTTAAAACTAAGTACAGAGCTTGGCCCATATATAGACTTAATTGATTCTGGAGAGGAAATGAACACAGCTGTAGCCAATCAGAACGCAAGCGGTTAGTGACGTGGTTAAGCAGCTTATTAACCTTTTTGAAACCTGGTTTGAAAGCCAGAGCAAAAATTGAATGAATACAATTCATATATAAAGGTAAACTAAGTTGAAAAGTTAATTCCATACTAACACTAGGTCTTTCTTTAGGGTTCAGAGTTTGAAACCTGTTGCACCTATTGTTTAAAATAAAAACTGGACTCCATTTCTTTGTTGTTGTGTTGGTTTGCTGATATGTTTTTGCCAAAATTGTCAATAAAATTCAGTTATTCAGGGAAAGAATCCCTGACACTATCCTCCCCAGGAAGGTCCTTCTCTCCCTGAGTCTCTTTGTAGCGTGAGAGGACTTCCAGTGCGTTCTCTAAGTTCTCTTCTGGTTCCCAGGAGTTGGATTCTACCTCATAACCCTTCAATTTTACCAAGTATTGACGTTTAACTTGCAAGGTGCAGTGATTGAGGATTTCTTATACTTCCCATTCCAGATTATGGTTCAAAATGATAGGAGGAGGGTCCTTGTGGTCTGTGTCAGATGGTAACACTTTGAATTTAGACAGAAGGCTAATGTGGAAGACATCATGGGCGGAGGAGCCGGCCAGGAGTTTGAGTTGGAAATTAACATCAGAGCGTTGTTCAATGACCAACAGGGGACCAATCTTCTTTGGTCCTAGCTTCTGATCCAGAATATCTAGTTTAAGATTCTTTGCACTGAGGAACACATAGTCTCCCACTTGGATGTCTTCAGGGGTTCTTTGATGTTTATCAGCTTGGGTCTTATACTGTAGGATGGTCTTTTCCAGTTGTGTCTTGAGTTGTTGATGATTCTTGAGTAAGGATGTTGCCCATTGGTATGCTGACAGAATAGTGTCTTCAGTTGTTGGATCAGGAAGGTCTTCAGGGTTATATCCATAGTTGGCAAAGAAGGGGATACTCCAATAGAGTCATGGTGATTGGTGTTATAGCATAGTTGGGCCAGTGAAAGTAAGGTTACCCAATCATCCTGTTGTAAGTTCACATAGTTCCCAAGAAAACCTTCCAGCACTTGGTTAACCCTTTCTGTTTGTCTGTTGGTTTGAGGGTGAAAGGATGTGGACATGAGAGTCTTAACATGTAATGCCTTCATTAGGAACTGCCAGAACTTGGATGTGAATTGTGTACCTCAATCTGAGATGATGTTGTTGGGAATTCTGTGATTGGCAATTACATGAGTAAGGAGCATGTTGGCAGTGTCTTCTTCTGTTGCGCGTTTGAAGGGCGTAAAGATTGCATATTTTATTAGCCAATATAACATCACAAAGATGCCGGTCATGTTGTCACTCTATGGAAGGTCCACAATAAAGTCCATGGAGATGGAATGCCAAAGACGTGGAGGAGTGGGTAATGGTTTGAGTAGTCCTTGGGGCTTCATGGTGGAGGGTTTGTTGTGGCTACATAGCACACATGTGGCAAGGTATTTGGCAACTTTTTTCTTCAGATTAGGCCACCAGTATTTTTGTTGGATTCTCTTGACTGTTTTGCAAATGCCTCCATGTCCTGTGAGAGGGGAGTTGTGGAAGCTTTTCAGTATTGTTTGTCAGTGTTCATTGGTTGGTACATAAAGGCTTCCATTCTTTGACCAAGATCCATTGTTTAGTGCAAGCCCAGTGACAACTTTCTCCTTATCCAAGAGTTGGGATGCTATGATGTCCTGGTCCAAGGTGGATAGATAAGATAAGGTCATGATGTGGGAGAGGAACTGATCTTCAGAGAGTATAGCACATTCATTGTGTTTAATGTAGGACTGGCTTGGGTCATCCAAGTCCTCTCATCTACTGATGGCTTCAGGTACTATATTCTTGTGTCCTGGCGTGTAACTAATCTTGAAGCCAAAGCCAAGCAAATCTATAGCTCATTGTGCCAGACGTGGGCTAACCTTTCTCTTCTCAGTGAAGTAGAGTAGGTTATTATGGTTGGTTCTGATTTAAACGGGGAATTTACTTCCTTTCAAGTAGTGACGCCAGTGGTCCAAGGATTTGACAATGGCAAATAATTCCTTCTTGTACACGTGATACTTTCTCTCTTGGTCAAGCAGCTTATAGGAGTAGAACTCCACAGGGTGGAGTTCACTATCCTCCCCAAGCTGCAGCAACACCCCTCCTAGTGAAAAGTTGGAGGCATCTGTGTTAAAGAATTGAAGTTCAGGGTCTGGGTGGAGAAGGACAGGGGCTGAGGTGAACTTCTTCTTGAGGGTTTCAAATGCCAGATCAGCTTCAGGTCACCAGACAAAGGGGACTTTTTTGGAGGTAAGGTGAGAGAGAGAGAGCAGTAGCAGAGAAATCCTTGATAAACTTGTAGCAAAAATTTGCCAGGACTAAGAAGCTGCAAAGCTTGGTACATGTAGTAGGTCTGGGCCAGTCCAGGACTGCCTGTATCTTGGAGGAAGCAACCACAAATCCTTCTGGGTTAATTGTGTACCCAAGAAACTCAATCTTAGTGACAAAAAACTTGCATTTTTCAAGCTTACAGAACAAACAGTTGTCAATAAGTAATTGGAGAACCTCTTGTAGGTGTTTTTTGTGGGCCTCCTTGTTCTGTGAGTATACCAGAATATTGTCAAGATAGACGACCACACAGACTTCAAGTAGAGGGAAGAATACCTCACTCATTAGGCCTTGAAAGGCTACAGGGGCGTTACTCAAACCAAAGGGCATCACAAGGTATTCATAGAGCCCAAAGGGAGTGCAAACTGCCGTCTTCCATTCATGACCTTCAGCAATACATATCTGATTATAGGCACTGCAGAGGTCTAGTTTAGAAAAGACCTTGGCGTGAGTAAGTCAGTTGGTCTGGGACTCTGCAGATGGTAAGGGGTTTTGGTTCTTAATGGTTATGGCATTTAGTTTGGTGAAGTCCACAACTGATCTCAAAGTTCCATCTGCTTTCCCTACAAAGAACATGGGTGATGAACATGGAGAGTTGGATCAGCACATAAAACCTTTTGCTAAGTTTTTGTCAAGGTACACCTTCATCACAATTCCCTGTGCTTGGTTCATGGGGTAAAGCTTTCCCCATGTGGGAGAGGAGCCTGGTATCAAATCAATTCTTAGATTGGATGGTCTTCTTTCAGGGAGGACAGAACAGATTTCCTTGCTAAAAGCCTCTTTCAAGTTGTGGATTTCCTCTGGAATAAAGTCATGTGCTTGATCCCCCATAAGAAGTAGGGAGTTCAGGTAGGCTGTGAAATTCTTTGGTACCTGATGGTAAGGTCTCTTGAGAGGCACTGTGGTTGGCTTCCTGTGGGAGTGAAGTGTGACTGAATTGGTATCCCAGTTGAACTGCACCTTTGACTCTTGACACCAGGGGAATCTTAACACTAAAGGGAAGGCCAGATTAGAGAGAGTAGAGGTGGGTAGGCAGTATGGGTTGCTCCCTACTTGAGTGTAGAGAGGTTTGGCTAGGTGTCCTACTTGGGCAGGTGTGCCTTTGGCCAGTCTTACAAAGGCTATTCCTGATGTCTTGAACCCTAAGAATGTCAAGAGGTCTTGATCAATAAAGTTCCCCATTGCTCCTGTATCAATCAGGGTGTAGCTTGAAGTATCTCCAAATTTGTGGTCTAGAAAAACTGGCAAAAGAGCTTAAGACTGGGTTGAAGATTTATTGACATCTGTGGTTGAAAGAAGATGGCCTGAAGCAGTTTGTACCTTTGAAAGTGCCTGGCAGTCTTTAGAAGAATGCCCTGATTGTCCACAGTAAAGACACAGTTCTTCTTGGACTTGACGTTGTTTCTCTTCAGGGGCCAATTGGTAACCTCCTCTGGGTTTTGGGACTAATCCCTTAGGAACCTTGGCAGGGGATTATGAGTTTTAGATGGGCGGAGTCTTGGTGTTGTTCCAAGAGGGGAGCTGTTTTACCCTGGAGGATCATTTCAAGACCTCTTTAGTGAGTTTGGAGAACTTATCAGGCAGTACATGATGGGAAAAGAAGTTCTTGAGCTCAGTAGACAGCTTCTTCTGGAAAAGGTAGCAGGCTTTAGAATCAGTCATCCCAATTATTTCTTTAAGACAAGAGAATTTGTCAATATAGTCCTTGGTGGCCATTCTGCCTTGATATAGATTCATTATACAGTCTCTAAGTTCTTTGGTTGCTTATGCTGGTACTACGGTGAACAGTAAGGAATCACAGAAGGCCAGGTAGTTATCCAGGAGTTTCTCCCATTGGAGAGTGGCTTTGACATACCAGATGCAGGCCTTACCAGTGAGCTTTTTAACCACATGATGTACCTTCTGTGCATTGGTCTGATACTGAGCTGGGGATGTTTCAAAGAGTGACTTGGAGAAGGCAAAGAGCATAAGTATCTTGTTTCCTTTGTCATTGTCTGGAGAAACTGCCAAAATCTAGTTTAGTACTAGTATCTGATTTTGAACCTGTTGAGGTGAGGATTCCTTGGAGGCAACAAATGTCTTTGCCTTAGTAAAGAGTCAAATAAGATGGTAGATGGTAAGACTGATGATGGCAGTGATCAAGGTGACCGCCAGGCTCTTGATGAGTGTGGTGTAAAGCAGGTAACTTGAAGGGGTTACTTCTGAGCTTCTAAGCAAGAAGCCCAAGATGGGTTCCAATAAACTGTAAGGGACCCACTTGAGGGGAAACAAGTTCCCAATCTGGTGGGCCAAGGCCCCTATGTTAAGTCCTGAAATGACTGAACCCATGGGCACTGTAACCATAGCAAGGTGACCAAGGTGGCCAAGTTGACCCAAATAAGCAAATCTACCCATCATAGAGCTAAACTGACCCAACAGTTAATACCCTACCAGGTATTTCAACAGGTAGAAGGAAGCGTTGGGTCTAACCAGCAAAGGTTCAACTGGAGGAGTGGTAGTGTGACCATAATGGAAATTTCTACTCCAATGACCAGAGGAATACTTGAACCATCCATTGGCCAGGGACTCCTTCTGGTGGGAATCATTGGGGGAGGAGTTGTGCCAGTCAGTGGTGGGAGTAGGGTTTTCAAGCCCTAATGTGTCACGGTAGGTTCCATCATGCTGGGAATTATCCGGCCAAGTAGGAAGGCTCAAAAAGCCAACAAACCATTAAAAAAATTGACCCAATTAACGGATTTAAATCAAAAAGTTGATCAAAAATGGGTTATGGCTGCTCCAGTCTGCCAGCTGAAACTGAGTCCTCCTTGCAAACTGATGTTGATAAATTGACGTAATTTGAGGGTTACCAAATACAAGATTATTAATCAGTATGGTTATCAGAAATTGGTCACACAAGGGTTCTTTGCAACCTGGACTAGATACTCACTTGACAATGTGGAATGAATAGGAGCCCAGGATCCAGGTGGTATTGTTTAGTCAATTTTTGATATATATTAAATAATTTTCACTGTTTCAACTCTAAGAGTTGAGTCCTCCTAAAAATTTACTCAATAAAAAGCAAATATACCTTGGTCTAATTTACTTTTTAAAAAGGCATCCTGTAGTTGGATTGTTGCAATACATTCCCTACAATCTTATTATAAGCCAGATCATTACTGGAAGATAGGGCCCCACAGTTGGAACTTTGTTGTTGGTACCATCCAATGTTAATTCAATGCTTGCCAATCTTGGAGTTGTTCCCCCTGTCTTTGAAAATGAAAATTGTGTTGCATCCCAATGCCCTGAATTTTATTCTGAAGATACTCTGATGCTTTCACAGGCTATTTATCTTAGGCTACTTTGGTTAGAATTAATTATTTTACTTAATCCTAGTATCTCATTTGGAAATTTTATAAAACGGTATTTGAAGCTGCATTGGTGGTTAATCATTAACTCTATGTGGATTTTGGTGGTCATTCCCCACCACTTAGAGACAGCTTCTTACTATCCCACAATTTCTGTCACATTACTCAACTCTTCTATGTCTGAGTTTTTGGAAGCAGTTTGTCATGAATTTGTGTTTCTTTTCTCCTGCTCTGTCAAGATATCTGTGTTTACCATGTTTATTTTTATCAGTTCTTTTCTGAGTTTTCAGTTTGGGCTTTTCTTTAATTTGTGGTTTTCATCTCCAGTTGTGGTTGTTAATACTGGATCTTCTGTTTCCTATTTCTGCTGCGCTATGTCATTTTGGCACCCAGATTATTTTCCTGCTCCACCTACTGATGAAATCTTACGCAAAGTTTTTTCAGCTTTATCATTCTATTCCAGTTTGAGCCTTAGTCACAACTCCCAAGTTTATCATGTGATGACAAAGGTTTCTGAGGATGCTTGTGGATGGTTGTTGTCTGCGGTGGAGCGCAATCCACGTTTTTTAACTGGAAGTGCATCTCTGTACCCTTTGTTAAAAAATTTGTGTGTATCTATTGAGGAGCTCAAAGTATATTGTAAGCTACACGCCTTCTAACAGGGTATTACTCAACTATTGGTATTTCTTCTTCAGTTTCTGGCCTACTGCCATACAATTGATGTTCCTGAGGTGAATAAACTCTCAGCATTGTGGTTAGAAGTTGACCAGACTGCCCAGGATCTGACAGTTTGAGATTCCCTGTTAACCACAACTGAGGCCCTGTTAAGCCAAATTCTTTCTCTGGTTGCAAATCTGTTGGTTTCCACTCAAGGTTTGATGGAATTTAAAGCTAAACCTGCTGCGCATTCCTGGTTTTCTGGGACTAGTTCCGCAGTGGTGTCCTCCAACCAGAGTCAGGACTGTTCTTCCCATGGTTTTTCTCAGTTGCAATTGGAAATTTTGAACAAACCCACCAAGGTAAACAAAGCTCCAATGGTGGCAACCACCAAGAGTTTGTTGGCTATGCTCCAACACGTTGTGCCCGCAAAGTCTTTGGTGGTCAAGCCCAAGGAGTTACCTCTTGTTCCCATTGATTGTGATTGTCCTGTCCTCCCTGAAGCTGTCCAAGAAATGATTGATTGTTACTTTCAGGAGCACTCTGCCTCCTTAGCTGCTGTCTGTACCACTGAAGAGAAGCAATATCCTGCTGAGGTTGTAAAATTTTCAGCAAAAAAATCTACTTCTGGATATTTCTTGTTTTATGGTAGCATCAATAATGGTCAAACTATCTTTTGGCCAGCCATTGTTTTGGATACAGGTGCTTCTGAGAACTTCATGAGTGTTGAGACCACAGATCTGTTGCAACTCAAGTATCATCCTGGAATGCTGGTTAGGGGTGGAAACTGTCAAACATTTCCCTCTTTATAACTTAAGAAACCAGTTACATTTGTAGTTGCGGGTCAGTCCTTTACTGCACGGTTTTCCATATGCTCTACTCTTATGTACCCTATAATCTTAGGAGTAGACTGGTGGTGTGTTGTAATTGTAGCAGTAAATGGTGCCAATTTCTACAAACAGTTAGTCAGGAACCTATTTCTCAATACTATACCTGTAGATGGTATAGTGTCAGCCTTGGATAGGACAGAGGAATATAAGGGTATAAAGACAAAACTGGTGCTTTATTTGATAATGAGGTACTTATATAGTATAAGGCGGGGGAATTTCCACCAGGGGAAATAATGCACAGACAGAAGGACTTTCCTAATGGAGGATAGTAAACAGGCACAGTAGAAAGTCCCGCGCAATGGAATGACCAGGTTTACATGGCTTTCCTTATGGAGGCATGTGGCCCTATCTCCATTGTTCTATAATTAACCTTGGAAAAAAGCCTGTGTCTGAAGTGCATTTGATAGGCGGCTCAAACACCCATTTTATGAGCATTTTTAACGTAGTTAACCTTATTAAAACCATGTTGAGAAGAAGAAATCACACAATTGTTCTGTCACTCAATCCCAAAGTGGATGACTTAATGTCTAATCCATTCAGGATCTGCAACACTTCCCTCCACTGGATTAGACAACAGGTTTAAAATTGGCAGGCATCTCAAGATGGCAGCTATGGTGAACAGTAACTCTAGAAGAGTTCCAAGAAGAGCCTTGAAGAAGGTGCAAGTGATAATTATAAAGAGGCGCAAACATACAAGACCAGTGCAGGTGGTGAGGGCAACAGAGAAGCAGGCAGTCCTGCATGATGTGGCCAGCAGCTATCTGGACTTGGGGCTCAGCTAGACCAGCTATTGGTGCCTCAGCTGGTCTTAGTGGGGACAGATCCATTATTTGCTGCACTGTTCCTAGCGTTGAGCAAGCCCAGGGAGGTGACAGGAACTGGGTTGCAAAAGGGTAAGAGTATCTATTGACAGTTATCCATGTAGGCGGCAGAAGAATACTTGAAGTCTAAGTTGAAGGAATTCCAATTTGAGGGTCAAGTGCTCTCAGTATTGCAACAGGGGACGGTATCCAGCATAGTGAAGTCATTGCTTTGCGCTTGGGCAACACCTGGGATTACAGAGGTTTGACCAGTCAGTTGGAAAACCTCTGACAACTTTGAGCAGTGTCTTTGGCAAGCCTTCCATGAAGTGTCGAAGCTGTACACAGTGGGGGGTACTGCTCATCTGGTAACAATGGTGATGGCTGGCAACCTTGTTCTTTGAGGTACCAACCACTTTGATACCAAGCAGGAGGAGAACATGGGAGTTCTCCTTGAGTGGGCCTTGTCTGTATTCTACAGGGTGGATGGTCAGGTCCCAGTAGAGTATGCCCTTTGTGAGAGTCTTCTGTGATACTGTATCTTCTTAGGGGTTGCCTTTCATGTGGACATTGGAATCAATCATGTGTCTTGTTTGGTGGGGGTTTGTTGCCCAATCCTTGGTCATCAGCTTCATGGATCTGTAGGTAACCAGTTGTGATTCCTGGCTGCCATTCAGGTGGTAAAAAAGTTGGTGTAATATCAGAAGAGTCTTGTCAGTCTCCAATAAACACTTTGTTCTTTAATTCTTATTCCTCATACTTTGGTGCATCACTATTACAAACAGGGCAAAAACCCATGGAATTTTTAATTAGGCTTTTGTTTTTTTTAAGTTGTTGTCCTCATTGGGTCTTACTCTTGATTGCTAGGAGCAGCACACATATATTGATTGTGTACTATAGTGATTGATTGCCCAGAATGGGGATCCTTAAGGATGTATAGTCAGGGCCAGTCTTCTGGATAACTTGAACTGGGCCCTGCCAAAGGGAGGCCAGTTTGGATTCACAACTGTACCCTCTATTGCTGAAGAATTAGACTGAGTCTCCTACCAGGTAAGTGGGTAAGGCGGGGAGTTTGGATGCAGATTGTTCTAGGTCCTGCAGCTTATGGTTTAATTTTACTGTGTAGGCCTCCAATTGCAAGCAAATAAGGGTTTGGACCAGCTTGTTGATGTATGCCTCTGTGGACACAGCCAGGCTGGGTTTTACCAAGGAATATAGTAAAGGGGGAAGTCCTGGTTGCCGGCCGTAGAGCAGTTGGAAGGGTGGCTTGTCAGTGACACAATGGTATCAAATGTTATATGCAAAGGTGGCCACAGGAAGAAAGGTATCTCATTCAGTCTCATGTTGGTGACTGAGATTCCAGAGTATCTCAAACAGGATCCCATTAGTGTGCTCTACCATGCCATTTGTCTGTGGGTGATAAGGGGTGGACAGTGTCCCACAAATTCCCATCAGTTGGTTGAGGTGGGGGATGATATAACTGGTGAAGTTGGTACCATTGTCTGTCAGCAGGATCTGGGGGGAACCATGTTTGTATATGATATTCTCCAGGATGAATGTGGCTGTCATCATTGCAGATTGGTTGGGAATTGACTTGGCTTCTACCCATTAAGTCAGATGATCAACAGCCACAATGATGAACTTTTTATAACTGTTGGTAACTGGCAGGGGGCCCACTACATCAATGGCTACAGTGTGGAAGGCAAACCCAGGGTGTTCAAGTATGTGTTGGAACTTGGCAGCCTTAGGTCTCTCAATGTTGCAGTCATGATAGGTGGCTAGTGTATCTACTACATCAGTGTGCATTCCTTCCCAGAAGCAGTGCTGCTATAACAGGACTAACATCTTCTGTATACCACCATGACCAGTAGTCTTGTGAGAAGTCACCACTGAGTCCATACATAGGGATGGGTACATGTAAGGTAACCAAGAGTCTCCACAAAGCTTCAGGAGTTGCCCCTTAGAGACCTTGGTATCAGTAGCTAACCACTTGAGAGCCCTCTGTATCTCTACTGGCTCCTCCCTCTACAAAGAAGGATCCTCCATAAGCTTGTCATAGGAAATGTTGGCCATGGGGGATACTAAGGCAACAGTGAGAAGGGGGGAGAGACAGTTGGCATTCTGGGAGGCTGCTCTAGCTCAATGAATGATTTTGTAGTCATAAGCCTGAAGTTTAATAGCCCAACACGCCAGACGTCTCTCGGGGTCCTTGAGGGTCTTCAGCCATAGCAGGAAGGCATGGTCTGTTACAGCTGTGAAATTTACACCATGGAGGTAGACTCTGAATTGTTGATGGGATTATATTACAGCCAGGCACTCTTGTTTGGTGACAGTGTAGTTTCTCTTGTGGACATTAAGTGTACACAAGCAGATCCAACCAGGTGTTCAAGTCCTTCAGAGTCCAGTTGGGAAGAGGACACCCCCAATTGCAGTCAGGCTAGCATCTGTATGAATCAAAAACAGCTTGGCAAAGTCAGGGTAGGCTAGTACAGGGGCTGCAGTTAGTGTTCCCTTGAGAGCATTGAAGGCAGATTGGCACTCTGGGCTCCATAAAAATTTCTTATCAGCTCAGAGAATTTGAAAAAGAGGGTCACCAAGGGATGCAAAGCTGGGAATGAAGTGTCAATAGTACCCAAACATCCCCAGGAAGACCTGCATGTCCTGCTTATTAGCCAAGATATGCATCTTCTCAATAGCTTCCACCTTCAGAGGTATAGGACAGAGTCCATCTTGACTAATAATGAATCCCAAGAGCTCAAGATGGGTCATTATTTGTTAGATTAAGCCAAGGCGTCAGCTTAAGCATTTCAAAGCCTTTTAACTTCTTTGGTATCATTTAAGTCATAAACTTATGTTTTTTGTACATTAGTATAATGCTTAGTTTATCAAAGAAAAGTTTAATAGTGTAAAATATACAAATAATAGAAATAAATCTTATTTCTATTAGCTGTATTTTTTGCTAAAACCCTTTTTTCTATTTTAATAAGCCAAGAATTAAATATATGAGTTGCATGGGAGAGTAATAGCAGCCCTAAAGCTATAATTGCTATTACCCTATCTTTGGCTCATATAATTAATTTCTTAGTTATTTTTAGAAAAAAAAGTTGTTGTATTTAAAAGACTATTTACCCTATGTGAAATATAAGTTTTTGTTATGCGTCCAACTTCATGAACATGTCCTACTAATCCTTTAGTAGTATCAGCTCTCTTTGTTTCTCTGTCATCTGTGCAGAACTTTGAACAATAATTTATTTTGGAGTACTCCTTAACATCCTCAAATGTCAAAGGTGAAACATACAGCTCACCATCTTTCATTAAATATGAAAGATTAACATAAAATGCTTTGACTTTAAGCCAGCTTTTTTTAGGCCTAGATTTTTTATCATAGATGTGAAAAAAGATTTTTTGGGAAACATCTGAAATATTTAAAAGTGTCTCATATAGACCCTTTCTTTCTTCCTCTCTCTCAAAAACCATTTTGAGATCATTTATATTTTTTATATACATCTCATTTTCCTTTTGTTTAAATATTTTAGATAATACACCAAAATGACCATCAACAATACTTTTGCCATGACACTCAACAAATCTATTAAACTTAATTGTTCCTTTTATAATTTTAGGTACCTCTTTAAAAAGATAATATAAAAATTCATAAGATCTGAAATGATTACCATTATCAGTCCAAACTTTAATATTTTTAATATTCTTAAATTTATTATTTTTAAGCAGACTTATCAAACACTGACCTGAAAACAAAGAGTCATGAGATAAAATTTCAGATAAAAAGTCATGATACTCATATTTAATTTTCTCATTTTCTTTAAAAGCAATTGCAAATCCTAATAAAGAAATAGGTATTTTCTCATAAAAACAATTATTTGTCTCTATAGGACCCCCACCTATTTTAAAGTTTTCTTTATAGTCTATTACTATAACACATGAATTATTATCAAGATTATTTATATCACTAATATATTCTTTATTTTGATGCTTATAAAACTTTTCATGTAGGTCAATAGATTCCAAATTTTCTTTAATAGATTTAGGCAATGGCAACTTCTTTATACTCAAATCCTTTTTCTTCATTTCTAATGACTTTTTTAAGTTGCAAATGTTACACATATCAGTTTTCTTTTTGCTTTTAATTATATTATTAGGAATAAGCTTATAAAAAGTGGAAAGTGAAATAGAAATATTGTTTTTTATTTTCATATCTTTGTAAATTTCTTTTTGTTTTCAATAATGAGTATTTTATTTTAGTTGAGTATTCACTCAACTCTTTTTGTAATTCTTCATAAATCAATCCAGGGGATTTTTTTAGTGAATTGGCTAGTTGGAAATGAATTTTTAAATATATGTTTTGTTATATTTTTTATGTTTTCTTTCTTTACTGAATCATTTTTTCCTTTTTTATTTTTTGAATTTAATGATGCTTTTTTAGAATTTTTTATTTTTTTAGAATATGAATACTCATTTTTTGTAATTTTAAATCCAGAATCCCAAAGCTCTTTCAGACTGTAGCTTGATGTAACCAATGCTCTTAGGGAAGGAAGGTGCTTGGCAGGGGAATCTGACATCAATTCCTTTAGGTTGTTAAGGAAATCATCTGTCTTAGAATTTTGTATGACAGGTAAGAAGGTACTTTTTCCAAACTCTGTTTTTAATAAGAAATGCTCAACAAAGCTGTTAAGATCACTGCCAGTAGTAAAAAGGAATGCTTGTTTAAGCATAGAGATTCTTTCTCTCTTAGTAGAAGCTCCCAGTGAGAAGAAGGGTGTCATCTGAGGTGCAAACTTGATAGGTTCCATAATGATAGTGGTTGGGTTCCTTGGCTTGGTTCAGGCAGTTCTTGCTTGGAAATAGATGTGCAGTTATCAGAGAGGAGTAAAGGTATAGATTGTAAAGTAAATTTCTGTAAAGTTGAGCTGTTTAAATACCATGTTAGCTGAGCTTTTGCACTACAGGCATAAATCCCCAACTGACCCCCAACTGATCTCCTTAATTTATCAATATCACCCCTGAAGTCTGATATCATTGTTTATTTACCCCTTTTTATATTCTGGTTAACTGTTGATATTTCCGCAAATAATACTTCAATCTCGCTCAAACTAGTATCATTAGAAAGCTCTTAATCTCAGCTTTTGGAATTGTGCTGCAACTTTATATTTCAATACCAATTTAGTATCTTGAAGTGACTTTGAATGTAAGCTTATAAAATTATTATTTGAAATAAAATATGCTAATTAACTCTTAAAGTATGATATTTTAATCAATAAACTAAATTTAAAGTATAAATCATTATTTAGCTTACTTTTAGCAACCAACTCAAAAACATTTTTTTAAATAAACTTAAGTTTATTATAACCTTTAACAGTTCTTAAAAATGAACTTTATATATTTTAAATCTATCAAAACAAAAATGTTTTTCTAATCACATAAATATTTGCTTGTATAATTAAATTTGTATCTTATTTTTATAGATACAATGACTAAGATCATTTTCCGTTTAGTTCAAATAAATTTTAACCTTTATAAAATTTAATTAAATAAAGCAAGATTTTGATACATTCTTTTTTATGTTTGAATTTTTTATACATATTATCTCTAGCATAAAGTATAAAAATATAATTTTATTAAATAGTTGTATAAAGCTATTTTATTAATATTAAATACTTAAAATTTTGAAAAGAAAAACTTTTACTCTCTTATAAGTTCTTATTATATATTTTCTATAAAATCTAACTTAAGAATAAATTACTTATGCTAAATGAGATCACTGAAATTTCAATAAAATTTCAGTTTTAATTTCAGTTTTAGTTTTTTTTTGACTTTTTACTAGATTTTTTTAAAACTTCCAAAATTATTTAATATTTATTAAATATGCAAAAAAGCTATCTGCCCTCTTTTTAAAAAGAGGGATTCAAAAATTATTATATTTTAAATTAAATATTTTAAAAAAGCTAAGATTTCAGGCAACAATTTGATTTCCAACAAAAAGCATCATATCAGTTTTTATTGTATTTTTAGGTTGCTCTTTTTAGAATGATATCATTTTGTACTAATCAGCTTTCAAGAAATAATGGTATATGAAATAAGATTGTTACTAGCTTTTAATACAGTTTAATTTAGCTATAAGTAGAAAATGATTAATTTAATATAGGTTTTTATATTATAAGGATTAAATAAGATTTATTTTGATAAAATTGTTGTAATTATTTAAATTTATTGATAAGAAAATTAAAACACAATTTTAAAGTTTTAAGTAGCACAGTTAATAGGATACAGATTAATCTAACAAATAATGACCCAGATGCTCCTTGAATAAGTTGCACTTGCACTTGCATGGCTTGAGCTTGAGATTAGCTGCAAGTAACCTCTGGAAGACTTCTTCTAAGTGCTGCAGATGATCATTAAAAGTTCAGGAGAACACATTAATGTCATCCAGATAGACCAAGACACTAGTGAGTTTGAGGTCACCCATCACCACATCCATAGCCCGTTGGAAGGTAGCCAGGGCATTGGACAGACCTTGGGGCATCCTTGTGGGTTGGAATAGCCCTTGGTCAGTGATGATTGCACATTTCTCTTGATCAGTGGGGGGTAGATTAATCTGCCAGTACCCACTGATAAGGTCATGGCACTGAAGAACTTGGCGCCACCCAGTTGGTCCAAGGTATTGTCAATGCGAGGGAGAAGATACAAAATTCTTCTTGGTAACAGCATTCAGCTGGAGGTAGTTGATCACAACATGGTTGCTGCCATCCTTCTTTTTGACAATCAGAAGAGGGGAAGCCCATGGGCTTTTACTGGGGATCAGTAATCCAGAACCCAATAGTTTTTGGAGCTCCTTGTTGACTATGGCATGATTGGCTTGACTACGCCATATAGGTCTGGAGCAGATAAGTGGACTGCCTTGGGTGTCAATATGATGTGCAATATCTGCAGCTTTGCCCAGGTTGTAGTCATCCTTGGCAAAACATCCTTATACTGAGAAAATAGATCCATGGCTTGATCCTTTTGCTCTTCAGAGAGGCTAGACAGGGATTCACAACTTATGACTGATAGCATCAGTGGTTATTTGCAGGGTAGGCCCGGCTCAGAGAAGTCTGCAAAGGGGGCAGTCTCCTGCAGGTTGTCATTCTTTTTTAGTTGTATATAAGCCTGGAGTTTGTGCTTAGAGACAACCATGGCTTCACAACTCATGTTGGCCAAGATTATGAGCACTTCCTTCTCACTTGGCATGAGGATGCCAGGTGCAACCCATGGTTCTAGTCTGGAGGCATTATGGATTCCAAAGATTTATCCATGAGTACCAGCTGGTAGAGCCAGCAAGAGGCCTGTATTGTGGATCACCTGAGAGCCAGGTGGGATAGTCACATTACAGGAGGCGTAGACTGGGATTCCTTTGGCTTCCCCAACCAAGAGAGGTAGCACCTTGACCTTCTTACTACACAGCGTATAGGCAAATGTCAGTTCTCCATCTGTGTACTCCAGGTTGATGTAGTGCAGACAGCGTAAGGGCAGGTCAGAAGGGCGGTCTCCATGATAGAACATGGGGATCAAGTGGCCCAATATCCCAAACGTATGGTCTCCATGGTTGGTCACAGTGTCATAATGGACTATGAAGCTAGTCCCAATAAGAATGTCATAGATGTTGTTTTCTAGAACTATAGCAGGAGCAGTGACCATTAACTTACCAAAGCAAAGAGGAAGGGAAGAATGGGCTCCTTTTGATCTGGTTGTCTGTGGCCCAGCAGTATCAAACTCTTCATGATAGGCTAGGTCCAGAGCCAGTTTAAGCTTCTTAACCAGCTGTGAGGATATAATAGTCCCAGGAGCACCAGTATCTAGTATGCCTAGACGTGGGTTTTGTCACTATCAGGTTGATATATTTCATGTTCTGAGGCGCAGCACAGACACACAACGGGAAATCCTAACCTTAGGATTGGATTTGTACTAAGTCTTGGTTAGATGACAGGAAGGGCAAATGTGTTTACCTTGCGGCCCTGGAAGAATAATCTCTACTAGTTGTGGCTAAAGAGAGGCGCAGAAGTACAGAAGACACAAAGACAAAAATGTGAATAGAACTTAATTTTTATTGGTGAATATGCAATGGAATATATAGTGGTTAGGAATAACACAAAACACTACCAGGACAGTAGGATCACTTGCCACCAGCATTAGTGGGGCAAGTGAGTTGCGCAGGATCAAGAAACTAAACAATTGAACTTCCTGATTCATCATTGACTCATTTCAAGAGGCAAAAGTGAAAGCAAGAGATTTGTCCTCAAAATGGCCCACCAAAGGCAAAATTAAAACATGGGGAATAGCAGTATTCACAACATTGCCCTCCCCTAGATTGGCCTTAGGGGGGGTAATATTTACAAAGGAACTTTGCATGCAATCAAGCAAAAGGACGGCCACTGGAGAGGAGCTTTACAATGTACTCAGACCCTTGCTTAAAATTCACTTCTAAAGGGCAAATTCATAGAGAGTCCAACTTATGTGTGCAACCACCTACTCTGTGTTGATAGTAAAGTACATGGTCACCAACATTGAACTCAGGCAGGGGGGAGCATCCATCATTATTGGGAGAGAGTTCAAGCATCTTAGTCTTGTGTGCAGAAGTATAAGCAGTGGCCTGTATATTAAATTATGCGGTTGACTAGATCCTTGATGTGGTTGTCAGGATTCATGGCTTTGTCAGAGGTAAGCAAGAGGGCCCCCAAGAGCAAAGGGGTAGTAGCCTCTTGCCCATATAACATAGCAAAAGGGGAGTATCCAGTGACACAATGTTTGCTAAGGCGGTATGCAAAGAGAGCGGCAGGTAGGTATAGGTCCCAATTGGCAGCGTCAGAGTAGGTGAGCTTCCTCATGATGGAGACCAGTGTTGAATTAGCACACTCAACTGCCCCATTAGTAGAAGGATTGTAGGGGGAAGAGAAAGACTGATGAGACTCCAAAGCTTTGACAACAGAGGTTACCAGCTTGGCGTTAAAGTTAGTCTCATTATTGGAGAGAAACACTTGAGGACAGCCATGGCAGTAGAAAACATCTTGTAACAGAAAGGCAGCAGTTGTCTTAGCCGTGATATCCTTAGTAAGGCAAGCTTCTAACCACTTGCTGAAGTGGTCAACAGCAATTAGGATAAAGCAGCAACCAGAGCGGGAGCAGGGGAGAGGACCTACCGCGTCAATACTGACAGTGTGAAAGGCATGTTGCAGGGGAACTAATTTGAACTTGTGGGCAGCAGCTAAAGGCCTCTGCAGCTGGCAGTTGTGGCAGCTAGCTATGACGTCTGGGATCAGTAGGCAATGGTTTTTCCAGAAGTAATTTTTTTGAAGCCAGTCAAAGGTCTTAGCAGTGCCTTCATGCCCAGTATCTTTATGAGCTTGCAACACCACCAAGAGGCAAAGACTGGGTCGTAGATAAGGCAGATACTGATCTTGTACCTTCTTGAAGAGCTGATTGTTGTGTATGAGGGTATCTTTGGATAGCTTGGACAAGGCCAGTTGTACTTCTTCTGTCTCACTTTTCCACAAAGACAGGTACCCAATTAGTTTATATAACCGGTCAGCCTGTGCAGGGTACAAAGCAAGAATGGGCATTCTGGAGAGCCCATCAGCATTCTGGTGTTGAATCCCAGGGCAGTAGAGCACAGTGAAGTTGTATCCCTGCAGACATAGAGCCCATCTAGCTAGGCGCCCTTCAGGCTCCTTAAGCTGTTGTAGCCACTTAAGAGAAGCGTGGTCAGTGACAACTGTAAAGTGGGTGCCATATATGTAGTGACAAAACTTCTTGACTGCATGTAATACAGCAAGGCACTCCTTCTCTGTGACACTATAGTTCTTCTCATGCTTGTTTAGCACACAGTAAGTGTAAGCCACAGGATGATCTACGCCCTTGTTGTCCAGTTGGGCCAGAATAGCTCCAATAACAAGATTGCTAGCGTCAGTGTATAGGATGAACTTCTTATCATAGTCAGGATACACAAGGATTGGCGCCTCTTTGAGTTTTTGCTTAAGGGTCTCAGGCTTTCTGTTGACTGGCAGTCCATTCAAAAGGGACATTACGTAATAGCTGGACTAGAGATTCACTAGTATTGGCAAAGTCAGGGATAACTGTCTGTAGTAGCCCATCATCCCCAGAAAGACTTGTACTTCTTGCAGGTTGGTGGGCAGAAGCATTTTATTGATGGTAACAACCTTCTTAGTCATTGGGCAAATCCTGGTCTGGGTTACTTCATGGTCTAAGAATTCAAGACACTCTTTGAAGAAGGTGTACTTGGAAGGTTTTAGTTTGAGGTCCGCTTCTCAAATCTTTATGAACACATCTTTGAGATGAGCCAGATGGTTGGTGAAGGTAGCGCTGAAAACCGTTATATCATCCAAGTATACTAGGATGCACAACAACTTCAAGTCACAGAGGATGGAGTCCATGGCCCTTTGGAAGGTGGCCAGGGCGTTGCAGAGTCTCTGCAGCATGCAAGTAGGCTCAAAAAGCCCTTCAGATGTAATGAGCATGGCTTTCTGATGATCCTTGGGCAATAGGTCAACTTGCCAGTATCCAGATGCCAGATCCATTGCAGAGAAGAATTTAGAGCCTCCAAGGCGTTGGGGGGCGTCATCAATACGCGGCAAGGGGTATGGGTCCTTCTTGGTTAAAGAGTTCAATTGGCAATAGTCCATCATAAAACAACAACCCCCATCTTTATTCTTTAGGATGAGTAGTGGGGATGCCCAAGGACTTTAGGAAGGGGCCAGCAGCCCAGGTCTAACAGTTGTTTGAGCTCTTTAGATACCTGGGCGTCCTCTACACAACTGCAGCAATATGGTTTAGCACGGAAGGGAGGAGCGTTGCCAGTGTCAATCTGATAGATAATGCCTTTGGCTAACCCATAGTCAGTACTGTCCTTAGCAAAGATGTAAGAAAATTGGTCTAGTAAATCTAGCACCTCTTTCTGTTGAACTGGGGACAGCTGTGAGAAGTCTTGCGCAGTGAACAAGGATAAGACTTGAGGCTCATCTTCAGGTAGGTTAAAATCCTGGAACATGTCAAAGGGATGAAGAGACGGGACATCAGGAGCGCTCAACAACTTGCCATATCCAACAAACTGCCCCCTAGACACGGTCATGGGGAGTGCAGTCAGTTTGGTTACCAACAATTGAACAGGGTCCTTATGAGAGACATCTAGGATTCCAGGACAGAGATAAGGTTTGTTGTGCCCTAATGAGGGGGGAGAGTACAACTCCAAGAAAGTTTGTTCAGGTAGTTCATATGATATCTGGGAGTCCAGGATGGCCTGGGAGCCAGGTGGGATGGTGACAGCAGACGTGGCTAGGAGAGGGATCCCCTCAGATGCAGGACTTGCCATGGGTGGACATTTCATGTTGGAGGAGTGAGTGCAATATTTGAGGTTGAAAACCCCAGTGGGATACTCCAAGGCACATGTCTTGAGCCGTTTCCCAGGAGCTTTAACTAGCTCTTCAAATATCAGAGGGACTTTGTATCCCAGAATAGAGAGGTAACCAACTTTTAAGTTGATTATCCCATTATATTTCCTAAGGAACTGGGTGCCAACTAAGAGATTGTAACTCTCATTTTCCAAGACAACTGCTGGCGCAGCTAGAAGAATATTGCCAAACTGCATGGGTAGAGCAGAGTAAGCCCCTATGGCGCGGGTCATAGACAGCCCAGCTGTGCCATATGACTGGTGATAATTAAGGTCAGGGGCAAGTTTGAGTTTCTGTACAAGCTTGGAAGAGACAACGTTGACTGGCAAGCCAGTATCTAGAATGTCCTTGATCTTCACTTTTTGAATGGATATCTCTACTCAAGTGGTAGTGCAACCAAAGGGGGGAAGAACAGCCAGGATATCTTGAGCCTCTGCTAGTTTCTTATCCCACTTCTCAATCATGCATCTTAATCCTGGGAACTCCTTATATACAGTCTGGAGAGGGAGCAAAACAGATACATTCTTGAAGACGGCGTCAGCAACCTCAGCAGCTTCTTCTGACAACTCCACTAGCACAGGGGACCTCTTGGCCTGAGTGAGGTAAGGGTGAGAGACAATTTCTTTGGCTTAAGGCAAAGGCTTAGCAGTAGTTGTAGTCTTTCCTGAGCGTAACTTATAGGGGACTGTAATGGTTTTGGGAACAGCCAGAACAGAGTACCCATATGCATCAGTGTTGTCAGTATCAGAGTCAAACAAGTCAGAGTCATCAGAGATATCATGAAACAAGAGGAGGATAGGAGGAGCCTCATTGTCAGCAGGCTCAGAGTCAGCTATAGAGGGAGGGATTGAAAGAGACCGGGAAGAATTGTCAACTGAGAGCGTCTCTGCCTCTAGGTTGACTGCTCTTTTCTTGCCTGTTCTTTTGGATCAGCTCCTTCAATCTGCAGGTTGGTGCAGACTCAATAATGATGACCTATCTGACCACAGTTTTGGCAACCTTGACGTCTAGGAGAATTTTGCAAGTTCATTGTGAGGATGCAAGGGCCACGGGAAGTCAAACCAGAATTAGAGGCGGCATAATTCTCCTGAACAACTGCTCCAGAATGGGTAAGGTGCATATCATGCAACAGCGTCTTTATGCTCTTCATGGAGGAAAGCATATCCTTGTGGGCTTTGAAGTGAAGGCATAGAAGTTGGTTAACCTTGAGGGATTGAGCGCAAGCCATGTAGGCTTCATGGGCTGTCAACTATCTGCTCGTGATCAGTTGCTGTCCTTCCATGTAGAATTGGTCTGCAAACTCAGCTAGTGTCTCTTTAGGCTTGAAAGCAATATGTATGAATGCGTCCTTCTTTACTTCCAGGCTAAGGCCACCACTAAACTCATCAATCAGAAGCTGCTTCATATCTTCCCACGTCTTAATGGAGGGAAACTCAGGCATCACGACCTCCTGACAAGCCAGATGTAGACAGGTCAGAATATGTTCTTTCTTAAATTTGTCTGAAGCCTGTCTCATGGCAGTTTTTTAGATAGTTAGGAAGGTGCAATGTTTGAGGTTTTAGGATCAAAGACTTGCCTTAAGGTAAGCTTGAAATGTGCTTTGGGGGTTGGGCCACCATTGTTGCTATCAAGTACGTTTATATGCAGGGAAAACTCTGCTTTGGATTCAGAGGGGGGCTGTCTAGCCCATAGCTGACAAACACTTTCTTCAAGGGTAGTAAGGGTCTCAACAGCGCGGGCACTTGTATTGACAGCTTGTGTGGTTTGTTGTGAAGTAGTATCTAAGCGTTGACCTTGGGTGGTCACTATTGTGGAGAACTCAGCCAGTTGAGAAGTAAGGGATGGCCCCACTGAGAGGCAAGGGGCAAACCTATCATTCACAGAGTCAATCACGTCATTCATCTCTTGTACATATCTATCCAGTGCAGTATGGTCCCGCTTCAATTGATCCACTTTGTTAGCTAGAGCAATAAGTTCCCTAGTGCATTGGATTTGAGGCTCTCCTAATAAGCCAGGGCAGCAACCATCTTCATCAACAACCCCAACTGGACTAGCAGCAGTTGCCATCATTTGTGGTAGGGCGTCAAGTTTTTGCTGTAGCTCTGCAACTTGAGCAGTCAATTCAAGCACCTGGGGATCAGGTTAAGGGGCTTCAGCAGGACGTCCCTGACTGCAGGTAGTTGTAGGTAGCTTGCAAATGACATCTCATATTCTCTGCTCTCTATCCACCAAGTCATCAGAAGGGAGAGAGGACAGAACATCTGGCTTGGGCATAGATAGCTCATTCACTTGACTCTGGAGTTTAGCTATAGTAGCAGCAGTGGCAGCTCTCTCTTGTCCAAATGCTGTACTGAGTTCATTAAGGCCGCTAGCAGCAAATTCCGCTACCTGCTGTAGTTACCCAAAGGAATATGTGCTGAATGCATTGAGTTATTGCACAAGTCATTTAAAGTCAGTGAGATAAGGATTTAAGGTAGAATCTACTTGAGTTTGACAGGGTTGTTCTAGCTGGTGAAACTTGTGTAGGCGTTCTCTCACGTATTTGGGGATGGACTGGCGCATTTGTTCAATAGAATCAACCAAACAGGTCTGGGAAGTGATAGAGTTGTGTTGTTTGTCAGATACCAAGGAAAACAGGGAATGAATCCACTGTTGGTAGGCAGCAAACTGGTCCCAGTGATGAGTAACTGCTGCTTGCAGAGAAGAGACTTCTTGGACATGGAGTCCCAACACCATTTGATGATAGGCTAAATCAGGCTGCACAAAGGACAATAGCAAGTGCTCAGCGGAGCCAGCTGCTGAGAGGAGATGTTGCGGAAATTGAGGAGTCACAATTAATTTTTAGTATTCATCCTACTGAACTGTAACTGAAGGCAAGGGATGGCTCCTTCACGGACTATCCCAAGGGCTACCAACATGACTTGCTCCAAGTCAGAGGTACCCATGGGGTAAGCAACTAGGCAGGGACCATTCCCAAGGTTCAGAATAGTGGGGGTAATAGGCTGGTTGGCAATATCTTCCTCAATAGAAGGACTGGTTATTTCAGGTGAAGTCAACTCTTGTATAGGCAGAGGCAAAGGACCTGAAAATGTGGATGCAAAAGGGATAACCAAGGGGCTTACAGCCCCTGTAGTGAGCACCATTTTTGTTGTGTTTGGAGTGTGGCACAGAAAAACAACAGAAAATCCTAACCTTAGGATTGGATTTTTACTAAGTCTCAGTTAGATGACAGGGAAGGCAAATGTGTTTACCTTGCGGCCCTGGAAGAATAATTTCTACTAGTTGTGGCTAGAGAGAGGCGCAGAAGTACAGAAGACACAAAGACAAAAATATGAATAGAACTTAATTTTTATTGGTGAATATGAAATGGAATATATAGTGGTTAGGAATACCACAAAAAACTACCAGGACGGTAGATCACTTGCCACCAGCATTAGTGGAGCAAGTGAGTTGCGCAGGATCAAGAAACCAAACAATTGAACTTCCTGATTCAGTAATTAGCTCATTTTGAGAGGCAAAAGCAAAAGCAAGAGATTCATCCTTGAAATGGCCCACTGAAGGTGAAATCAAAACATGGTGAATAGCGGTATTCACAAAAATATAGGTACAATCCTGGCGTTCCTCTCTGATCTTCACAATCTTAGAGACCTGGTGTATGCTCAGTCCCTTGAACTTCTCCAGGAAGGTAGCCATGGAAGCTCCTGCAGCTGGGCTTGCTTCCTTGAGGGATTCTAGCGGTGCCAAGACATGTACTGTCTGGAGAAGCTTGGCCAGTTATTCAGCACTATCTTCCTTATGAGTGACTTCAACACCTGGTCAAGCCAGTTGTTTGGCATAGGGTAAGGACACTGTTTTTAAAGCTATTTGGGGGATAATCACCTCAGGTCAAAGTGTAGTTCAATGAGTTCAAGTGTTAACAGTGAGGATCCAATGTAAGAGGTCCTCTGAGCAGACTTTTCAGGAGGCAGCAGTATGGTGGAAGATGAGGGTGTCAAAATTATAAAGGCAGCCAAGGATTTCTCCTTGTCCTGGCTGCTTAGTAGTTTTTTGACTGGTCCTCATTGTCCTCCTCAATATCAGTGTCCCTGGCATAGTATTCCTCAGCGTCTTCCATGCCTACATGGTGGTCTTTTTGGCAAGGGCTTTTACATTCCTGAGAGAAGTGGCCAGGCATACTGCATTTGAAGCAAGTACAGGGAGCGTTGTTGGCTGGGGCGGTTCCAACCTTGTCAGAAGGCTTGGGTATCTCCACAGCCACATGGGGTCTATAATCAGCTTTCTGGCGGTGGCTGCCTTCAGGGAGAGGGACTTCAAACTCCTCCTTTTAGGTGCGCAGAAGGCAAATCAGATCTGGCATAGTGCAAGCGTTGTAAATGTCCAACTTAAGAGCCAGGGATAGCTCCTGGTTGATACGTACAGCATTGAGGAGTGCTGACTGCACATCAATAAACTGCACATCACTCATAGAAAACAGGGTTTGAGCTTCAAGGTAGAACCTAGAAGTGAAGTCTTCTAGGGTTTCTCCCACCTTTAGATTGGTGTCAGAAAAGTCCATCTTGCAACCAAGAAGGGCCTCTTGGCTACCAAATTCTTCCGTCAGGGCCCTGGAGATGTTGGCTAAAGTCCAGCCATTTTCATGGAGGCATGGCAAGATAATAGTTTGGGTCTCAGCATCCAGACAGTTGATGATTGTGGAATCCCTCATGGCGTTGTCAGTGCCATACATGAAGTTCTGGTATATGAGTAAGAACATGGCCACATTACTCATGCAGTCAAACTTGGGTAGATTGACTGGCTTGAAGTTGTTGGAGCCATGTTGGAGGGGAGCAGGGGTGATCCTCACTGGAGATCAGGTGAGACAGGAACAGCTGAGGGTGGAGGTAGCAAACCTAGTCTCAGAGGCACGTCATCAATTTTTCTCTTGCTGCGCTTTGTGTTCACCTTCTCTGTCCTGAGCAGCCTCAGAGGCTTCAGGTGTGGCCAGGACGTTGTCCTCAAACTCCAACACTGGCTCCAATACTTGTAAAGAGTTGGGAGCCAACCAAGTGTGGCCATCATTGATTTTGTAGCCATGATAGAACTTGGGGCTGAAGGATCTCTGTGGACTGTGGAGACTCTTGGAGTTAAGGGACATAGCCTGTAAGTTGGCAGCAATATCTTACTGTTCATTCTATCCAATTGGCTCTGGAAGGTGTCCAGGAGAAGTTGCTGCTTGTCCAGCTCATTCTGATAGACCTTGTTCTCCTGAAAGGTGATATCCAAGTCATCTTCCATAGAGGTAATGTGCTTTTCATGGGTGGCAAGCTCATCTTGAAACAAGGCTATCACTTCCTTATCCTTCCTGGCTTGGGGACGCTGATGTTCTGGCATGAAGTGGCTAAGGGTGGTCAGGCCATAGGGAGCGCCTGCTCTTTCCCCAGCATGGGTGTTAGCAGCAGTGAAGGCCAGTGCCTGGTGATAGGGGGAAGCACTGGCAGAAGGCTCAGCCAGGGGCATTCCTTCCTCCTCATTGAAAGAACTGTGGGGGTGGGGGCTGTTGGTGTGGAAAGACATGAGCGCCAATGTTGTAATTGTAGCAGTAAAGGATGATAATTCTACAAACAGTTAGTCAGGATACTATTTCTTAATACTATACCTGTAGATGGTATAGTGTCAGCCTTGGATAGGACAGAGGAATATAAGGTTATAATGACAAAACAGGTGCTTTATTTGATAGTGAGGTACTTATATAGTATAAAACAGGGGAATTTCCAACAGGGGAAAGGAGGCACAGACAGAAGGACTTTCCTAATAAAGGAGAGTGGACAGGAACAGTAGAAAGTCCCATGCAATGGAATGATCAGTTTCACATGGCTTTCCTTATGGAGGCATGTGGCCCTATCCCCATTGTTCTATAATTAACCTTGAAAGTAAAGCCAATGTCTTAAGCGCATTTGATAGGCAACCTGAACACCTGAATATGAGAGTTTTTAACGTAGTTAACTTTATTAAAACCATATTGAGAAGAAACAATTAGCAATTTTTCTGTCACTCAATCCCTAAGTGGACAACTTAATGTCTAATCCATTCAGGATTTGCAACATGGTGGGACCATAATGTATCAACTCTGCTTAAGGAAAATGCATTAAAAGTAGACCACTCTTCTGGAATTATCATTCATATACTATTGTTGGATATGTCAGAATTAGAACAGTCTTTGCAGACAATCCAGTTGGTTTCTGTTCCTTCTCCTGTGAGTTCAGACTTACTGGCATGCCTTCAGCCTTGGTCCTCAGCATTTGACGCTACTAGGGGCAAGGTTCTCCCCAAGCATGATCAGTTTGACTTTGAATTTAAAGTTACTGTTGATCTGATTTGTATTGCGTCTCCTATTTACCCTTTGACCTTAAAGGAGAACACATGCTTGTAAGAGTGTACTTGTGACATGATGGCCAAGGAATGCATCTTCAAGAAGGCTTTTTCAATCTGCTCTCCATTGTTGTTTGTCCAAAAGTCTGATGTGTTGCTTAGACCATGTGTTGACTATGGAAACTTGAACAATATCAAAATTCCTGACCCCTACCCTTTGCCTCTTGAAGCACAAATTTTTTGGTGTGTTAAGAAGGCAAAGATATTCGCAAAACTTGATCTCTTGAATGCATTAAATCAAATTAGGATTTCAGAAGGAATGGAGTGGTTGACGGCATTCAGAACAAAAAAAGGTATCTTTCAGTTCCGTGTTATGCCTGTTGGATTAAAAAATGCCCTGGCTTGCTTTCAGTGGTTGATTGGCTCAGTTTTGGGAGATCTTCTAGGTGTATGTGCCATTGCGTACATGCACAACATATTAGTATTCTCTCTGGATGAGGAGTCACATAAGGCCCATCTGTCAGCAGTTGTAGAGCGCATTCTCCAAGCAAACTTGATCATCAAAAGGAGTAAGTGTGATTTCTTTAGACGTAAGGTTACCTTTTTGGGTAATATTATCTTTGAAGATGACCACACTATTACCCTTGACAAGGAAGAAGCAGTTTGAGAGTATGCTAATCTATAACTGTATCCCAACTCCAAAGTTTCTTGGGAACTTACACATTTTTGAAGAAATTTACACCACACTTGTCAGAAGTGGCCGCCTCTTTATATTCAGCTAGTGGGAAGATAACTCTGGTCTGGACGCCTGAGTGTGCAAACACGTTCACATCAGGCAAAGCTCTTTTGTTGTCTTCACCTGTGTTAAGACATGTGGATCCTGAGCTTCCTTTTGTGGTTTCCACAGATGCCTCTAAATATGCTGTGGTAGGTGTGTTGCTACAAACTGCAGGCAATGGTGTTGAGAGACATGTAGGGTATTTCTCTCGGAAAATGGAGGCTTGAGAACACAATTACATGATTTACAATAAGTAATTGTTGACAGTTGTGGAATTGTTAAGTCATTGGCATCACTATCTCATGTCAGAGCGCCACCCATTTGTGGTAAGAACCAACCACAAAGCTCTTCTGTATTATTGACAATCAAGGGTTTTGTCAGGTTGTCAATCCAGATGGCATGGTGACCTGACAAGATACAAGTTCTGCTACAAGTTTATTAAGGGATCTGACAATCAATTGGCCAATGCACTGAGCAGAAACCCTTCCAATGTCCCAGATGCTAGTATGGATGCCAAGTTTAACAAACATACTTTGATCCCAAATGAGGCTGTGGTCCCCTTTGTATTAACTCCACCCGCTACACTAGCTACCATGTCTTTAACCAAGGGCATAGACTTAGACTTATATTCCAAAGTTAAGCTCTTGCAGCCTCTATCTAAGGGTTATGATAGGTTATGGAACTAGCATGTGTACATCTGGTAGGCCAGCCACAAGTTTATCACAAGATAGGACCAATTCTATGTCATCAAGGTTGCTTGTGGGTTCCAGAGGGAACCATTTGGGATGAAATCATGGAGGCCTATCATACCTGTCCTAAAGCAGGCCACCCAGGGAAAAATAAAATGGTGGAACTAATTTACCAACAGCTCTCTTGGAAAGGTTTGACGGTGTAAGGAACTTCATTCCTTATACACCAAATAATTGTGAAATTGAGACTGGCACCAATGATTTTGAGGATAACCTTTTCACTAATATAAAGTCTAAAATCTTAACCTTGAACATAGTCAACAACGGGTCTTTAAATCCACATTCAAAATTTAAAATGAATGCATTTTACTTAATTGCTCTAAAATCAAAACTAAATGTGAAAACAGTTTCAAAAATCTTTCAGCATTTATAAAATAAACTTTAAAACAAGAAATTCAGGTTTGAGCAACAATAAAGAAAACAGGAACAACAGCAAAGACAAAACCAAGGAAACCCATATAAATTCTAAATCAGCTAAAAACACCTCAGCGTTTGAATTAACCAATTAAAGCCTCCAAAAACCCACAAATGGCTCTGTTGCACCTCCTGCTGTCTTAAAAAACCAACCAGAGGCCATATACTTCACAAGCCAAAGAAATACCATACATCCCAATAAGAAATCTCCAAACCACAATCACCTGCCCATATGCACCATGCAAGCGCCAGCAAACCTTACTGCTTCTTGTTTTGCAGGCTGAAGCTTACTGCAGTCCTGCAAGACAATACTTCACAATCAGTCCTTGCAGCTGCCTCTGGTAACTACTCTGAATATCCCCACATTTTCACTCAGTAATTAAAATGGGCTTCCCTTCTCAAGAAAATGGCTCCAACAATTTCTTATTCCTATCAAACCCAATAAATATATATTTTCAGACTTCTAAAACTTGATTAGTAGATTTAAAAAGGTTTTCCTTCTATAACATAAAACTCATCCTCTGGGTTTGGGTCTTTTATGTGTTGATTATTTGTGGGCAATTCAATATGAAATTCAAAAGTCCTGAACCTACCCCTACTGATAAATCAGAGAATTCCATCTGGTATTGTTTTGGACCACGTTGCCACCATGCCCCATATGTAAAAACAGCTCAATTTCCTCCCATTATTCACCCCAAGGCCCCCTGGTTGCTTTTAGGGTATACCAGTGCATATTATCTCTTAAACCATTTCACTCCCTTCCTAGGGAGATTTTGCTTATCTGGTCACCTCTTGAACATGTTAATGATAGGGATTCCAGTAGGGTCCACTTTAGTCAAATTTGACTTGTGAGCTCTACTTCATTCCATTGGAGAGAGACTTCCCAATGAGTGGATCACTGACAGTTTGTTGGAGCCTTGGCTGAACCATCTCATGGGTGGTCCAGGTCAACATTTTACTTACAAATTTATCTTGTATGTTGCTCTCATCAAATGCCTTGCCCTTGTGATTGTTACCTTAACCATAAGCTTTATCATATACAAGATTCTGTCCCTTTCTTGAAAATTTTCTACCACATAACCAAATCCCTTCAGAACCAACAACCAGGCTCAAACAGTAGTCCTGAACACACTATCTGCTATGGCCTCCGGAGATAATTAAGGGAACAAAATCCTGATGCTCCTTGCCTTCTCCAAATCTTTGTTTGAAACCTCGCCTGAAAAGTTCACCACCAATGCCCAAAAGGTAAACCATGTGGCAGAAAAACTTACCAGTAAGTTTTGCCTTTGATACGCCAAGGAAACCCTACAGGGAAAGATCTCCTCAACAATTACAACAAGTTCTGTGACACCCTCCTGGTATAGTATCTCCTGCTCCAAACCCTGACCAACTGAGAGACCAAATCTCTGCTCTATACCAAGGAAGGATGTCAGCTCAAGATTATGCCAAAGAGCTCACTTGCCTCAAAAACACCATTGGGATGAGTAACAATGAAGCCTGCTACTTATTCTGCAAGAAACTCTCCTTCAAATTAAATAACTTCCTTGCCTACCATGAGTTGCCAACCAACTTTGACCCCATAGTCAAGGAAGTGATTAAGTAGTCTTCAAAGGTGAAGCAAATCCCATCTTGGGTCAAGTCTCAGAATCCTGCCACTCCCCCGCAGTTGTCATTAAGGAAAACAGAATCCCCCCAAGATTCAGGATCTAGCAGAAGCCTTTGGTGAATTCTCCTGCTCCCAACTACCCAATTTCTAAGAATCTGACTTATGAATTGATTTAGTTCCAGGGTCAGTACCTACCTGGGGTAAACTCTACCTAGTCAACCGCGCCCAGAGTCTGGCCATGAAGACTTACCTAGATGAAAATAACGCAAAGGGATTCACGCACCGCTCAAACTCCCCTTGCTCTTCCCCTATGTTCTTTGTTGGTAAATCAGATGGATCCCTAAGACCTGTGGTGGACTACTCAAATCTCAACAGCATCACAATCAAGAACCAAAACCCTATTCCCTTGGCTGAGACTCTTACCAATCAACTAGCCAGGGCAAAGGTCCTCTCCAAACTTGACCTTTGTAACACCTACCATCAAATTTTTATAGCAGGAGACCACAAATAAAAGACTGCTGTGAAAACCCTGTTTGGGTTATAAAAATACCTGGTTATGCCCTTTGGACTTAGCAACGCCCTGGTAGCCTTCCAGGGGCTCATTAATGAAGTCCTTTTTTCCTTACCTTGACACCTGTGCAGTAGTATACCTTGATGACATTCTCATCTACTCCAAGGACCACAATACTCATCTGATTAATCTTTGTGAAGTTCTACAAGCTTTAATTAAGGCTTGCCTGTTTTGTAAACTGGAAAAAACAAATTCTATAAAAAGGAAATCAAATTCTTGGGATACAATATCTTAGAAGGGGGCTTCACTGCTGCCCCATCCAAGGTCCAAGCCGTAGCAGACTGGCCAGTCCCTACCTCCTGCACCAAGCTTTGCGGTTTTTTTGGGACTAGCAAACTTCTGTCGCAAGTTCATTAAGAATTTCTCAGCTATTGCCTTACCTCTCACATAACTCACCTCGGACAAGGTACCTTTCACATGGAGTCCTGAAGCTCAGTCAGCCTTCAAAGCCTTGAAATGTGCCTTCATCTCTGTCCCTTTTTTCTTGTGCCTGGACCCAGAGCGCTATTTTTTTGGATACAGATGCCTCAGGTTTTGTGCTGGGAGCAGTGCTGCTCCAGCTTGAGGGGGATGAGAACTTCAACCTGTTGTGTTCTACTCCTATAAGCTCCTAGACAGGGAGCTAAATTACCATGTCTACAAAAAGGAATTATATGCAATAGTACACGCCTTGGATGTCAGGAATATTCCTGACATAAACCTAATACTGACTGAGAGGAAAACTTGGGGGAAAATAGCCAAAGCTCCAATTTTAGAGGTAAAATTTGATATGGATTTCCCCCCTTACTAGAGAAAAATAAGAATAAAATTGAGGTAAAATTAGAACTTGGTGGGTGCCAAACTAATTTATCTCTGGGCAGGCGCCTGCTGCCACCACGCAAACGCCTGCCACGCCTGCCAGCACCCAGCCAGCCACCTGCGAGCCCTCTGCCAGCTGCCTGCCCACCTAGGCAGGCACCAGTGGGCCTGCCACCAGCCCTCTGCCAGCCTCCTACCACCCGCCCACCCAGGCACGCGCCAGCGGGCCAGTTGCCAGCCCCCCCCAGCCTCTCACCACCCAGCCAGGAACCTGCGAGCCCCCTGCCTGCCACCCTCCCACCCAGGCAGGCGCCAGCGGGCCCACTGCCAGTCCCCCACCCGCTTGCTTGCCTCCCGCCAGCCCAGGCCCTGCCGCCCACCTGCTTGCCTGCCTGGTTGCCAGCGCGCCTGCTCCCAGCCCCCAGCCCACCCACTTGCTCCCTGGGCCCCAGCTGGGTGCCTGTCACCCACCCAGGTCCCAGGGCCCACCCTGCACCCACTCAAAAATTTCCCTGGGCTACAGCCAATAAAAAAAGCCCCTAGCAATAGGGGAAAATTCAGAAGAAAAGGTTTCCCCTCCAGAAGAGGGTAAGAACAAAATTTTAGATTCTAAAAATAAGCATGCTACCAACCAATCAGGTGCTAATTCACTGGCCACATGGACAAGGCCAAATCCTATTCAAAACAATGTTCTTGGCACCAAAATAACTTCTGACAAGGAGTTGACTCACAATCTTTACCTAGCACCAGGGCAACAGGGAACTATTGATTTATCTCAAGAATTTCCCAACCAGCCACAGATAACAGGTGAACAGAAGTTTGACCATCTTCCTAAGTTCCAATATCTAGCCATATCCTCCAAACTTCTGGGATCTCCCATCCCCTGTTTTTCTCTCCCCTGATGGACTAGGTCATGATCCCCAGTACAACCCTGGTCAACTGAACTCATCTCAGACTGAATCCTGGCCTCCTCTGGTGTCTCCACATTCTACCTTCTCTATTGCAGTGTACATGTCCATGTATTACATCTTAACCTACTTTGCCGGGAGCTTTGGGAGATACAACATATATGCAAAGGTTTTCCGCTGGCTAATGACTATGTATTCTATTGTGACTGCCTTGACTGGGTTCCAGTTCACCAACCTGCTGCCCTACAGCTTGCAAGTGGTACCTACCGTAACTGGGTATTACATGGATCACTGGAGAAGATACCTACAGGGAAGCAAGCACCCAGTACACATCTGCATAGACCACAAAAACCTCCTATAATTCACAGAAAAACGCAAGGTCTGTCCCTGTTTGGCCCGCTGGGCTATTGATCTAATGACATACGGCTTCCAAATTGAATACACCCCAGGTAAGAAAAATGTTGTTCCTGATGCCATTAGCTGCAGAGAGAATCTTGACAACCCCAGAACCTCCTACCACACACAACATCTGATAAGTACTTGAACCCTCCCAGTTCCTGAACCTCATCACTACAGCCTCCTTGTACACCAACCAAATAAAGAGATCCAAGAAGAACAATTGTTGAACCCTACAACTAGCACTGCAGACCTAGAAACCAGAAACAACATCTGGTACCATGAAAACTACCTGTACATTCCCCAAGGGCCTCTTAGAAACCAAATTGTTCAATCCTTACACGATACTCCTCTATCAGGTCATGGTGGGATTACCAAGACCCTCAAAAGAATTTTCCAATAATATTGGTGACCCTCAATGAAGAAGTTAGTAGGAGGCTACATAAGCAAATTCCTGGAGTGCTGTCAAAATAAAGCCTCACACCAGAAGCCTCAAGAATTCTTGTAACCCTTACCAATTTCTTCCTGGCCATGGTCTTCCATCTCAAAGGACTTCATTGTTGAACTACCCAAGATTCAGGGTAATACAGGAATTCTAGTAGTGGTAGACCACCTGTGGTGACTTCTCTAGCAGATTGTTGGGCTAAGCAGTACTTATATATGTGAGCACCAGGTAAGGTAGAGTACAACAGAATATGCCTTGCCAGCATAAAACTGAGGAGTTACCAAATATTGTCAATTTATAAATATCATAGTATTAAAAACAGCAGAAGAGGTTCAGGTGTTGTTCAGCAACAGGGCAACAAAACAGGATACAGAGTTGGTGTATAATAGTCAGTCAGATACCAGATAGACAATATACTTTGTGAAGGATTCAGTTGTTAGCCAGCAACAAGACAATAGAGTTGGAATAGGGCTGGCAGAGGAATGGGTGTATGTTAATCAGTTGGAATCTGGACAGATAATATGTACTGGGGAGGGGGAAGAGAGGAAACAGAATTGAAAAGTGGAATACAGCAGACTTATAATTCCTAGGTGTCTCTATATTAACAGTGATGAAAACACAAGCTCAACATCTGTTTATAACTTACAGGAGCTATTATGGTTGTACAGACCCAAGGTCTGCACCTCTGCAAAGAAATTTGACAAATAACTTATCCAAGTGATAAGGAGCGCCTTTTAGGGAAGCTTCAGATTTAGAATTAAGAAAGAAGAGAAGTATATTTTATTGGATAATACTTCAGACTTATATAGACTTGACTGTGGTGGAGATATAGTTGGATTGAACCTAAGGGTTGGTCATGTGCGGGATGGGTTTGATCCACTGGATACTTGGACAGTCATGTGATATTACTTGGTTGCCATTCCTGGTATGTCAAATTGTATATTGGAAGGGCACCAAACTGGGCAATGACTGGATGTTGAGTAGGTTGGCAGTAGCCAGAATACTTGTACATCCAGATCCTTGACACCCCCCTAAGGAGTTACTCTGGTACATTAGGAGGGGGCTTTGTCTTAACAGCTGCTGTCTGATGTTCCTGGAGTTGTTGGCTAGTTGGCATCAGTATGGTCAAGTGTTCTCCTTTGCTAAGGCAGAGACAGGTTCTGTGGTATCTCTTGACAACGGGGGTTTTGGCACCTTGGAATTTCACTAGATGAGTGTTTTGGTCTGGTCTGTACTTGATGATTCTTTGTGGTCCTCTATATACTGAGTCTAGCCTCTTTCTGTTTCCAGCTAGGACCCAGACAGGGTCTTGAAGGGAAATGGTTCCTCTGTAGACGTTATCTTTTGTGTATTGAGCCTTTTTATTTATGCTATTTTGGCTTTGAGGTGTATGTGTCATAGATTTGGTACTTGTTCTACTATGGGGGTTTTTCCCAGGGGTATTTTTTACTTATGGTTGCTTGTTGCAAGTAACTATTTCTGGTTTGTATCCATATGTTTGTTCAAACAGTAAGTAGCCTGTTCCTTGGTTGGGTGTAGACTCAGGATACTAGTAATGCCTGTTTCACATATAGTGGCTATGTATCTTTGGCTTTGCTATCCATTATTTTCTCCAGGTTTCTGATAAGACTACCATTTAGGTGTTTAACTCTGCCTTTAGTCTGTGGCCTGTAGGGCAAAGTTGTGAAATGTTTAATGCTCTTGGATTTTAAGTTGTTGTTTACTAAGTGACCTGATAACTCAATTGCTCTGTCAGTTATGATGTAGCCTGGAGTGCTGTAGTTGGCTATGATTGCTTTATTAACAAATTGGTTTATGATTTCTGCTTTGTGATCTTTTGTTGCCCAGCAGATGGGCAAGTGTGTAGCAAAATTGATGGCTACAATCAGGAAACATTTGGTTTTTCTTAGTTTCTGGAAAGGGGCTGTGACTGTACAACAGTCACTATTGAGTATTTAGCCAAATAAAAGCTCTAAAATAGAAATTTATCTCTGTTTTTCTGGTTATTGCATGTAGATAGATTGGATTGGAAGTCTTAAGGTAAAGAATCCTGAAAACAGGATATTTAGGTTCAATAAAAAGACAGAAGGCAAGATTGGCAAAGTCAATCTGGGAGACAGGATGTCTCAAAAACAGTTTAATTAATTGTGAAGATTAATTAATAAATACACAGCAATATTTTTAATGAGGATTTAATAATATTGGTTAAATAGCCTTGACTGTGTCAAGAGGTTTGGTAAAGGTTTACCATAGTAAAACACCCAGATTTTGGATTGGAAGCACCATGTTTGCAAATTCATTAGGTTAAAGGCGCTGCTGCGCTGCCTAAGTGATTTGTAAAACACTGTGGTGGCGCCTGGTTCAAGTTTCAAAGTGTTTTAATGGGGTTTAAGGAAAAACCATTAAATGCAAACATAATTAAATAAAGATAAGGATGCCTAGGAATTCAGGGTTGATCAGCTGGTTCCCAGTTGGAACATAAATAGCTGAGTTTTGGGATGTTTAATCCACAGGGTTTTGGCGCTGGGAGCTGAGGAAACTCCATGCTGAATTGGTACATTGGGATGAATGTAGTCAGGTGACTTAATCCCATTGTAGGTTGATTCTTATAGGTTGAGAAATATTGGTGGTATTTTAGGTAAAGATATAAGTTTTGATGACTCAAACGTCATAGATCATGTAGATGAATCATAGATTGATTCAGGAACTGGAGGGGTTTTCAGCCAAATATGCCCCAAATGGTATATAAGTGAAAACAGCTAAACTTTAATAAATATATATTGTTGTTTTGATGCTTTCTCCTCAACTGCCTTTTCAATTATTATGTCTTCTTTGTTAAATTTTGAAAGGTCCAAATTTGGAGTACTTTGCATGGAAACTGCTGCTACCAGGAAAGAGGTTCCTACAAGTTTGTTGGAGGAAGCTTGGGCAAGCTTGGAGGTCACCAAGGCTGTGCCTGAGGAGTCCTTAGTGGAAGTAGAGGCTGCGTTTGAGAAGTTATATTCCAATTACTTTGCAAAAGAAGGTACTCCCGCCCAAGGAAACCAAATCTATGTGTGGGATTCCTGGAACCTGTTAGTAGGATGGGACAATATCTTCCAAAAAAAAGCAAAGGTGAATTATGAAATTGAGGCTTTAAGGGCAAGGGAGGAAAAGAGCGTTGAGATCATGGCCTGTTGGCAGGATGGTAACAAAGTGTTGTCCCATAAAATTGCCTCTCTGGAGACAAAGCTCTTCAAAGCTTTGTCAAAGGAAGGTAATGGAAATAAGAGTCAAGGGCAGGATAATGGCAGGATGGACTGGTTGGACCTGGATCTGCCACAGAGCCCAATACAGGGGCAGGAAAAACCCATGGTGAAAGGAGTTCAGTCTATGCTTGCCAAAATGTTGCCATTTTCTGGAAATCCAAAGAAGGAAATGCTTTCCTAGAGGGTTTCCTTATCTGAGCCTCTGGTCTGGAGCATGATGAGAAACATCATTGGTTGGAAGTTCTTGTAGGTCCTGCCTGCTTCAAGTGGTTTGAAAGATGTAAAGGCAACAATTATACCACGTTGGAGGAATTTAGAGCCAGTTACACGGTAACTTTCAGACCTGGTGATGCTCTGCAGAAAGCCCAAGACGTCACTCAAGCTGGCCATGAAACAGTGTTGATGTATTTTTCACAAATGGAAGAGTTCCTAGTTTTTGTGGATGTGGAACACAATAAGGATCTGGTGGAGTATGCTTTCTTCACTGGAATGTGGCCTGGGTTGAGAACTCAGGCTTCTATGCTGTGCTGTAAGAAGTTATATGGTCAAAATTTGTTCAAAAGGTCATTCAAACGGAATAGGATCTTGGTGGTCCTCCCCACAGTGCTCCACGCTCAAGAGTAGGAGCTCATGTGGCTGCAGGGGAAGGGTCTTCCAAGAGAACCAGACAACCTAGAAGTCCCTCAGATAAGGATCACATGTATAGATTCAAACAGGCGTGTAAGTTTCCCACGGCAAAGGGATGTTGGATCTGTGGGAAAGATGGCCATTTTTCTGGGAAATATCCCAATTGTGCGGAATTTGACAAGGAACACCCCAATCTTATATTTCAGGACTTGGAAAAAGAAATGCAGGCTTAGATGTCTCCCAACCTGAGCTTGGTAATTTGGAGAATAATGGGAGAATGAGACTTCAATCTGGAAAGGCCTTGAAGGAGTACAGGAAAAGCGCCAGCAAACCAGTGGAGCCACCTGTACAGGTAATTGATGTCTCTTGTCCAACTCTGCCCAAGGGAAGTCCAGACACCTCTCCAGATGAATGGATATTAGATGTGCGCTTGGGTATGAAGGAAGACAGGGAGATTATGTGGCAACCTGTGCAGTTCCAGTTGAGTATGGATTGGCTCAATGAAGTGGAATGGCGTAAGAAGGTGGCCCAGAGCATGCCAGCATTATTGATTGCAAAACCTTTTGTGTAGGCATTGCAAGGGGTTATCCTTCTGGATATTTCACTTGATGGTATCCCAGCAAAGGCAGTATGCAATCCAGGTTGTGCTGGGGTAGCAGTATCAAAGAACTTTGTCTGTAAACATGGTATGGACCCATCAAGATTGGTCACTTTGACTATATCTTTTGCAGATGGGGTTAACACTATTGAACGGGATGTGTTTGATGAGGTGGTAATAAATGGAAAAACACCATGGTCAAGACTTCCGCTGTAGTTTTACCAGGAGCAGGATTTGATGTTCTGCTTGGTATGGCTTGGATTGTTGAGTCCAAGGTGAGCCTGGACGCTGTCAAGAATGTCTTGGTTCATGAAGGAGTTTAGTACGTTTATCAACAGCTGACAATTCCGCCAGCTCCGGGAGATGTTCAGTCATTGGTCATCTACGCCAAGGAACATTGCTCCATTCCACCAAAGGGAATTGCCTGGTTGAAACCAGTAGCTTTTAATTGTGGAACGCAGGAAGGACAAGTTGTCCCAGAATTTCCGCGTCATATATCCTCAAATGTGGTGATAATTGAGAATGGATCAAATGGCAAACTCCTCAAGTCCTGGAAGTTGTTTAACACTTGTGAAGTTCCTGTGGACATTCAGTAAGGTCAGTGTATTGGAGTTTGGATGCCTGTAGTTGGGGAAGTCATAACAAATAAGGCTACTGTCTCTTATGTTTGTGTGCCCTTCAACAATTTAACCCGTATACTATGTCCAAGTGAAGCACCAGGTACCCTGTTGATACTCTGGTGTGGAAATGGAGTAGTTGTTTCTTGTTGGACAAATATGATGTGGGGAGAACTGGTCCACCCTATGTCATAAAAACGTTGACTGTGAAGCTGTACAAAGGATATGTACCCCGTTGTAGTCCTGCTGCAGTTGCTGCAATTAGAGAAGAGGTGGAAAAAATGCAAAGGGCCGACCTGATTGAGGAAAGTATCAGTCCTTACTCAGCTCTGATGGTTTGTGTCCCAAAGCCTAATGGGAATATACACAAATGTATTGATTTCCAAATGGTGAATAAGGATATTGTAAATGATGCCTACCTAATGCACCGTATTGAAGACTAGCTGCACGCTATGGCTGGATCTTCCTGGTTCACCACATTGGATCTGACTAAGGGTTATCACAAATTGTTAATTTATGAGAAGTCTAAGGAGGTTACAGTGTTCTTTTTGCCTGGCGGTCTGTATCAATGGAAAGTTTTGCCATTGGGAATGAAGACAGCAGGTGCTGTGTTTCAGCAGGTAATGGACCAGATTATGACAGGACTTCAGCCTAGAGAGTGTTTTGGTATATATAGACGACATTACTGTATATAGCCCTTCCTGGGAACAACATCTGGAGGATCTTGATCAAGTATTTTGTCAGATTGAGAAAGCAAAGTTGAAGATTAGTGTGTCTAAGACTAAGCTTACCTGTCAAGAGGTCAAGGTGTTAGGGCATGTTGTGAATTCTCAAGGGATTAAACCAAGTCCTGAGAGAGTTACTCTGTTTTTAAGTATGAGGCCGCTACAGTCAGTCTGAGAGGTTTGGGGTTTTATGGAGTCATTGAATTTCTACTGGAGATTCATACCTAATTGCTCTGCACTTGGAGAGCCGTTGTTTGCGTTAACAAGGATGAACGCCATATTTGTTTGGGGACAAGAGCAAGAGTCAAGCTTCTTGGAGCTAAAGAAGAAACTCTCTGAGGCCCCCATATTAAGATTCCCCAATTGGTCAAAGTTGTTCTACATTGAGACAGATGCAAGTTCAACTGGTCTTGGGGCTGTTCTTACTCAAGAAGGAGAGTCAAAGTTATCCCAACATCCTGTTGTGTATGGTTCTAATACTTTGGGAACCACTCAAAGGAATTACTGGCTACTGCACGTGAAGAATTAGAAATAGTATGGATGGTGCAACATTTTAGGACGTATATCCTAGGAATACTGTTTATTATTGTCACTGACCACGTAGCTTTGAGAGCAATTTGGAACAAGGAAGACTTACAAGGACAAATGCAATTATATGCAGAGAAGCTCTCTGGGTATGATTATGATATCATCTACTGTCCAGGGTTGGAAAATCAGATTCCTGATTTATTGTCCTGAGCGCTGTTGGCCTGTGGAGAGGTTGAGACGCAAGAAGCCCAAGAAGCTCTATCAAGGAATAAGATTTATGTAGAGAAATGAAAGCGTCTACAAGTGATCAGAGATCTCCATGCTCAATGAGGAGGTTACCTCAGATATGAGAAGCTATGGCAAGCAATGAAATCTCGGTACTAGTGGTCAGAGATAAGAGCTACAGTCCTTCAGATTTTGCAAGAATGTGATATTTGCTCTAAGTTCTCAGTGGCAAAATCCAAGGTGCAGCTCAAGTCAGTGATGTCACATTATACTTTTGAGTTGGTCTCAATGGATACTGGTCATATTACATTAGCAAGTGGTTGAAAAGAATACTTTGTGGTGGCTGTTGATTCTTTTATCAAATGGGTAGAAGTTTGAGCACTTACCAAAGAAATAAGCATTGCAATTGCTAAGTTTCTCTGTGAAGAAATGATAGCACAGCATGGTTATCCTGAGAAGGTTCTCACCAATAAAAGACCACCTTACGTAGGGCCAGCATTGACTAAGGAATGCTTGAAATTGGGCATATCTAAGTTAACCTCAGCTCCATATCATCCCAAGACAAATGGTTTAGCCAAGAGAACCATTGGAACCCTGAAGCACATTATGGAGAAGTTGGCTGACGGAGCCACAACCCATTGGAAAGATCACCTGGCAATGAGTGACATGGCATACTGTACAATGCCCCATGATGCTACTGGGTTTTCTCTGTTTTGGATGTTGTATGGCTGGGAGACTACCACAAGCACTGAGGTGGGCCAATGGGAGTTTGTGGAAAAGAATTCCTATGAAGACGCCGTAGAGAAACATGCAGCTGAGATGCAGAAATTATTTGCTGAGGCAAGGAGTAGGGGAGCGGGTTCAAGAGGGACGTGCCACTAAGTGGAACTCAAAGCCTGGAGTACTTCCCCGTGATCATTTTCAGGTTGGAGATCTGGTATTATTTGATCAAAGGCGCCAAGAAAAGCACCCAAGAAGAGGTCATCAGCAATGGGTAAGGCCAATGAAGATTATCTCAATTAGTCCAGGGCCAAAACATCTAATTCAAGGGGTTGTGACTGCCCTGGAGAAGAATGGTCCCATGTTAATCCTCAATTCCTCAAGCTGTTCCATGGGAAATTGGAGCTAATAAAGGTACAGAAATATGAGGCTCATTCCCCTGAAGAGAAGGAAGGGGCCTTGTGATTATACAACAGTCACTATTGAGTATTTAGCTAAATAAATGCTCCAAAATAGAAAGTTATCTCTATTTTTCTGATTATTGCACGTAGATAGGTTGGATTGGAAGTCTTAAGGTAAAGAATCCTGAAAACTGGATATCTAGGTTCAATAAAAGAACAGAAGGCAAGATTGGTTGAGTCAATCTGGGAGACAGGATATCTCAAAAACGGTTTAATTAATTGGGAAGATTAATTAATAAATACACAGTAATATAATTAATGAGGATTTAATTATATTGGTTAAATAGCCTTGACTGTGTCAAGAGGTTTGGTAAAGGTTTACCATAGAAAAACCCCCAGATTTTGGGTTGGAAGCACCATGTTTGCAAATTTATTAGGTTAAAGGCGCTGCTGCGCTGCCTAGGTGATTTGTAAAACGCTGCGGTGGCGCCTGGTTCAAGTTTCAAAGTGTTTTAATGGGGTTTAAGGAAAAACCATTTAATGCAAAGATAACTAAATAAAGACAAGGATGCCTAGGAATTCAGGGTTGATCAGCTGGTTCTCAGTTGGAGCATCAATAGCTGAGTTTTGGGATGTTTAATCCACAGGGTTTTGGCGCCAGGAGCTGAGGAAGCTCCATGCTGAATTAGTACATTGGGATGAATGGAGTCAGGTGACTTAATCCCATTGTAGGTTGATTCTTATAGGTTGAGAAATATTGGTGATATTTTAGGTAAAGATATAGGTTTTGATGACTCAAACGTCATAGATCATGTAGATGAATCATAGATTGATTCAGGAACTGAAGGGGTTTTCAGCCAAATATGCCCCAAATGGTATATAAGTGAAAACAGCTAAACTTTAATAAATATATATTGTTGTTTTGATGCTTTCTCCTCAACTGCCTTTTCAATTATTATGTCTTCTTTGTTAAATTTTGAAAGGGCCAAATTTGGAGTACTTTGCATGGAAACTGCTGCTACCAGGAAAGAGGTTCCTACAAGTTTGTTGGAGGAAGCTTGGGTAAGCTTGGAGGTCACCAAGACTGTGCCTGAGGAGTCCTTGGTGGAAGTAGAGGCTGCGTTTGAGAAGTTATATTCCAATTACTTTTCAAAAGAAGGTACTCCCGCCCAAGGAAACCAAATCTATGTGTGGGATTCCTGGAAACTGTTAGTAGGATGGGACAATATCTTCCAAAAAAAAGCAAAGGTGAATTGTGAAATTGAGGCTTTAAGGGCAAGGGAGGAAAAGAGCGTTGAGATCATGGCCTGTTGGCAGGATGATAACAAAGTGTTGTCCCATAAAATTGCCTCTCTGGAGACAAAGCTCTTCAAAGCTTTGTCAAAGTAAGGTAATGGAAATAAGAGTAAAGGGCAGGATAATGGCAGGATGGACTGGTTGGACCTGGATCCGCCACAGGGGCCCACTACGTCCAGTCCCCAACCTTGAATGGTTCAGGGGCAGGTACTGGGTTGATTATTAGCTGGGGGCCTTTGTGCTGGTGTATTTCTTGCACACTATGCACTTTTTCAGAACATCAATTATATCTAGTTTGAGATTGGGCCACCATACTATCTCTTTTAACATGAGGTATAGGTTGTTGGCCTTTGTATGTGCTAGTAGGTGGTAATGTCTTAAAATGGTCTCAACTCTTTGTGAAAGTGGGATGTTAGGGACATATTTGCTGTTAATGATTTTGTATACAGTGCCATTTAATACATGGAAATATTTTTTGATCCTAACTAATGAATCATGGGTTAGTTGGTGTGTTGAGAGTCTCTCCCTTTGGTTTTATACTCAGTATTATATAGGTTTGGACAGTCAGGGTCCAAGTGGTCAGGATGATCCTCTCTTGGATGACATAGCCTAGAGAGAGCATCAGCAGTGACCAGCTCTGCCCCCTTGTTGTATTGGATGTCTAATTTGAGATGTTCCAGCAGGGACATCTATTTGGCTTGCTGCCGTGCAAATGTGTTCTGAGTTTTAAAGTAGATTAAGGATTTATGGTCAGTTAGTACTCTGTTGTTTAAATATCCTTCCAGGTAATATCTCCATTTCTTGCATGTGTGATATATTTCTAGCAAATCCTTGTTGTGTATTGGGTACCTCTGATCAGTGTTTGTTAGTTTTCTACTTTTGTAACATACTGGCAGGAAGTCTTGCTGCCCTGGCTGGCAGATGCGCAGGACTGCGCCAATGGCAGTGTCACTGGCATATAACTTGAGCTTATAGCACCTGTTGTTATTATGGTATTGCAAGATTGGTGCTTCAATCAAAGATTGTTGTGATAGCTAAAAATTCTCTTTGCATTCTGGTGTCCAGATGAATTTCTTTTTGGCATTACCCTTGGTTAAGTCATTGATTGATGTGGTTAGTTTTCTGGAGTCTTTGATGTATTTCCTTAGGTAAGCTACCGTTCTGAGAAAGCATCTATATTGTTTAACAGAGGTGGGGTGTTGCATGTTGTTTATGGCTTTAATTTTGTCTGGATCTGCTTTGATGCCACTTTCAGAGACAATATGGCCCAATAACAAGATTTTCTTTTCCAAAAGTTGGCACTTTCTAGTTTGGCGTAGAGTTTGTGCTTTGTGAGTCAATTGAGTGTCTTGCGGACATGCATGAGGTATTCCTCTTTTTTTTGAGCATATGATGATATTTTCAAGGTAGCATAATGTATTTGAGAGGCCATTTAGCGCTTGGTTCTTCATGGTAACAAACGTTGTGGGAGCGTTGGTTATCCCAAAGTCATTACTCTACATTTAAAGAAACCAAATTGTGTTCTGAACGCGGTTTTTGTTATGTCCTTTTCTTTTACTTCAACTTGGTTGTAACCTAAGGTGAGGTCAATTTTGGAGAAAAATTTAGCTCCAGAGAGCCTTGCAAACAGGTCCTCTATGAGTGGGAGGGGATATTTATTCTTTACTGTTCTTTCATTTATTACTCTGTAGTCTGTTGCTAGAAAAAAATTACCTTCCTTTTTCTTTACAAAGAACACTGCTGCCCCCCACGGGAATACAGACAGGCAAATGAATACTTTGGCCAGATTGTCCTCAATATGGGTTTTGAGGGTTTTGTTCTCCATGGGGGAGAGTCTGTAGAGGGGTGCAGGTTTAGGCAAGGCTTCACATAGGTTAATTCTGTGTTTGACTTCTTGTTGGGGTGGTAACTCTGAGTTCTTCCTTGAATACATGCACATATTTGTTTAGGAGTGCTGCAAGTTTTGGGCATTGAATCTTGGTTGTTTGCATATTATTGAATTCAGTGTATCTCATTATGTGGAGGATACTGTCTTTGGTTAGACGTTCATAGTTGTATTAGTTTATGACCTGGACAAATACTGTGTCTCTTAGAATGAGGTTGTTGGGTTTTTTGGGATATTAAATCTGACTCTGTTGTGTTTGATGGTCATGGTTTTTGTTTTCCAACATACACTGGGGTTCACTTGGGTGAACCAGTCCATGCCTGCTACAATGTTGTAGTTTATGTTGTTCATGAAAAGTGCTTCAATGGACGTTTTTATGCCTTGGAGGTCAATTCTGAAAAGAGCTGTTTTGCCTTTGAGTAGAACCTTTGATTTGTCTGCCATTCTGGCGTATTTGAAGTTGGATTTGATAGCTGGTTTTTTGTATTTGGTTAAAAATGGTTTGCTGATCATGGTGTGTTGTGCACAAGAGTCAAATAAATTTTATGTTTATGAGATTTATAAGTGCATGGGTAGACAAGAAGTTGTGAGCAATCTTTAATTTTTAAGTTCATAAAAATGGAGGATTGTGGGACGCGTGGGATGCAAGCAACAAAGTTTGTGCCTTGGTACAGTTTCTTGTCAAGTTGGGGGGAGACAGGGGCACTTAAGCCTGTTCCCCCTCTTCTTTTACTTTTCTTATGTTTTTAGACCTTTGAGGTCAGAGAATGTGTGGTCAGATTCATAGCAGGTTGCTATTTCAGCATTGTTTACTTTGGCAGTATCCTCTTTTCTGGGATGGGAGCAGTTTATGCTTTGGATGTGATTGCCATTGTTGCAATTTGAGTTGCTGTTGCTATGGTCTGTGTTCTGGCGTTTGTTGCCATTGGAGTCTTCTCTGCCATTGTTGTTTGAGGAGCAATTGCCATTGCGTGCAGCATTTTCTATGTTTGCACGTTTTCTGCACGCTTGGCTTCTGCAATGAGTGCAGGCATGGAGGCATTAGCCTCTGGGCGGATGAGGGCAGTAACAGAGGGCTTCATTCTGTTGATGAAAGAGGCTCTGGTATGTACGTTGTCAGCTTGCGCTGGGTTTTGGATTTTGCGGTGTATTTTCTCAAATTCATTGGCATAGGATGTGATGGTTGTTTTCTGAGGAAGATCCCTGAGCTGTATTGCAATGTCTTGGAGGGATTCAGTGATGTAAAAATTGTGTGTGATGCCCGCTTTGAACTCTTCCCAGTTGTCAAGCTGGTCATCAGTTTGTGAGCCAACCCAGGTGTTTAGTTAGCTGCGGCCTTGTAAAGACACTTGCTGGCTTCCTGGACCCATTTTTTTGGGGGAGATGCAGCTGGCGCGGAGTTTAGTGGCTGAGTGGTCTAGCCAGTTGATGACGTTTTCTTTTTTTTACCAAAGAATTTTATAAATAACAATGTACTTGGTGTTGGTAAATTCACCTGTGATAGGTGGTTATGCATTTGTTTGTGGTTGAAGAGAGCAACTGTATTGAATTTTCTTGGAACATGTTTTTGCATGACCAGACCTTTGAATATGGTGATCACTAGATATATCTTTGTTGATGTTGTAGGTGCAGAAGTACTTTTTCCAGGTCTCCTGGAATGTAGCCTGGTTGAGTATGTGAGCAAAGGTGGGTGGATTTTGGTCAGTCATTTTCTCTCTCATGGGTGTGGTCAAAAACCTGTAGCTGCTACCAGTTATAAGGAGCGCCTTTTAGGGAGCTTCAGATATGGAATTAAGAAAGAAGAGAAGTATCTTTTATTGGATAATACTTTAGACTTTTATAAACTTGTCTGTGGCAGAGATATAGCTGGATTGAATCTAGGGGTTGATCATGTGCGGGATGGGTTCAAGCCACTGGATACTTGGACAGTCATGTGATATTTCTTTGTTGCCATTCCTGGTATGTCAAACAGTATATTGGAAGGGCACCAAATTGGGTGATGGCTGGATATTGAGTAGGTTGGCAGTAGCCAGATTACTTGTACATCCAGATCCTTGACACAAGTTAAAGGAGAAGCAATAGTATTTGGTTTACAATAAAAGGTCTCTAATTTATTACATAAGTCAAGTGAAGATTATATAGGCATCTAAGAGATGATAGCCAATTGAAATATTGATGATCAATCAAGTTAGTTGCTTTAGTTTCATGTGGAGATTAAAACTGACAATAGTGGTTGTAAGTTAGATCAGCAGCAACAGTTGACAACTGGTTGTTACAAAGGCAATTGTGGCAAATTGGGCATAATCTAGACAGATTATGGAACAGACAGTTTAACAGATCACTTATAATTCATCTAAGAAACAGATGCAACATGTTGAATAGTCTGGCCAACATCTTTGACCTATATACTTTTTTATGGCCAACAGATGATGCTTATAGCCTTGTATGGCTGACAATGATGCCTATAGACTCCTATGTCCAACAGGAAATGCCTATAGCATCTTATGACCAACAGATTAAGCCTAAAGCCTTCTATGGCCAACAGGTATGGCTTATAGCCTTCTATGGCTTACAGGTAAGGCCTATATCCTAGTCTGGCTGACAGAAGCTAGTAAATAGCGTCATAGCTAATAGATATTTCACCACAACGCCTGACCAAGTATGGGATCTTCATTCCCTTTTCCACTACCTCTGCCAAGGAGACAGCCTAGATGCTCCTCAAGAACGTGTTTGACTACCATGACATTCTGAATGACATTATCTCCAACCAAGGAACCCATTTCATCTCTAAGTTCTGATCTGGTTTGATGAAAAGGTTGGGTGTAAAGACAAACCTCTCCACCTCTATTCACCCCCAGATTTCTAGACAGACTGAAAGATTCAATCAGTTATTAGAAGCTTATTTACAAAACTACCTCAACACCCAGCAGAATAATTGGTCTGAGTTTCTTCTGGTAGCCCAATTAGCTTATAAAACCAGTCACTACATCTCCATTGGAATATTCCCCTTTAAAGAAAGCTATGAATATGATCCCAAAGAAATTTCTTCTCAGGTAGAAACAACAACCATACCAGGGGTCAACAAGCACTTTAATGACCTCTCATTGATCCAAGCCAAACTTAAGGAAAACCTTGTCAAGGATCTGGATGTACAAGTAATCTGGCTACTGCCAACCTACTCAATATCCAGCCATCACCCAATTTGGTGCCCTTCCAATATACTGTTTGACATACCAGGAATGGCAACAAAGAAATATCACATGACTGTCCAAGTATCCAGTGGCTTGAACCCATCCCGCACATGATCAACCCCTAGATTCAATCCAGCTATATCTCTGCCACAGACAAGTTTATAAAAGTCTAAAGTATTATCCAATAAAAGATACTTCTCTTCTTTCTTAATTCCATATCTGAAGCTCCCTAAAAGGCGCTCCTTATAACTGGTAGCAGCTACAGGTTTTTGACCACACCCATGAGAGAGAAAATGACTGACCAAAATCCACCCACCTTTGCTCACATACTCAACCAGGCTACATTCCAGGAGACCTGGAAAAAGTACTTCTGCACCTACAACATCAACAAAGATATATCTAGTGATCACCATATTCAAAGGTCTGGTCATGCAAAAACATGTTCCAAGAAAATTCAATACAGTTGCTCTCTTCAACCACAAACAAATGCATAACCACCTATCACAGGTGAATTTACCAACACCAAGTACATTGTTATTTATAAAATTCTTTGGTAAAAAAAAAAGAAAACGTCATCAACTGGCTAGACCACTCAGCCACTAAACTCCGCGCCAGCTGCATCTCCCCCAAAAAAATGGGTCCAGGAAGCCAGCAAGTGTCTTTACAAGGCCGCAGCTAACTAAACACCTGGGTTGGCTCACAAACTGATGACCAGCTTGACAACTGGGAAGAGTTCAAAGCGGGCATCACACACAATTTTTACATCACTGAATCCCTCCAAGACATTGCAATACAGCTCAGGGATCTTCCTCAGAAAACAACCATCACATCCTATGCCAATGAATTTGAGAAAATACACCGCAAAATCCAAAACCCAGCGCAAGCTGACAACGTACATACCAGAGCCTCTTTCATCAACAGAATGAAGCCCTCTGTTACTGCCCTCATCCGCCCAGAGGCTAATGCCTCCATGCCTGCACTCATTGCAGAATCCAAGCGTGCAGAAAACGTGCAAACATAGAAAATGCTGCACGCAATGGCAATTGCTCCTCAAACAACAATGGCAGAGAAGACTCCAATGGCAACAAACGCCAGAACACAGACCATAGCAACAGCAACTCAAATTGCAACAATGGCAATCACATCCAAAGCATAAACTGCTCCCATCCCAGAAAAGAGGATACTGCCAAAGTAAACAATGCTGAAATAGCAACCTGCTATGAATCTGACCACACATTCTCTGACCTCAAAGGTCTAAAAACATAAGAAAAGTAAAAAGAAGAGGGGGAACAGGCTTAAGTGCCCCTGTCTCCCCCCAACTTGACAAGAAACTGTACCAAGGCACAAACTTTGTTGCTTGCATCCCACGCGTCCCACAATCCTCCATTTTTATGAACTTAAAAATTAAAGATTGCTCACAACTTCTTGTCTACCCATGCACTTATAAATCTCATAAACATAAAATTTATTTGACTCTTGTGCACAACACACCATGATCAGCAAACCATTTTTAACCAAATACAAAAAACCAGCTATCAAATCCAACTTCAAATACGCCAGAATGGCAGACAAATCAAAGGTTCTACTCAAAGGCAAAACAGCTCTTTTCAGAATTGACCTCCAAGGCATAAAAACGTCCATTGAAGCACTTTTCATGAACAACATAAACTACAACATTGTAGCAGGCATGGACTGGTTCACCCAAGTGAACCCCAGTGTATGTTGGAAAACAAAAACCATGACCATCAAACACAACAGAGTCAGATTTAATATCCCAAAAAACCCAACAACCTCATTCTAAGAGACACAGTATTTGTCCAGGTCATAAACTAATACAACTATGAACGTCTAACCAAAGACAGTATCCTCCACATAATGAGATACACTGAATTCAATAATATGCAAACAACCAAGATTCAATGCCCAAAACTTGCAGCACTCCTAAACAAATATGTGCATGTATTCAAGGAAGAACTCAGAGTTACCACCCCAACAAGAAGTCAAACACAGAATTAACCTATGTGAAGCCTTGCCTAAACCTGCACCCCTCTACAGACTCTCCCCCATGGAGAACAAAACCCTCAAAACCCATATTGAGGACAATCTGGCCAAAGTATTCATTTGCCTGTCTGTATTCCCGTGGGGGGCAGCAGTGTTCTTTGTAAAGAAAAAGGAAGGTAATTTTTTTCTAGCAACAGACTACAGAGTAATAAATGAAAGAACAGTAAAGAATAAATATCCCCTCCCACTCATAGAGGACCTGTTTGCAAGGCTCTCTGGAGCTAAATTTTTCTCCAAAATTGACCTCACCTTAGGTTACAACCAAGTTGAAGTAAAAGAAAAGGACATAACAAAAACCGCGTTCAGAACACAATTTGGTTTCTTTAAATGTAGAGTAATGAACTTTGGGATGACACATTTCTTGATCAGCTTAATTCCTTTTTTGGAATTGATAATTTAAAAGCAAATGATAAATGCATAAGGGTCTGAGTTTAAACAGAGCTCTTTCTTAAAAAGAAAGGTATTTCTAACAACAATACCAGATCTGGGCCAAGGTGGGCCAGGGCCAGAAACGCCCTGTCAAGGGCCATCTGGTGAGCCCTATAAGAACCACCAAGAAGGGATTATTCTTTCCATATGAAGGATGGATAAAGTTTGTGATCTCTGAACACTGGTTCTAAGACATTACCAGACCCCTCCTTAAGTCCCCTGTGTCCCATGGGATCAGAGTCAACTTTGGATGTAACCCTACTCAGTTCCAGGAGGCAGCAAAAGTAGTTTCCACAGCATATCCCAAATCTGTATCACTTCACCAAAGCCCAAATGAAGGACTTCTTTGATCTTGGCTTCCTCTGTAAAGAAGATGCTGATCAGTCAGCTGAGGAAATTTTCACTCTTGATATCACTGACCCCAAGGATAAGAAGCTCAAACTCCTACCAACCACCTGCACCTGATTTAATCAAGATACCACCCTCTTTATGTCCTTTGAGACCTTGCCATCAGACATGCCCAGAGGGGAGGTTGAATCCCAGATAAAGGAAGAGCTAGCCAAGTATGCAGAAATAGTTCAATTTGAACTGCTCAAAAATCCTTACATGGTCCACCTGACCACACCAAATGCCATGGCCATTATAAAACCATATGTGAGTAGAAGAATTTTGTCCATTCCACTGTAAAGTTACGCCTCCCCCTTGGGCCTCCACTTCAATTCCTGTCAAATTCTTGGGAATTTCTACCAAATTATGTTTGAATATTTATCTGAAAGATAACTGAAAAAGCCCAAGAAAGGCCATCAATTTAATATTCTAGAATTATTCTGAAGATGCCCCTGCCTAACCCACCCAAGAGACACCTCTGGTTAAATATCATGTGCAAGAGCGGCCAGGAGCAGTGGTATTTGCATCCAGAGAATATTCCTGATGTTTGTTGTTTCAGTTTTCTTTCAACTATGTCCATTCAAAATTTGTCAAGATCTTCCTGCCTCAATAATTGCATTTTTATCTGCTCATATCATTGGTCAATTTGTTTGTGATATTCAATCTGCCACTCTAATCCTATCACATCCCATAAATGAATGCAAGTGTTGTAAAAGACCTTGATTCATCATTATCTACTCTAATAAAGTTTGAAATTTGTTAGTTAAATTTGGTCTTCTGATTTTGCCTGTTGCTTTTGGTGTTCAGTTGATTCCTTCTCTCCTTTGGCCTCCCAGAAATTGTTGGCATCAATCTTTTGGTTGTTGCTGAAACCGCAATTTTATTGTGGTTGAGAGCTTGGTTTTATTTCCTCTTAACCTTTGCCCTAATTCTCACATCCACAGCGTGCAACCATTCTGAAAAAAGATGGTACTTTGAGTGGCAAGTTCAAGGTGTTCCCAGAGCAAACCCCGCCCATTTGCGCAGTATGCTCTGCTCTTGGCCACAGAGAGGCTCTATACCCTACAACCACAGCAGGAGTCCAGGCTGCGGAACAAGACACCCCCAAGGAGCCCCAGATTACTGAGCCATCTGGTACCCAGACCAATGCTTTTGTAGCCTTGACCTGGGGCACCATGGCTAAGTATGAGGTGGTAAAGTCAATCATGTTGCACCAGAAAAAGTCTCATGTAAAGGCCCAACCCCAGCTTCAGTCTCAACCAATAGTGGTACCTGAATCTGACCATGCAGAGGCACCTCAGACCACCCAAATGCATGAGCATGGGACCCAGTCTCTTAATGCCCTTTAAATAGAAGAGCCAATGAAAAATCTGGCCCAGATAAACAGGAATCCCTGGAAAACCTGACCCAAATTTCACTGGCTTGCCCCCTATTGTGGCGGCCCAGGAGAATATGCTACATGCACAGCATCCAGACTCAGTCAATCAGGATCATGTGGCCTCTGCACAGGAGGGTGGCAGACCAAGATGCAAGGCCCAGACTAAACTTGCTACAGTGGCTAAGCCATCCTCATATACAGTTAGAGACCCCAAACAGTCCAGAGCACCCAAAAAAGCCAAAAATACCACAGCCAATGACAGCAGTGGTCCTACCTCTGGTGGGGTCACTAATTTATAGTGGATGATGGACCCCACCAATGGGACAAACTCATCTTCAGGATTTCTGGCCCTAGTCCCAGGCATGAATAGGATTTTCCTGCAACCTCAAAGCAGTACCAATTGGCCCGGATGTGCTAAGAACTGCTTTAAGCAAGGCCAATTTATGGCCTTGACTCTCCCAGATAATAATGGACATAAGAAGCTGCATCTGGATCAATAAAGTTCACCTTAGCAGCAGTCAAGCAAGGAAGTAATTGGGTAACAAAAACCTAGGCCAAAGGACCACATTTTTTGGTTTAACGTGGCCCGCAAAAATACACCTTATTTGCTCCCATTGAACAACACATTCCACCTTCAGACCCTTTATACATTTCCCACAGGCGCCACACAATCCAAGGCATGTCCACAATTTTAAAACATGGCCCAGCAGTTACGCAAAAAGTGAAAGTCACATTTTCAGCAGATTGGTACTCATGTGTGATCTTCCAGTTGCACTGGGGGCACAGCCTAGCAGTTCTGCAACTTAACTCAGCCGCAAACATAATAGATCATTCTGTGGCAGGCAAAGACCCTCCAACAAAATGATCCCGGCAGAAGGCCCAAAGGGCTAATGGCCCAGGTAATTTGGATTGGTTACTAGCCCTTGATCTACCACTCCATAACAAACTGGCCCTAGAGCTTACATCCCACCATTTTTGGGGCGCCAACCCTAGGCATTGTCCCTGAAACCATAGCCGCACACAGATTCAGCCACACAAAATGTGTATCAGGCTATTCAACCAAAAACGCGGGCAGCCAGCCCAAAGGAATTTATGCCCAGATTTTTTGGATCAACACATTTCAATTGGACTTACTGTTCAGTTTTGCCTCACTATTTTTATCATTAGGGCCCAAAAAAAGGGGCTCTACCCAAAATCTTGACCCACCTGACCCTCACACACACCACTGGCCACACATACACAATGGAATCAAGCAACAAAAAAACGCAGGCCAAAGGCCCAAAATTTGTCTGGTCTGGTTTTTTCTAGGCTTAATAAAAATTTAATCCGGGCCTGACGGCATCCACTATCCCAAATCCTGAAAGTTATACTACCCCAAAATAGGATATATAGCTTAAAGTACTCTTCTCCTTCACAATCCTTCCTCTCACCCAAGGTTTTCCCCCTGCCCTGCAGATTTTCTTGTCCCTTTCTTCCTTTTTTTTACATTGTGTGAGACTTTTGATCATTTCTTTTTGGCCCTATGAGCTTGTTATACCAGTCAGAATGTCTTGGCAACCTTAATAAATGAACTTTGGGATGACCAATGCCCCTGCAACGTTTGTCGCTATGATGAACCAAGCACAAAACAGCTTCTCAAATACATTATGCTACCTTGAAAATATCATCATATTCTCAAAAAACAAAAGAGAAACACCTCATGCATGTCTGCAAGACACTCAATTGACTCACAAAGCACAAAATTTATGCCAAACCTAGAAAGTGCCTATTTATGGAAAAGGAACTCCTGTTCTTGGGCCACATTGTCTCTGATAATGGCATCAAAGCAGACCCAGAAAAAATTAAAGCCATAAATAACATGCAACACCCCACCTCCTTAAGACAATATAGATGCTTTCTTGGAATGGTAGCTTACCTAAGAAAATGCATCAAAGACTGCGGAAAGCTCACTGCACCAATCAATGGCCTAACCAAGGGTAATGCCAAAAAGAAATTCATCTGGATACCAGAATGCAACGAGAATTTTCAGCTATCAAAACAAGCTTTGATTGAAGCACCAATCTTGCAATACCCTAATAACAACAGGTGCTACAAGCTCAAGTTGGATGCCAGTGACACTGCCATTGGCGCAGTCCTGTGCATCTGCCAGCCAGGGCAGCAAGACTTCCTGCCAGTATGTTACAAAAGTAGAAAACTAACCAACACTAAGTAGAGGTACACAATACATGACAAGGATTTGCTAGCAATATATCACACATACAAGAAATGGAGATATTACCTGGAAGGACATTTAAACAACCAAGTACTAACTGACCATAAATCCTTAATCTACTTTAAAACTCAGAACACACTAGCACGGCAACAAGCCAAATAGATGTCCCTGCTGGAAAAGCTCAATTCAGACATCCAATACAAAAAGGGGGCAGAGCTGGTCACTGCTGATGCTCTCTCTAGGCTATGTCAGCCAAGAGAGGATCATCCTGACCACTTGGACCCTGACTGTCCAAACCTATATAATACTGAGTATAAAACCAAAGAGAGAGACTCTCAACACACCAATTAACCCATGATTCATTAGTTAGGATCAAAAAATATTTCCATGTATTAAATGGCAAATATACCAAATTTTTAACAACAAACATGTCCCTTACATCCCACTTTCATAAAGAGTTGAGACCATATTAAGACATCCCCGCCTACTAGCACATACAAAGGCTAACAACCTATACCTCATGTTAAAAGAGATAGTATGGTGGCCCAATCTCAAACAAGATATAATTGATGTTCTGAAAAAGTGCATAGTGTGCAAGAAATACACCAGCACAAAGGCCCCCAGCTATGTCAGGGTCCCACTTTAAGGGGAACAATCTCCCAATTTGGTGAGCCAAGGCCCCTAGGTTAAGCCCTGCAATGGCCAAACCAATGGGCACAGTGACCATAGAAAAATGGCCCAAATGCCCCAAGTAAGCAAACCTTCCCATCAGGGAGCTAAAACAACCCAAAAGGTAATATCCTACCATGTATGTCAATTGGTAGAATGATGTGTGGGGCTGTACCAACAAGGGTTTGGCCAGTGGCAGTGTTACACTAGAAAATCAAATGGAAGGGATAGTGCGCCCTTGCAAAACCCAAAATCAGCAAAGAACTGCAGCTAGACCCCTGAAAGAAATTGACAACTTAAATGCTATCATAGACAAAAAATGGTTCAAAGCTGGGGTTGCTTAAATAGCCCTGAAAAATCTGGACCTTTCTTATTTTTCCCCAAATAATTATGACAAGAAAATTATGCGTTATACACTATTTGGGGATGGCAGCGCCCAACCTGCTGGCTGCTGGAACTTTTTGAATTATGACGCCATTGACCTGAATTCCAATGCAGGACCACCAACTGCTGAAAATATTCTTGCCAGCCAATCAGAAGCTGCGGAATCCCCTCCTGCCCCATCCTAAACTCCCTTAAGACTTTCCCAGTTCCCCTCTAGAAACTTGCTTCTAGATAGCTTAATTTCCCTCAAAAATAAAGGAAAGTTATCCCAAAATGATGGAATATCTGGGGCTTTTTGCCCCTGTCCTAGAAATATTAGCCTTTGTGGCGGTCAAGGTTGCTGTCAATTCCATGGCTGCGACCTGGCCGACCCTTTACATGCCAATGCCATCAGATTTTTTTTCTAATTTTCCTTTGCAAATCATTTGCTTACTGATAATTTCTACCTCTTTTTTCTGCTACACTACCATTGGATCCAAGATGTTGAACCTGTCCTCCCAATTTGGTCTCCTGCTTGTCAAACAACTTACAATTTGTTTATTATATCCTTGTTGTATCTCTTTGAATCATGCTTCCTACCAATTCACCCTAACAGGCAGAGTAGAATGGCAATCATAGTGGAACTTTCTAATCCAATGACCAGAGGGATACTTGAACCATCCATTGGACAAGGACTCCTTCTGGTGGGCATTGTTGGGAGAGGAGTTTTGCCAGTCAATGGTGGGAGTAGGGTTCTTAAGACTTTTTACAGTTGTAAATAAGGAGACTAGAAACCATAGCAGGAATAAGATTCCCTTCATGGCTTCAAATGGGAGTTAATAAGAGATAGGTGTGGCAAGATAAGATAGAAAGTATTCTTTATTGTTGGAACAATTGGAATGGATAGGAATTATACACTTAAATAGCCTTAAAATGAAAGCTGAAATATTTAGTGGAATTTGGGAAATAAAGGGATTTACATGGGAACTATAATTGAATGATACCTGTTTCAAGTGTAGGTTCAGTTGTTGCTTAATAATTTTCATACTTAAGTAGTGCAGGAAGAGGAGCCAAGAAGATGCCACAATGTTAAAGGTAATTAAGCGGTGTAGAGAAAAAAGATCTATAATCTTAAAGCACAGAGCTTTATCCAAAGACAGAAAGAGCGGGTCATCAATTGTCAGGCTGGCTTTACACAGCCAATCAGAAACAGAGCGGTAAGTGATGTTACACTTTTTATTAACATTTTCAAATTCAAAAGGCCATTTGAAAGCAAAAGCAAAAACCAATTGAATTGGATGATAATAAATATTTAATTTAAGTGTATTGGCTGATTCTGTACTAACATTACGTTCATATTTAGAGTTCCAGGTTCAAATCTTGTTCTTACTAAGTTTCAGGTGTCAACTAGTGTTGAGATTATTGTTGTTTTGCAAATTTGTCTTGGTATCTCCTATTAATTCCCTCATAAATAAAATGAAGTCAGGAAAGGAATTCCTGACAAGTCAATAATCAACCCAGGACCTGACCCTGAACCATTCAAGGTATAGGACTGGACGTAGTGGGGCCCTTCCCAGAAACAAAAACAAACCAACATTTCTTAATTGTAGCTATCAACTTTGCCACACGCTGGCCCATCTGCTGGGCAACAAAAGACCACAAAGCAGAAACCATAAATCAATTCATTAATAAAGCAATCATAGCCAACTACGGCACCCCAGACTACATCATAACTGACAGAGCAACCAAGTTATCAGGTCACGTAGTAAACAACAACTTAAAATCCAAGAACATTAAACATTAAACATTCTACAGCCTTGCCCTACAGGCCACAGGCCAAAGGCAGAGTTGAACGCCTAAATGGCAGCCTTATCAGAACCCTAGAGAAAATAATGGATGGCAAAGCCAAAGATACATAGCCACTATACGTGAAACAGGCATTACTAGTATCCTGGGTCCACACCCAACCAAGGAACAGGCTACTCACTGTTTGAACTAACATACAGATACAGACCAAAAATAGTTACCCGCAACAAGCAACTATATGTAAAAATCCCCCCAGGGAAACCCCCACAGTAGAACAAGTACCAAATCTATGACACATACACCTCAAAGCCAAAATAGCAGAAATAAAAAGGCTCAATACACAAAAGATAACCTCTACAGAGGAACCACTTCTCATCAAGACCCTGTCTGGGTCCTAGCTGGAAACAGAAAGAGGTTAGACTCAGTACACAGAGGACCAGGAAGAATCATCAAGTACAGACCAGACCAAAAACACCTATCTAGTGAAATTCCAAGGTGCCAAAACCCCTGTTGTCAAGAAATACCACAGAGCCCGTCTCCACCTTAGCAAAGGAGAACACTTGACCAGACTGGTGCCAACTAGCCAACAACTCCAGGAACATCAGGCGGCAGCTGTTAAGACAAAGCCCCCTCCTAATATACCAGAGTAACCCCTTAGGGGGTATCAAGGATCTGGATGTACAAGTATTCTGGCTACCGCCAATCTACTCAACATCCAGTCATTGCCTAATTTGGTGCCCTTCCAATATACAATTTGACATAATAGGAATGGCAACCAAGCAATATCACATGTCTGTCCAAGTATCCAGTGGCTTGAACCCATCCCGCACATGCACAACCTCTAGGTTAAATCCATCTAAATTTTTGCCACAGCCAAGTCTATATAAGTCTAAATTATTATCCAATAAAATATACTTCTCTTCTTTCTTGATTTCATATCTGAAGCTTCCCCAAAAGGCGCTCCTTATCACCCTCAATAAATACATTCAGTCATACAAGAAGTTTGCTGACAAACATTGCAGAGAACCAGATGAATATTCCCCTGTATCCCTGGTGTTCCTAGATGCCCGCAACCTACACATCAAATGGCCATGTTGAAAATTTGGTCCCAAGAAAATAGGTCCTTTGGAAGAAATTTGAAAGACTTCTTCTCTTATCTATCAAATATGTCTTCCAGAATGATCCATATCTCATAAAATTTTCCATGGCAGCTTTCTCAGTTGGTACCACGGATCAGAAGAGGATCTCTTGCAGGCAAAATGGCACCCTCCACCTCTGGTAATGAACCATTTTCCCAAATGGGAGATGGAAGAGATAATTGACAACAAGATAATCTGGAACAAACCCCACTACCTTATCAAGTGGTTAGGTTACAGCATGTATTTTACATCTGGGAACCCATTGACAACTTAGCAAACTTCTGGGAGCTACTGGAACAATACCATCAAATCAAATAGGAGGGAAGAGCCTTAGGGTAGGCTAGTGTAAGAATTAAATTCCTTATACACCAAATAACTGTGAAATTGAGACTGGCACCAATGATTTTGAGGATAACCTTTGCACTGATCTAAATTCTAAAATCTCAACCTTGAACATAGTCAACAACGGGTCTTTAAATCCATATTCAAAATTTAAAAATGAATGCATTTTACTTAATTGCTCTAAAATCAAACCAAATGTGAAAACAGTTTCAAAAATCTTTCAACCTTAATAAAACCTACTTTAAAACCATAAATTTAGGTTTGAGCAACAATACAGACAACAGGAACAACAGCAAAAACAAGGAAACCCATATAAATTCTAAATCAGCTAAAAACACCTCAGCGTTTGAATTAACCAATTAAAGCCTCCAAAAACCCACAAATGGCTCTGTTGCACCTCCTGCTGTCTTAAAAAACCAACCAGAGGCCATATACTTCACAAGCCAAAGAAATACCATACATCCCAATAAGAAATCTCCAAACCACAATCACCTGCCCATATGCACCATGCAAGCACCAGCAAACCTTACTGCTTCTTGTTTTGCAGGCTGCAGCTTACTGCAGTCCTGCAAGACAATACTTCACAATCAGTCCTTGCAGCAGCCTCTGGTAACCACTCTGATTATCCCCACATTATCACTAAGTATTTAAACTGAGCTTCCCTTCCCAAGAAAATTGCTCCAAAAATTTCTTATTCCTATCAAATCCAATAAATATATATTTTCAAACTTCTAAAACTTGATTAGTAGATTTAAAAAGGTTCTACTTATATAACATGAAACTCATCCTCTGGGGTTAGGGCTTTTATGTGTTGATTAGTTGTGGGCAATTCAATATGAAATTCAAAATTCCTGAACCTACCCCTACTGATAAATCAGAGAATTCCATCTGGTATTGTTTTGGACCATGTTGCCACCATGCCCCATATGTAGAAACAGCTCAATTTCCTCCCATTATTCACCCCAAGGCCCCCTGGTTGCTTTTGGGATATGCCAGTGCATATTATCTCTTAAACTGTTTCACTCCCTTCCTAGGGAGATTTTGCTTATTTGGTCACCTCTTGGACATGTTAATGATAGGGATTCCAGTAGGGTCCACTTTAGTCAAATTTGACTTGTGAGCTCTACTTCATTCCATTGGAGAGAGACTTCCCAATTAGTGAATCCCTGACAGACAGTGCAGGTAGCAACTTTTTTTTGAGACTGCCTAGTATGTGTTCAATCCAATGCAAGCCAGAACAAGACAACTGGTTTGTCGGTTTTGCTGCAGCCAGCTGCAGGATCATGGACGTCAGTGTTGTTAGATTTCATTGGTGAACTTCTGGAGTCTAATGGGTTTAATGCAATCATGATGGTGGTAGATTGTTTCACAAAAATGACAGAATTTGTAACCTTCTCAACCAAAATTACTTTGGTGGAAACAGCTAGGTTGTTTTTGAATAGGATCTTCTCCCTGCATGGCATCCCAATGGAGATTGTGAGTGACCGCAGGCCCCAATTTATTGCTCAGTTTTGGGAAGCTTTTACTGGAATTCTAGGTATTAAATTGTGCTGTTTCACAGCTTTCTACCCCCAATCTGATGGAAAAACAGAGAGGGTAAACCAAAGTTTTGTTTATCTACGCTGCTATATAAATGTGAGACAAGATGACTGGTGTGATAACCTACCAACTACAGAGTTTACATATAATAATGCTCTTCACACATCAACTCAGGTCTTGCCATTTTATGCCAATTTAGGTCACAACCCTTCATCCAACATGGGTCCCCACTTAGTTAGCAACGTGAGAGTTGCAACTGATCAAGTTGCTGCATTGAAGCAGGTCCATCAGGAGCTCCAGGTTACTCTTACTGCTGCCGTGACAACTTACAAGGAATACACAGATTGTAAGTGCCAGGAAGGTCCAACCTACAGTCCAGGTAATATAGTAATTATTGATGCTTGTTATATGAAACTGAAGGTCCCCTGCTGCAAATTAGGGCCCAAGCAAGTTGGTCCCTTCAAGGGTGAACGTCAAATTGGTCCCTCTGCATATTGGCTAGATTTACCCCCAGCTTTCAAGATTTTCCATATGTTCCATGAATGCCTACTTACCCCCTTTAAGGGCACTGAGACTCCTTCTTCCTAGCCCATTCTCTTTGAAGGAGAATTGGAGTATGAGTTGAATTGTATTTTGGCCTCCCACAAGAAACAACGTTGACTGGAATATTTGGCGTCTTGGAAAGATTATCCCAATTCTGAAAATTCATGGGTTCCTCACTATGATTGTTCTAATTCTCCAGATCTTATCCAAGAGTTCTACTAATGCAATCCCACATCTATTGGTTACCCTGAGCTTAATTTAGCAGCAATGACACTTCCTCTTGCCCATAAGAACTTCTCCTTGTCCCATCTTCTGGATGGCGGTATTATGCCCTGTGTTAAAGCAGAGGGTAATGTAACAGTAGGTTCCATCATGCCAGGAATTATCTGGCCAAGTAGAAAGGCTTAAAAAGCCAGCAAACTGTTAACAAAATTGACCAAATTAACGGATTTAAATCAAATGGTTGATTGAAGATAGGTTTCAGCTGCTCCAGTTTGTCAGTTGAGTCTGAATTCTTCTTGTAAGCTGATGTTGATAAATTGACGTAATTTGAGGGTCACCTAATATGATCTTATTTATCAACATGGTCGTCAGAAGTTGGTCACTCAAGGGTTCTTTGAAAACTGGACCAGTTACTCACTTGACAATGTAGAAGGAATAGGAGCCCAGGATCCAGGCAGTATTGCTTAGTCAAATTTTGATATATATTGAATAATTTTCACTGTTTCAACTCTTAAGAGTTGAGTCCTCCCAAATTTTACTCAATAAAATCAAAATATCCCTTGGTTATATTTTTTCAAAGGTATCTTGTAGTTGTCCTTTTGCGCTACATTTCCTACAATTTAATCCTCAGCTGGATTATTACAGGAAGATGGGGCCCTGCTGCCAGTACTTTGTTGTGGCCTCTGCCAAATGTCAATTTAATGCCTGCCAATCTTGGAGTTGTTCCTCCTACTGTCAAAACTGAAACTCTGGTGCTATCTCAATGTCCTGAATTTTATGCTGAAGATATTCTGATTCTCTTGTAGGCCATTTATCTTGGGCTCTTTTGGTTAGGGTTAATTATTTTACCTAACCCTAGTATCTCATTTGTAAATTTCATAAAACAGTATCTGAAGCTGTTTTGGTGGTTAATCATTAACTCCATGTGGATTTGGGTGGTTATTCCCCAACACTTAGAGACAGATTTTTATTATCTGTCAATTTCTGTCACAGGATTCACATGGACATATAATCACTATCTCCCAATAAAAATTATTATCTAGTTTCTAAATATTTTCCCCTTGTGACTCTGCTAAAACAGCACAGTTATGACATTGATAGCAGAAGCAGGTTTCAAGCCCACTTTATCTCTCAAAATTCTACCTGTTGCCTGTACTTACTATGGTCAACAAATCTACAAAAGAATCATGTCTTACTTCCCAGTGGACTGGACACCATACACACTGGGTACCAAAATCCCAGAAGAATTTTCCTTTACCAGAATGTAATTATACCAGTCTCTGTCTTCAACTCTCTGTCAGCACAAGGGTTCTTCCAAGCCGTCATCACCACTTCTTGACCCAAAGACAAAGGCATAATGCCAGTCTATGTAGCCCAACAACTTCAAAGCGCTGCCTTGGAATCATTTTCTGGAGCCAACAACAACATTGTGACTTGGATCCAATTTTCCTAAAGTAAACAAGCACAGATGGAATGCCTGCAACATTTCTGGATTTCAGATATATCTATCTGACTCCTGCATGATGCAGTCACCTGGTGCAATAAGTGGCACAGGGAGTATACTGTAAAAGATTGGGACACTTTTAAGCAGGACTTCTTGGCAAGAATTGTGTTCAAGGATACCGCTCTCATGATCATATGCCAGGTGAAGAACCTGACACAAACAGGCACAGTAAAAGAGCTCACATGTTCCTATGAGAAACTTTGCCTGCATGTTCCCTCAGATATTGCATTAGACACTCCAGCTACACACCTCATGTACTATGACACCCTCAAGTTGCACGTAATGAGACACGTCAACCTGGACCAAGTGACCAACCTACAGAGCCTGTATTGCAAAGCAGAGAAAGCAGAACAAACATCCAACGCCTTCCATAAGGCGTAACCTGGGAAAAGAGAGAGATCCTAGGATTATCACCCAGCTTGATTGTTGTAAATTGCGCAATTAATGCCATTTTGATATGGCCTTTGAATAGTAATATGTGCTAAGATTTGGTTGGTTTTGCTTTCAAATTTAGGAATTCCTCACCTTCTGCAAATGGATCTGGTTCAATCTCTACTCATTCTGTATTACCATACCTACTCTTGACTGATTCTGATATGACTTCACCCCAATGTGACCCCATCTGCCACTCTGTCTACCTAACAAGTGATCACTGTTCCTTGTCTACTATTTAAGTAGAATTATTTCTCCTAATAAAGACAAGTTTATCCAGATTTGCGTTGGCTTTTATAATCTTCAAGCTTTTTCCTGTTCTTTCTGCCAAAATGACTTTCACATCTTGTTTTCCAGAAAATTAAGGTATGTGCCCTTAATTTTGCCCTGAAGGCTAACCCAAGGCTAGCTCCAAACCTCAAAGCTTTTGTTATAAAGATTTCCTGCTGTGTCCTCCTGGATGTTGTCCCCAGGAGCCAAACACAACATGGATGTTCCAAATGCCCTCCTCCTGGCAGCAACAATAACAATAATAACTCAACCCATAAACCTGCAAGTTTGAATGGCCATGGTAATATGAACAATGGACAGTCAAATTGCACGCACTTCAGAGTCACCACTATCCAAGATAATCAGGATGAGGGAAAAGCCTGGGGGGAGCATTAAGCAAGCCAAGCTCTCCCCAAACTTCCCCTGACTTACCCAATGCTGAATATCAACCTGAAGATGTAGACCGATTCCCAATGATCTAGGTGCCCTCAGGAGACCCAGTCCTCTACACCATTGCCAGACATCCCAATAAAATAATGTTCTACTCTTTCTGTTTTTGAAGCTACACGGGTTCAGCACTCCTATACTCAGGCGCAGATCAAACACTTGTCAACAGCAATTTTTTGGACAATTTCAAGCTGACCACTAATCCTTTGCAGATTAAGAACGTGATTTCAGCTGATGAGCACCACATTGCCGTAACATGAGATACCGCCTCTTTCTCTATTATGCTGGAAAACCTACACTCCACCATCCAGGGACCTGTCATTGACTTCCCTAGATTTGATATTGTACTGGGATTGGTCTGGCTACAAATGAATAACCCTCACGTCAACTGGGTCACCTCTGTATCAATCATCAAGAGTGAAGGGGGCAATCATCAGATCTATCCTGACTCAGTGAACCAGCTCTTTCAAGACCATGTCTTTATATGTATCATAGAAACTCTCAAGGAAAAGGAGAATCTCAAGGCAATTGACTGGGACTCCTGTCAGTACAAGATCATACACTTCAAAGACCATCAGGACACCACCATACCTCAGGATTGAGAGATTATAGCCCACAATCCACAAATATTCAAAGAGGCTCTACCAGGTTTGCCTCCAGAGAAACACATACAGCACTCCATCTAACTCAAAGGTGCAGTACCCAAGGCGCGCCCTATTTACCACCTCACTCTAAATGAGGATGACACCCTCCAAGCTTACCTCAAGGAGGCACTGGAAAAAGGTATTATCCTCCCCTCACAGTCTCCCTTTGGTGTCACTTTATTCTTTGTGGCAAAGAAGGATGGCACCCTCTGTGTTACGGTAGAAAATCAAATGGAAGGGATAGTGCACCCTCGTAAAACCAGAAACCAGCAAAGAACTGCAGCCAAACCCTTGAAAGAAATAGACAGCTTAAATGCTGTCATAGACAAAAAAAATGGGTCAAAGCTGGGATTGCTTAAATAGTCCTGAAAAATCTGGACCTTTCTTATTTTTCCCCAAATAATTATGACAAGAAAATTATGTGTTATACACTATTTGGGGATGGCAGCGCTCAATCCTCTGGTTGCCAGAATTTTTTGAATTGACGTCATTGACCCTAATCCTAATCCTAATGCAGGCCCTCCAAATGCTGAAAATATTCTTACCAACCAATCAGAGGTCGCAAAACCCTCTCCCCCATCCTTAATCACCTTAAGACTTCCCCATACCACTCTAGAAACTTGTTTCTAGATAGCATATTATCATTGATACTGAAAATAAAAGAAAGTTTATCCTAAAATGATGGTGTATCTGGGGCTGATTGCCCCCGTCCTTGAAAGATTAGCCTTTGTGGCAGTCAAGGTTGCTGTTGAATCCATGGTTGCAAACTTGCCTGTCCTTTACATGCTGATGCCTTCAGATTCTTTCTCTAATTTACCTTTGAAATTCATTTGCTTGTTGACAATTTTGACCTCCATCTTCTGCTATACTACCATTAGATCCAAGATGTTGAAACTGTCCTCCTGATTTGGTCTCCTGCTTTTCAAGCAACTAACAATCTGTTTATTATATCCTCATTGTATTTTCTTGAATTACGCCACATACCATTTCACTCTAACACTCTGCCTTATAACTGACTACTGCGCCCTAAAAAAAGTCATCATCAATAATTGTTACCCACTTCCACTTATTGATGACCTCTTTGATGCCTTGGGCAGAGCAACTGTCTTCTCCAAGATTGACCTGACAGCATGATACAATCAGCTTCATATTAAGGAGGAAGTCATACCCAAGACTGCCTTTTGCACTAAATACAGGTCATGTGAGTAAGTTGTACTTAACTTTGGGATAAAAAATGCACCATCAACCTTTGTCACATTCATGAATGAGGTGTTTGCCCCCCACATAGGCAAGCACACCTTGGTTTATCTGGACAACATTATTGTCTATAGCCCTTTGGCGGAGCAAAACCAAAAGGACCTGGAGGCAGTCTCTGCTACCCTGGCACAACACAAGCTGCTAGCCAAACCCCTCAAATGCCAGCTCTTACGTGAACAACTACCCTTCCTAGGACACATAGTCTCAAAGGTTGGCATCAATCCCAACAGCCAAAAGATACAGGCCATCTGTAAAATGCCACTGCCCAAAGATAATTCAGAACTTCACACATTCTTGGGGATGGTCGCCTACGTCTGCCGTTTATTCCCAACTGCGGCGTCCTGACAGCACCCTTATCAGCCATAACTGGCGCTAAATCCAAGTTTGTATGGACCCTACAAAGAGGCCTCTGTTTCTGACCTTTGAAAGAAAAGTTAACAACTGCTCCCATCCTCCAGTACCCTAACCAGGATGGAGAGTATAAAATGGAGATGGATGCCTCTGATGCCTCCATTGGAGGCGTACTACGTATCAAGAACAACAATAGTAACTTCATGCCTGTGGCCTATGAGTTACACAAGTTAACAGACAGCAAATTTTGCTACCCCATACACAACAAGGAATTACTGGGAATTGTACAATGCCTTGGTAAATGGCGTTGTTACTTGGAACAACAAGAAGAGTTCACTGCTCTAACCAACCATAAATCCCACATCTACTTTAAAACACAAGCCAATTTGTCCAGACGCCAGGCACAATAGATGGAACTCCTAAAGCAATTTAACATGATCATACAGTACAAGCCAGGACCTGAACTTGCTATGGAAGATGAACTCTCTTGTCTATATGTCAGGGCTACAAGAGGAGAAAATGGGTTAGACCCAGATTGGTCCCTCCTAGTTCTCTGCACCAAGGATGAAGGTTTCCCTCTGGGAACCACAGACATTACAAAAGAAACAATAATTAAGAACAAGCACCTATTTGCAGATGTATATGGAACACTTCACCACAAGATGACATATGCAAGCACTATTCCATACAGCCCTAAATACCAGAGGGTCAACACTATCCCATGTTACCACAGATACCTGGTCCATACAAAGAGCTGGAATCTTTACAAATTTCTTAAACATAAAGCATGGTGGCCCACTCTTTACTGGGACATTCAGGAAGTCATTGACCAATGTGAGGTGTGTGAGAAGTTTGCAAGAAGGAAGACCCCTCTAAGTTTATGTAACCCATCTGCTCACAGCTACCCTTCAAGGTATGGGCCCTAGACATTGTGGGTCCCATGCCCAGAAAGCACAACAAAAAGAAGTATATCATTACCACAATAGACTTTGCCACATGATGGCCAGTGGCTCAAGCAGTAAAAACACATACTAGTAATGACGTACAGAGGTTCATAGGAAAAGAAATCATCAGTAAGTTTGGAAAGCCAGAACTCCTGATAACCAATGAAGGCAAAGAATTGACCTCTGAAGATACCAATTTATACCTCACCAATAATGGAGTCAAGCACACGGTGACAACACCTTATCATCCTCAGGCCAATGGACGTGTAGAGCAGCTGAATGGCAGCCTTACGCAAGCCTTGGCCAAGCTCACCGCCAGGAGACCTGAGGACTGGCACAAGCAGCTACCAACTACATTGCTTATATGCCAGACCTGTGTAAACAGATCCACCAGGAAAAGCCCCTCCAAGTTAGTTTATGGCACACAGCCCAACATTATCCAAGCACTATCAGGACCTAAGCTGTAAATACCAAGAAAAGTTTTATCCTGCTCAGATCCCCAGGTCATAGAGGCCAATAGCAATCAAACAAAAAGAGAAAAAAAGCGTCTACAAAAGACATTCATGCCCATTCAAAACAGACATGAGGTTGGCAATAAATTCTGGGTCATGAACACCAATAAAAGTAAACTACAACCAGAGAAAGTAGGCCTAGCAATCATCTTAAAGGTAAACAAAACCAACACTTACCTTGTGCAAGGACTTGGAAAACGTAAACAGGACAAGGTCCTTCACCATGATTACCTGAGACCCTGTAAATCAAGACAAAAACAGTGCAAGACTGCCCTACCCGCCACAGAAAAACAACTAGTTCAGTATGGCGCCTGGGCTCCTGACAACCTGCCCCCAGAAGAGGCCAACCTTCAGCCGGGGGTGTTAAAACATCATACTCAACCCACTAGCAAGGCTCTGACTAAGTGGGTTTGTGACTTGCAACTCAAACTTCCAGTGACCTGTAGCTAAACTAGGAATTCAATTCAAATTTATAAATCCAACAACATGAACAGAGGATGATCCCTTATAGTGGATACCTTGTTTTGGCAGTTTACTCATTACCAAGATCAGGCCACCCTCTTTACTATCCCACTGTGTGATCAACACAATCATGTTCCTGTTATCCACAATTCACAATAACTATATAATACCTATCTCCCAATAAAGATTATTATCTAGTTTATAAATACTTTCCCTTGTAACTCTGCTAAACCAGCACAGTTACAACACTGGTTTACAACCTGGGTGAGCCACAAAGCCAAAGTAATGTGGGCCATCTTCAAGGACACTGCCAAATTGTGTTACAATGAGACCTTCCTACCTATTATAGTGATTAACCCCTTGCTAAGCATCAAACAGACAGAAAGTGCATATAGTACCTCAATCCCTGGAAAAAAGCCCTAATCACTGCCCCTGAAGATATCCTCAAAGGGAAACCAATGCTCCTTGTCTGGAAAGTTACTCCCCCTTTGGCCTTTGAAAGGTCATTCTTTCCTTGTTGTACCAAAAAAACCAAAACTATGAAAAATTCCAAGTGTGATGAAGGTCTGACTCATACTGTGAGGGAGGGGAGTTAATGTAAAGTTACTCCCCCCTTTAGATTTTTATAGGACAATCTTCCTGTGACGCACAAAGAAAACTGCTCAGAACCCAGCTAAACCTCTTGATTCTCTTGAGGATTTAGCTCACACAATCGACAAGAGATTTGTATTGACATATCCCTCTCAGATGGTAACCACCAATGCTCAGATTTTCGTGCCTACTTGGGAAGAATTCCTGATTAATTTGGACTACTTGTTGTCTTGGTTCCACCCTCATTTAAAACATATAAGTGTAATCAATCAGGTTGTGCTTCTTTTAAATCAACAAGTTCCAATCAAACTGGATTAAATACCCTCTGAACACTCCATGTGAAACAGCTAATCAGAGGTGAAGTTGGCAATTAATGGAAAACTTTAAAACCCACTGGATTCCCCTTTGCAAAGTTTTTCCCTGGCCAATCAGACCCATTGCCTGGGTCAGGTGACCTTTCAAATTTAAATTCTGTCCCTTAAAGCAAGACAGGGGACTTTTGGTCCTTGCTTGCTCCTTCTTATCAATAAAGGTTTTCTCTCAAACTTAGAATTTTAGAATTTTTTGGTCCCTTTTGTAGGCCTTTTGATTCCTTAAAGTTTTTAGTAAAAGTTTATATCTTTACTTACTCCTGTCATTGTTCCCTGTGTGTCATTGTTGTCTTCAAAGCCTCTAGAGTTGATATTAGTATTCATATTGAAGCTTACCCTTTTTGCTTTTGAGATTTAAGTTTGATCTTAACAATTAGTATTAAAAGCTTTATAAATACTTGTTTTAAGTTCAAATTTGTATCTTTTTTGCTCTGACTCAACCTTGTAGCTTTTACACTAAACAACAAGACCTCTCTTTGCTTGTATTCATTAATGATTACAATTTTGGATCTTTTCTTCTTGTTTCTGGTGCCTCAGGAATTTCTCTATTTTCTGCCAGGGTTCAGTTTGCTCCTGCTCTCTTTTACCAAGCCTAAATTTTATTGGTGGCTTTAAAAATGCTGATGCCTATATTAAAGTTTATGTTTTTCACCTTAGCTCCAGTCCTTTGTTGATCTGGACTACCTCCCCAGATCTCTGGGAGCAAATTTCCCATTCTTCTCATTGAGTGAGAGATAACCCCACCCAACTCCTGCAATTGTTTGAAGACCTTCATGTCAAGCTCAAGACCTGCTTGCCATCAGTGAGAATCTTGTCAATAGTCTTATTTGTGATAACTTCAAGTTTTTCTCCCCCAGTTCCGACCTTGCAGTCCATTCAGATGTAGACGCATCTGTGGCCCCCCACCCTTGGATTCTGAATCCTCTACCCCCAAGGCAAAGTTATCCCCCCTTTATCCCACCCCCAAGCGTAACCCTTGGTTGCTTAATGGGATAGTTCTGATGGGTCTGAACTACTACTTTCTCCAGTTGTCCCCTGTGTCTTCTCTCTAAACGCCTGTACAAGTGGCCATACCAGTTCTACACTGGATGGTATCCTGGTGGGCCTTCCCTCTGGGATGGGAGCCAAACCTAGTCAGTTTATCCCCCTCTCTTACAGCTAAACTAACTAAGTTTGTCTCCAACCCTGGTGGTATAAACTACAGAGATGCCATCCAGTAAGCAACTGGGATGAATTCCTGAATGTTTGTCCAAAAAGAAAAAGTAAAAAATGTAGAAAGAAGGCATCCAGTCCCATGAGAAGAACCCCGGACAGGAACCAAGGGAAGAGGTCCGTTGTGTCAGAGATCTTCTGGGGAAAGGCTCATGATTTTTGGTGACAGCAGGTGGGGCCAAGGAAACCATGGGGGAAGATGATAAGGAGGGCACCATGAGGGCCTGGGGATCAGACATGTTATCATCTGGGACAAGGCCTTGAATCAAAACCTCTTGGGAAGAGAGAAGATCCCTAGCCTTATCTGGAAGATCTCCAGAGCACACAGGATGTGCTGAGAATCTTCTCTCAGGGAGGCCAGAGATGACAAAAAACTCCCCCAGAGGACCATCAAAGTATATCATAGAAGCAGCAAAGATGAGAGAATGGTGAGTATCACACTTTTCAGAAAAGGGAGCAGCATTTTTAAATTGCCTTGAAATTTCTGATGATGGAGTTATTGATTTCTCAGGCGCGGCCAAGGAACATAACAAAAAACCCTAACAGTAGGATTGGGTCTGTACTAAGCCAAGAGTTAGTCTTCAGGGATGAATAAGGGATTTATCTTAAGGCCCTGGGATGATAATTATCAGAAATTTTCCTCTAGATACAACCAGGGAGATGATGCTGAAGTACACAAAAAATCACAGAGAGAAAATGTAATATATAACTTAAGTTTATTAGATGAATCAAAAGGATTCTTATATAGCAAACATTGGCAACTGCCAGAATTACCTCATTCTGCAAGTTGACTTACTATATGTTAATAATCAGAATTAAAAATACTTTAATTTCAACAGTATTGAAAAGTCAGAATTAAGTTTTAACTCATGCAGACTACTAAATGTTGACAACTTTTTAATAAGCAGAAATCTGTTTCCTGAACATTTTACTTAATAAAAATTAAGCTTCAAGATATTTTTTAGGGTAATGTGACAACATAGATTTTAAAAAGTCCATAAAAAATTATATATGAAAATTGAAAAAATTCATAAAAATACACTTTTATTTTATTTTACTATGAAGTTAGCTATCTTTACTATAATAAATTTTTCCCACTTATAAAAACAAAAACAAATCCAATACACAAAAAGATACTACATAAAAAGTTACATATTATAACAAAATATAACAATCAGAAACAGTTTTATAAAGTTTTTTCTATATTGAAAACTACAAAAAACATATAATTTACTAGTAAAATACCAATATAGGCCATGTAATACAGTCTAAAGCATGAAACTATCAATAGAAAATCAATGATTTTATAAAAATAGTATCATAAATTATTAATGAGTTATATAGAAAAACTATTCATTTAAAACATTATACTTAATATATAAGAACTATATAAAAATTAGGCAATACTCAATAAATTTAATTGAAAGCTAGACTGTGATCACCTGGTTACCATTATGAACTGTGGCAATCTTCTTGATGTATTCCCCAATCTCTGAAAGCTTATACTTGGCCTTGACAATGTCCTTGATCTTCTCTTGATACTGTTTCTCTTTAGTGGTTCTCTTCTTCTTAGATGGGCTGTTCTCAATATCTCTAATGAATGCAGCAGTCTTCCCCTGTTGGACTTTGAGGTGCTTGTAGAAGGTGTTGTATCTGGGCTTGATTCCAAAGGAGGACTTGATATGCTTATTCCAGCCCTCTAAAGATGAAATAGTTTTCATCTCATCCTTAAGAACTGCCTGATAGCAGTTCCAGTTGGCTTTGGCTCTGGGCTTGCTCTGGCGCTTAGTGACCTTACGTCCAATCCACTGTGGTTCATAATATTCAATGAAAGGATAGAAGGCACCATCATGTTTCTTGGCATATGGATCCTGGCATAGGAGATCAAAGGCTTGTCCAGTATGCTCTGGATTTACAAATTCTAGTGCTACAAACTGCTGAATTAAGAACTTGCACTTTCCTGATGTATCTAGACGGTGGAGCTTGCTAAGCTCAGGTAGACCCTTTAGTTGCCTGTTGACAGCCTGTCAATAATGTAAAAAAACACCCCTTGATCTCTCCATCATAGGTATTTACAAAAGCGTTATACTGGGCAGTTTCATAGTCCATGATCATAGTAGAGGGGCCAAGTGCTTTATCTTGAGCTTCTTTTTCTGCAGCAAGGGTGGCTCCATCCTTTTCATCATCATCTGTATTGGCTCTAGTGTTATTGCCAGGGGGACTCTTTCTATTATTGGGTAGGGCTTTGATGCCCTCCTGAAGGATTTTAAAATCCCTTGTGTAGATCTCTTCTGTTGCCCCAGGAAGCAGAAAGTAGGCAAATGGGAGCACCTTGCCTTCAATAAGGGAATGTACAACCCATAGTTGGTAAAAAAGGTGGGGGCATACTGCAAAGGTACCGTCACATAACATGGTCTCTGAATCCCTCAACTGCTCCAGGTTCTGTTGTGTAGCATAGCATATAATTCTTGCCTCTGCTGTAGGCCCATCATCAGGTAAAAGGAATACCTCATCACCATTGAACATCTTTAACTCCTCTGTCAAGACTAACTCTCCTTGGACCATGGCAGATTTCTTATGGGGGAATAGATCACAGCATTTGCCACATATGTACTTCACTAACTGGTTGCAGTCAGGGATGAGCTTCAAGTTCTCATTACTTAGGTGTGTGGTGGCCTTAACTGCCAGATCTGAAGCCTTGACATCTTTGGAGACTGGGACCATTTGATAGAGGTACTACTTTAGAAGCTTTTCAATAAGATTGATTGGAGGATTGCATGTGTTCTCTCCTTTTTCACTAGTGACTTTATCCCATCCTTCTGTGTTGATCCTGGAAGCGCAGCTTCTATCTTCACACACATAATGCTTCTTCTTCCTTCTCTCTTTTGATTGTTGCAATTGAAAGCATAGCCATCACAGACTAAACTTGCACCTCCTTTGACAGACATTAGAGGGAAAACCCGAGGGAACTTCTTTGGGAGCTTAAACTCTCCTTTGATGTTACATATATTGTGAACCTTTAGGGGATCCCATGGGCTAATTGGTGCTTGATGATAGTCAGACAGGTAATCATCAGGATCCTCTTTATTGATATTTGATTAGTAAGATGAAGGTGCAGATCTATTGGGCAGTGGAGGGGAATTATCTGGAGTTGGATTCTTGCGCTTTGTGGGCTGGGATGAGCTTGATTCCTTGGGGCTTGATTCATTTGAGCTTGATTCCTTTGAGCTTGATTCACCTGGGCTTGACTGGGGTTCTGTACTCTTGGGTATCTTCTTTCTTCCTTGCTTGTTTAGTGGAACCTCATCTCCTTCTGATTGGTATCAGCTTGGAGAAGAGGAGGGGGCAGGGGGGCTCTTTGCTTTCAGGGTCTGGGGTTTTCTCCTTTGTCTTGTGTTTTGTTGAGGGCTCTTTGGTTGGTTTTTTGTTGGGGTAGGGACTTTGGGCCTTTCCAGAGGCTTTGGGTACTTTCTTGGTTGACTTGAGTTTCTTTTGTGGCTTCTTGAAATATTTGTCTTACAATAATTAGAGTAGAGTTCATAAAGTAAGAATAATCATGTGAGACATGAATAAAATTAAATAATAATCACTTGTTTTAAATTTTATTATTAAGCAAATAGTTTATAGAAGTATAGAAAGTAATTTTAGAGCTAGTTTGTTAGTAAAGAATAGGAAAAAACCCATGTTTAAATAAAAAGTTGACATTCTGGTAGTCACAATAGTCAAAAATATTTAATTTAGTTTGTCAGCATAAAAAACGCTTTAATTTTGATGTTGACATAATGACAGCCAGCATTAAAGTGGAAAAACACTATGTAAATCACTTATAAAGCTTGGTTAATATTTTCTGGAGTTGGTTTTTAAGTCCAAAATTGATTATTTTTAAATTTAAAAAATTTAAAGATTTGCATATGTAACTTATGAAAACTAAATAATAGGGATTGTAGAGGGAAGTCTAAAGTACAGCCCTGGGTACTTTGGCTTGAATTACCATACCATTGTATGTGTGCTTTTTGTTAAGCGGCAGTGTTTTACTAATAAACAAGTGAAGGTGTTGACATTCAGGCAGTCAGCGTTTTTTATAGCAACTCTCCTATTAAATCTTGCTTAAATTATGTCACTTTGTTTGCTTAGCTGAACCCCTTTGTTGCAACTTAGATGACGCGGTAATTTGACACAAAGTTGACATTATAATTACATATATAGTTTCTAGTTTTAACATATGTGTTTTGGCTTAAGTGGACTTCCAGAAATAAGCTATAGTTTATCCAGTGAGTTTAAAATAACAGTAAATATCTAAATAATACAAAGAATGCTCTGAAAGTTGGCATATGTCTTTTTCCAATGCTTATCTTATTATTTATTTAATAAAAACAGTAGTATAAAATATAAAAAATAGTTTTTTAGAATATTTTGTAATTTATTAAGAAACTCATGGATTCTTATTTGGGGTCGACATCCAGATATTACTTACTGGAGTCAACCTTAATGTAAAAGTACAAAGAAACTTACATTTTCATAGTAAATTATATTAGTTTTTTGGCTTAAAATTAAGCCTTTGTTTAAATGGTGTCAACATTATGTCTGTTCCTTTTTAATTTTGCAATTCTGACTTAATAATTCACTATGAAAAATTAGCTTAGTTTTGGAAATGCCCAATTCCGGCGGATAAATACTAAAATAATGTCAACTTACTGAATATCAACAAATTGTCAACATTCAGTAAGTTGACTTGCAAAATGAGTTAATTCTGGTGGTTGCCCAAACATTTACCACAAAATGATATAAAGACAGATAGATCACTTGCCACTCTCATAAGTGGGTCAAGGACCAATTGTGTCACCAGAAAAAAGGTGAATATGACCTTTGCCTAATTTGAGTTGAAACCCGTTTTGAGATGAAAAAGAGAATTGAAGGATTTCACACTCAAAATATGACTCTGTCTAAGGCAAAATTGAAAGAGCATGAATTCATGATTCACAATAGGGGTAGTGTTGGGAGGGGCTGAATCAAGAAATTTAGATAAAAACCAACAAATTTTAAAAATTAGGTTTCTTAAAGCAACAGAGAGTACCTGTCAGAACCATCATTCATGATGGTTCCAACAACAACTCTTTCACAGAAACTGTGAAGATAGACCCTGATCCCTTGCATTTAAATGCTATGAGTTTGGGGGAAAAATATTTGTTGGCATCTAATGAAGAAATTAATAAGTTAGTATTGAAGAATATTGTTGCAATTGAACTAAAGAGGATTCATTATTTGTATTGGGGAAGACAACAGTTCAATAGAAAGTATAGGAATAATAAGAATAAGGTACTGTTTATTATAGAATACTGAAATTAATATACTATATGGGGAAAATCACTGGGTCACAAGGGGGTGGAATGATGCCATGTTCTATTTAAGGATTAGAGCCAAAGAATAACTAATGCAGTATCAGCAGGTCAAATTGGTAGTGCTTCTAAATAGGAGAAAGTGTCCGCAGTTTGACATTGCCATCATATTGGTTCATATTGTTAGATACGTCAAGGGACAGCTCATCGATTGCCCCCTGTCTGTTGTGAGATACTTTTTCAGATGAGTCTGGAAACTTGGTTGCAACACCCTTCTTGCCCCCTGCTTGTTGTCAGACACCAGGATTGGATTTTGCGGGAGATCTGGGAAGGTCTGCACAACCAACTTTTGTGTGGGGATGGTGCATTAGGGGTGCAGGCATTTGTGGTGAAGCTTTTTGGTGTTCCCTTGGGCGTCCTCCAGCTGACAGGTGTGGTTTTCACATATCACGGCTATCTTGAAGGGCCCTAATTGAATGGGTTCTAATTTGGCCAAACTGGGGTTGAGGGGGTAAATGGGGTCACCTACTGTGTATCTGCCTCAAGGTGTCTTGTCCCTCCCTCAATTTGCTTGTGTTTAATGTCTCAGGCTTTGGCACACCACTGGCTCAGGGAAGGGGTAGGAAATAGGGGGTTTTGCAGGAACCGTGGATTGTAATCTCCCTTGTTCTACTCCTGCCAAACCATCAGGCGTCCCAAAGGCCAAGGTGCTGGGGCTGAACCCGGCACCCCTGTTGATTCTTGCTTGTAATATTAGCAGTGTGGTGGGAAGATGTTCAGTCCACACAGTATTAGGATGTTCCTGTGAGAGTTTGGCAATTATTTGAACCAGGGAGCCATTCAATTGTTCTATGCGCCCATTGGCTTGAAGATAGTATGGAGTTGTGACTATTTGTTATAGGGCATTTTTGGTGCAGTACACTTTCATGACATGTTCAACAAGCTCAGTACCCCCATCTTTAATGAGGCGTTTGGGTTGTTCAAAACAGGCCATAACTTTCTTTCCAATGAAGCAAGTGATGGTGGTGGCGGTGAGGTTAGTGGTTGCTCACGCTACTGGCCAACAGGTGAAGAGTCAATGGCTGTGATGTATATTTCTTCCCAAGTCTGTCTTTGGGGAGAGGTCCAAAAATGTCAAGGGCCCACTGCTCAAAGGGTTCCATGGCCTTAATGGGTAGGAAAAACTTGGGGATGCGGGCTTTGACATGTTCTTTTCACACAACACACATGTCTCAGGGAGATCCAAGATGTCTTGGCGCATACACAGCCACCAAACCTTACATTTCATGATTTCAAAAAGGTTGTGTCCTCAGATGTCAGGATTGACTATTTTTTATCCCTGGAAACCTGATCCCAAGGGCAGGATTTGAACCCTGAATCTGAATTCCTGCAGGCCTCCATCCCCATGGACCAAGTGCCTGCCTGCCTGCCTGCGTTTTTATGAGATTGAGTCTCTGCAATCTGAAGCCCCTGCTAAGTCCTGAAGCCAGAATACCAGCACAGGTTCAATTATGATGATTCCAGAGGAGGATTTTCTCAAATTTCCTAATGGAGGCATAGAAAGTTCCTCTGTGAACTTCATGAATCTGAAGTCCTCTTGGATGACCAATAAAATTCCTCTGACAAGAGAAATCACAGGCTTTAGGCCCAACCCTGTGACCAAAGCCAAAAATCAAGAAAATCAAGTGACCAATTTGGATAGTCTGACCAATGAGAGAGCACCCAGTCAAGGTGCCATTTTACTGCTCCCACACCCAGGCCTCCTGGCCACCCACCCAAATTTTCCCAATATTTTGATGAAACCATCATAAAAAAAACTAAGTTTGGAGGTGGGATTCTATATATGCTATAGATTCCGCGCTAAAACCTAATTGCCATTTTTAATTAAAGGTTATGTTATTTTGACTCACACAGCTATTACTGTTTATTGTACTTGTTATCTACCAAATCAGCTCCAGATCTTCTGGTCTTCCTGTCTCACCGCCTGTCAATTTCTGTCCTCCAGGTGCTCCCTTTGGCCCAGTTCATTTGACGGAATATCCTATGAAGCCCAGATACAAGGATTATACCCTGGAAAGAATACTCAAACTTGACCCCCTGGCCCAGATACAATCAGCTATCAGATACAACTGTCAAGACCTGTGGATTTTCTCAACTCCCAAGCTATTTAGAGGAAGATTCAACTACCTTCCTGCTTACAATGTCCGCATAGAGCCTCCTGTGCCCCTAAAACCTATGCCTGCTTCCTCCCCAGATCTCCCTACTGACAACACAGGTAAGCTGTTTGGGATTGTGTACATCACTCTCACTGGGGTGATTGACACTATAATCCCGGCCGCTGGCCCATGGTCTTGGGTGGGGAAGTCCTTTTCTTACCTTTTCAAGTTAGCTCCTCTCTTGTGGTGGGCTCTGCCTGCGAAAAAAATCCAGCCCACTTTATCCCTGAAAACAATGAGCTGGTCATCCACAATTGGTTCCCTGATATTATGGCAATCTTTTTAAAACCTGGTACCCTGAGCCCCAAGATTTTTTTATTTCTTGGGGCATCATGTATGCTTTTATTATTGATAAACACTTATTACATATATAAGTGGACCATGCACCTGACCTCTTCCATGTGGAAAACCGCAAACCCAAATGACCCCAAGAAGACCAACCCTGCCACCGTCACCACCACTAATACAACCAAGACTCCTTCTTCCCAAGTGCACAACGTAATTTTCAAACAATCCCTCACCAAGGTGGATATGCCCCAGAAGGTAAACTTACACTCAAAGAAGCTCAAAGAGACATGCCAGTCCTCTTCCTACAATTCCAAGCCAAAGCCCCTTCCTACTCCACTGATACTGAGAAGATCCTTGGGGTTGCTTCAATGCTATCAGGAGACGCCTTGGACTGGTTTGGCAAAGACACTGCTAAAGGTGTGGAATTCTGCTTAGACTATGCCAAGTTAAATGCAGAATTAATAGCCACTGGTGAAGACCGCGGCACTAGATACTACACCCTGAACTCCCTGCTAGAAATCCAACAAGGCTCTCAACCCATCCAGACGTATATTGAAAAATTCCTCCAACTAAAAACCTGCACCCAACTTGAGGACTGTTGGAAATTGTGTCATTAATTCTATTTCAATCTGGCCTTTGAATAATGATATGTGCAAAGATTTGGTTGGTTCTGCTTTCAATTTTGGGAATTCCTTACCTTCTGCAAATGGGTCTGGTTTAATCTCCACTCATTCTGGATTATCATACCTGCCCTTGACTGATCCTGGTATGATCTCATCCTAATGTGACCCCTTCTGCCACTCTGTCTACCTAATGAGTGATCATTGAACCTTGTCTACTATTTAAGTAGAATCATTTCTCCTAATAAAGACAAGTTTATCCACATTTGTGTTAGCTTTAGTATTCTTCAAGCTTTTTCCTTTCCTTTTTGACAAAAAGACTTTCACATCTTGTATTCCAGGAAATTAAGATATGTGCCCTTAATTTTGCCCTGAAGACTAACCCAAGGCTAGATTTGAACCTTAATTCTTTTGTTATAAAGATTTCCTGCCATGTCCTCCTGGATGTTGTCCCCGGGAGCCAAACACAACAAAATGGTGCTCACTACAGGGGCTTCAATTCCCTTAGTTACCCTGTTCCCACTCACCTTCTCCGGTTCTTCACCCTTTGTTTCTGAAGTACCCAAGCAACCTAAAGTTTCTAGTCCTCATCTAGAAAAGAGATCACCAATGCCCCCTCAACTCCTATGCTACTGGTGCTGTCTCCTGATTTTGCAGGGGCCCCTTTCCAGCTTTGTCTCTTGACTACAAGCAAGCTTGTGCTGCTGCCTGCTCTCTCCTCCACTCAGGCACTGTGGCAATGCACACTATCCCTGGTCTCTGTCCCGGGTACGCTTCTGAAGACCTGTATTCCTTCCTCTTGGACTTTGGTCTTCCCCCTGCAATGATGAAGTCTATGGATACTATTGGTGTGTTAGTCAACCAGTTTATTAAACCTGCCCTGTTTCACCATCAACTTGAATTAGGATCCCAGAAACAGCTTCTAAATGCTGTAGACACTGCTGTCTCAAACAACCATGCTCAAAATATGGCATATCAAGAATTGTCCCATAGCCTCTTTGTGTGTATTTTGGATAACCAGTGTGACTTGCTGGCCTCCCAAAAATACTTAACCTCATCACTGAACTCCATTTTCTCCTTGCTCCTTGGATATATCAAGGATCAATTGTGCAAATTGAATGAGCATCAAGCAATGTGGTGTGGTCAAATTAAGGACGCTGTTCTAAAACATTGTCAGGATTTTGTGACTTTGGTTACCAAACTCAACCAATTTTGGGAGCATATTAATTCTCAGCTTGAGCTGGTTGGGACTCATGTTGATACCTGGGGCCGCCATCTACAACACTAATACAGACTGGATAAGGCTGTATTGGGCAATACTCTGTATCAAGTACTAAATTATGTAGATGATAGAGTAGCGTCTATCAAGATGACTCCTCCTGCTCCTCCTGTTGAGGTCCTGTCTGAATTTGAATCCCAGGTATGATAAGTCATAGCTGAGCTCAGGGCCATTTCTTGACATCAATCTTCTGTTTAGAACCCTCCCCCAGTCAAACCTATTCCTGACTCTTGCATTGCCTCACTCATTGACCAAGTAGCTACATTGCAAAGAGAAATTGAGTATTTGAGACAACACCTCTCTAATCCTGATGATTTGACCTCTGAGTCTGAAGATGAAGAGGAAGCTGAGGTCACTAGTACTCCCGCTCATGGCAATCATGGTTGTTGCCCTGGCTTGGAAGGCCAACCCTGAGTCAACTGCGCTCTTGCCTTGGATCAGCTATCAGAAGTAACAAATGATGTTGCCAATAGGCAGGACGCACTTGAACAAGAGGTACAAAACCTCTCTTGCTTAACTGAAACAATTAATAGGTAGGTCATCCCTTTGGTTGCTCAGACCACTTCCCTGACCACCTGCCTCAATGGGATTTCCGGCACCTTATTGGTGCAACATATTAAGATTAATGAATTTGGAGCTGCTGCTGCTGCTACTAGAGATATCAGTGGGCAAAAAAGTTCTACCTTGGATACTCTAGAGGAGAGCCTTCAACTTCTCTGGGCTAGAAAACTGCTTCTGAATCTGAGTTTGAGGGCAACCCCCAAATTACTGTCCTCAACCCAGGTGACAACAGCCAATCCACCTTGTTGTCTATTGACCCCAATTATAAGCCTTCATTCAAACAGATATTTGACCCTAAAACTTCTACCATTACTGCCTTCCTGACAATTTATGAGACTTCAATGCGTAGGGCCACAAATGAACTTAATAAGGAGCATATTTTTACCTGTCTGCATCCCACATGTCAATAAGTTGTGGTCCCCAAGCTCCCTTTGATTGCCACTTAGGAGGACATGAAATGCCTCTTAATTGAGGATTTAGAAGAAGATCTCAGCTTGGAAGTCAAGAAGAATGCTTTAATGCACATTGCTTTTAAGCCAAAAGAGACCCTGGATAAATTTTCCAATTGCTTTAACATTGAAAGACAACAGTTAATCACCAGTCAGCAGTTAACTCCCAGGGAAGCTTACATAGCTTGTTCAAACACTTTAAAGGTGAACCAACTCCTATGTCTGCACTTTAAGGCCCATAACTTTCTTCCCTTACTTCAATGAAGAGTATAAAGACCCTCTTACAAGATATGCACTTGACCCACAGGGGTACTGTGGTACGTGAGAATAAAGCCAACAATGCAGGAACCATCTCCTGTACTCTGTGCATTATGACTCTGGGCTCATATGGGCAGTCTAAGAGGCAAGGGCGTCATAACTGTTGTCAGGGAACCAATTATGGATGGCTGGTCCATTGTTTTCAGGGATAACTTGGGCCAGGTTTTTTGTAGGAAGAGCCCACCACAAGAGAGGAGCTAACTTGAAAAGGTAGAGAGGCCAACTTCCCCATCCAAGACCACGGGCCGGCAACTGGGATTATAGTGTCAATCACCCCTATGAGGGTGATGTACATAATACCAAATAGCTTGCCAGAGTGGTTGGCTGGGAGATTGGGCAAGGAAGCAGGCATAGGTCTTGGAGTCATGGGGAGGTTCCATGGACAGGTTGTAAGCAGGGAGATAGTTGAATTTCCCTCTGAACAACTTGGGTATTGAAAATATTCACAGGCCTTGTTGGTTGTATCTAATGGTAGATTGTATGCGGGCCAGGGGGTTGAGTTCAAGTATCTTTTCTGGAGTGTATTCCTTGTATTCAGACTTCAGAGGGTAGTTGGTAAAGTGGACGGGTCAAAAGGGTACACCAGGAGGACAGAAAACAGCAGGCAGTAGGGCAGGCAGGCCAGGAGATCTCAAACTGAATTGGTAGACAGCAAATACAAAATAAGGTAATAGCTGTATGAGCCAAATAACATAACCTTTATTCAAAAATGGGATAAGTTTGGAGCACGGGGTCCTTGGATCTATATAGTACCCCCCTCCAAACTTTACATTTTCCATGGGGGTTTCATCAGGGCATTGGGAAGGCCAGGGCCGGGAGAACTGGGTGCTTGGGTCCAAAGGCAACAAAATGGAACTTGGCCTGGGAGTTCTTTCATTGGTCAAGAATCTTGATTTGGCTGCCTGATTATCTTGCTTTAGTGTCAAGGTCATGGGACCAGGTTGCAGGCCCATGCCTCTTTCCTGGATTGGCTCTTGATTGGTTGCTGGTGTAGACTTCAAGTTTATGAAGCTAATAGTTGCCAAACCAGTACCTCCATTAGGCGCTGTGATTAATCCTTCATTTAGTGTGATGATTTCTTTGGTTTGGCTCTGTTTACTTCATGGGTTAACATTCTTGGTATCAGCTTGTGGGGGCTCAATCCCAGAAAAACGTGGGCAGGCAGTCCTGTGGTCCACAGGCCCAGCAGCCTAAAGGAATCCAGGGTTGGGGTTTTATTCCTGCTCTTAGGTCTGGGTTTCTAGAGAGGAAGAATTCTCAATCCTGACACCATCCCCTTCTTCCCCTGAGGGCCCTCTCTTCTGATTCTTCTTGTTCAGGTAGAGTTGAACGGCTTCTTGGGCTTTAGTCAGGTTGCTCAGCGGCTCCCAAGTACTTTTGTCTAGTGGGTATCCTTTCCACTTGACGTAATACTGGGGTTTTTGATAGTGAGTTTGGTTTCTGTGTATGTATTCAACTTTATATCTTCAGAGCGGCCTGTTTGGATGGCTGGGGGGCTGTCTTAATCTGTTGGTGGGGGAGCAAACTCCCATATTTTTTGAACAACAGGGAGCAGTGGAACACATTATGAATTGTCCAGGATGGGGGTAGGTCTAGCTTGAAGGCAACCTCACCAACTAGTTTGGTGATTTTGTGGGGACTGCTTCTTTTGTGAGCTAATTTTCTGCAGGGCACGTGCAGGGGTACATTCCAGGAGTCTAGATATACTTTGTCTCCAACTTGTAAGGGTTGACCTGGGATTTTTTTGCAGTCAGCAAAGGCTTTGTATTTCTGCACTGTGCGGTTCAGGTTGGTCAAGCATGTTTTTTGTGTGTCATGAATCTTTCAATCCAGGAGCACCCAGTGGTGTTTGATTCCTTTTTGCCAATCTGGGGGTCCCAGGTGGGGTCAACCCCATAGTTGGCTTTGAATGGGGACATGCCTGTGGAGGCGTGGTCCTTACTTCTGTAGGCAAACTGGGCCATGGGGAGCATTTCGGCCCAATTTTCCTGATCAGTGTTGGCATAGCATTGAAGGTATTGTTCAAGGATCTGGTTCACTTGCTCAGTTTGGCCATCTGTCTGTGGGTGGTAGGAGGTAGATACACATTGCTTGATTCTTAAGTCTTTCATCACCTGCGTCCAGTAGTTTGACTTGAATTGGGGTCCTCTGTCTGTGATGATTTCCTCAGGTGTTCCATGTTGCGTGAGGATGCGGTTGTGGAAGTGTTGGGCTGTTTCTGCTGCTGTGCAATTGGTGGTGGTTGGTATAGAGTATGCCTTCTTGGTGAAGAGGTCTACCATGACCAGGATTGCATTGTACAAGAGGGATGGCAGCATTTCCACAATGTAGTCCATGGAGACAGATCTCCAGGGTCCATGGGGTATATTCAAGGGTCTTAGAAGTCCTTCAGGTTTGTTTCTACGAGTTTTGGTCTGCCCACAGGTCTCACACCCCTTCAGGTACGCGCTTACGTCTTGATCCATTTTTGGCCAAGCAAAGTTCCTTCTGATGCTCTGGAGGGTCTTGAGCCTACCCAGGTGTCCAGCCATCTCAGAATTGTGGTAGTCTCTCAAGACGTTGGTTCTGATGTCCCCTTCTGGTACAAAGATCCTGTTGTGGAGCATTAGTGTGGTTCCCTTCAATGAGTAGCCTTTTTGGTAGTGGGCGCTATCCAAGGATTTAAAGAGGTCAGAGATCAAGGTCTTGGTGAACTTGTCTAGTGTTTAGGCCCTTAGTACTTCTGGTTTGCTAGCTCTTATTTTCATCAATCCCAGGTGAATGCCTAGGCTTGCTGTGTCCAAGAGGACTTGGGTGTTGTGGTCGTGGGTTTCTAGGTGGGTAGGCACCAGGTCAGTTCTTCTACTTAGGGCGTTGGGTACCATGTTCACCTTTCCTGGCTCATAGTCTATAGTCAGAGTGTATTCAGCCAGTTTTAAGGCCCATCTTGCTTATTGTTGGTTAAGCTGGCGTGGTTTGAAGAAGTAGACCAAGTTCTTGTGGTCTTTCAGGACCTTTACTGGATATTCAGCACCACATAGGTATTGGCACCAATTTTTTAGGGTCTTCATTATAGCTAGCATCTCCTTGTCATATATTGGGTAGTTTCCTTCCGCAGGTAGCATCTTCTTAGATTAATATTCCACAGGATGTAGCATACTATCCCCTCCTTCCTGAAGAAGGACCTAACCCACCGCAAAGTCTGATGTGTTGGTTTCCAGAACAAAAGGTTTGGAGGGATCTGGCATGGCCAGGACGGGGCAGAGGTAAAGGAAAGTTTCAAGGTTTCAAAGGTGGTGGTACATTCCAGAGTCCAGGCAAAGGTGACCTTTTCAGAGCAAAGGCGGGTCAGGGGGAGAGAAATGTGAGAAAAAATTTTGATGAAGTCCCTGCAATAATTTGCCAGGCCCAAAAAACTTCTCACATCCTTTCTGCTTTTGTGCACTGGCCAATATGTTATTGCTTCTACTTTGTCCTGTGCCATGGCAAAGCTGCTGGTCTTCACTGTGTATCCCAGGAATTTGACTTCAGACTAAAAGAATTTGCACTTCCTATGCTTAGCGTGTAAGTTGGCTTGGGAGAGTTTCTCCAGTATAAGGTTCAGGTGGCGCAGGTGTTCCTTGTGAGACTTGCTGTAGATGAGAATGTTGTCCAGATATGCCACACAGAAGCGGTCAAGGTATTCCCCTAGGACAGTGTTGTTCATCCTTTTGAAAGTGCTGGGGGTGTTGCAGAGGCCAAAGGGCATTACAAGGTACATGTACAGCCCATATTAGGTTTTGAAGGCTGTCTTGTACTTGTCTCCATCCTTGATTTGGATTCGGTTGAACACATCTTGGAGGTCAATTTTTGGGTACACCTGGGCTCCAGTCAGTACATCACAGAGGTTGTTGGCATTGGGGATGGGGTAGTGGTTCTTCACCATAATGTTGTTCAGTTTTTGGTAATCCACGCATGGACGCATCCCACCATTTTTTTCCTACAAACAGCATGGGCAACAAGCAGGGGGCTTTTGACACCCAGATAAACCCTTTTTTGTCATATCCTCAAGGTATGCTTTCAAAGCCACTTGCTTGCAGTGGTTACAGCTGTAGATGGGGCCGTGGTGCAGTTGAGTCCCTGGTAGTAGGTCTATGGCGTGGTTGTAGATTGAATGGCTGGGTAGTTTTGTGGCTGCTTCTTCACTAAACACATGGTTCCATCTCTGTAGGGGGTAGCAGTATTCCAACACTAGGTTCTATCTTTATAGTCAAGAGTTTGTTGATAGGGGGCTGGTCATGGCTCATGCAAAAAGGAACAGTGTCACAGGATTCTGGTTGGCCCAACGTGGCAGTTTGCTCACGGTAGTTCAGGATCAGGCCATGTTTGTCGGACCAATAGTTGCCCAGTATAAGGGGGTGGGGTAGTCCTGGCAAGAAGATCAGGGACAATGGGTATACATTGTGTCCAATGGTCAACAGGAGTTCTTATTCACACTTATAGCCGGTGTCCAAGGAGCTGTTTCCTATGATTACTTGTATACTTCACTCTGAGGCTGGCAAGCCTAATTCCTCTGCTAGGCTGACATTGATGAAACTTTCATCTGCTCCTGTATCAATAAAAGCTTCAATCTGGTGCTTGTTTCCTGCTAATTCTATGGTCACTTGGATAAATTGTAAGACTGGGAAGAAGTGTTTATTTGCGCCAGTGAGATTGGGTCAGTGATCTTCTTAGGGCAGGCTCTGGTCAAGTGGCCCACCTTGTGGCAGTGGAAACAGAGTCCTTTGCAATAGTGTTGTTGGAGCTCTTTGGGTGTCATATCTGTTCTGTTGGGGGTTGGTGCTTGGGTTTGGTGGGTTTGGGAGGGGCCAGCGTTCTCTTGGTTCATGCTAAGATCCTTGCACAGGGGAATTAGCTCATCTAGGCTGAGGGTGCGCAAGTGATGCTTCAACAGGTCCTTCATTGCTAGGTTGACTCCCTTTTGGAAGATAATGGCTTCCAGTTTGTCATCAAGTTGGGTGCAGGTTTTCAGTTTGAGTAATTTGTCAATATATGCTTGGATGGGTTGGGGACCTTGTCAAATTTCTAGTAGAGAGTTCAGGGTGTAGTATCTAGTGTTGCAATCTTCACCTGTGGCCATTAACTCAGCCTCAAACCTGGCGTAGTCTAAGCAGAATTCTATGTCCTCAGCTGTGGCCTTGCCAAACCAGTCCAAGGCGTCTCCCAATAGCATTGAAGCAGCCCCAAGGATCTTCTCAGTGTCACTGGCATAAGAGGGAGTGTTGGTATAAAAATGCAGGCAGAGGACCGGCATGGCACGTCTAGCTTCCTCAAGCATGAGCTTCCCCATCTGAGGCATCTCCACCTTTGTGAAGGACTGGTTCACAATCACGTTTTGCGCTTGGGAGGACGGAGCTTTGTTGGCATCAGCAGTATTGGTGTTGAGTCTCTTTGGGTCATTCAGGTTTGCATTCTTCCACATGGAAGAGATCAGGTTTGTGGTCATCTTATAGGTGTAATAAGTGATTATCAATAGCAAAAGTATACAAGATGCCCCAAGAAATAACAATATCTTGGGGCTCAGGGTACCAGGTTTAATAAAGATTGCCATAATGTCAGGGATCCAGTCTTGGGCGGCCGGCCTGTTGTTTTCAGGGGTGACCCAACCCAGGTTTTTTGCAGGCAATGCCCACCACAAGAGGGGAGCTAACTTTAAAAGGTAGGAGGCCAACTTCCCCACCAAAGACCATGGGCCAGCAACCGGGATTATAGTGTCAATCACCCCTGTGAGGGTGATGTACACAATTCCAAACAGCTTGCCAGTATGGTTGGTTGGAAGGTTGGGTGAGGAAGCAGGCATAGGTTTGGGGGTCACAGGCGGTTCCATGGGTAGGTTGTAAGCAGGGAGATAGTTGATTTTTCTTTGAACAACTTGGGTGTTGAAAATATCCATGGGCCTTGTCAGTTGTATCTAACTGCAGATTGTATGCAAGCCAAAAAGTTGAGTTTGAGTATCTTTTCCGGGGTGTAGTCCTTGTATTCAGACTTCAGAGGGTAGTTGGTAAAGTGGACGGGTTCAAAGGGTACACCAGTAGGGCAGAAAACAGCCGGTGGTGGGGCAGGCGGGCCAGGAGATCTCAAACTGAATTGGTAGACAGCAAATACAAAATAAGGTAATAGCTGTATGAGCCAAATAACATAACCTTTATTCAAAAATGGGATAATTTTGGAGCATGGGGTCCTTGGGTCTATATAGTAACCCCCCTCCAAACTTAACATTTTCCATGGGGGTTTCATCAGGGCATTGGGAAGGCCAGGGCTGGGGGAACTGGGTGCTTGGGTCCAAAGGCGGAAAAATGGCACTTATCCCAGGAGTTCTATCATTGGTCAAGAATCTCAATTTGGCTGCCTTATTATCTTGCTTTAGTGTCAAGGTCATGGGACTGGGTTGCAGGCCCGTGCCTCTTTCCTGGGTTGGCTCTTGATTGGTTTCTGGTGTAGACTTCAAGTTTATGAAGCTAATAGTTGCCAAACCAGTACCTCCATTAGGCGCTGTGATTAATCCTCCATTTGGTGTGATAATTTCTTTGGTTTGGCTCTTTTTACTACATGGGTTAACATTCTTGGTATCAGCTTGTGGGGGCTCAATCCCAGAAAAACGCGGGCAGGTGGTCCTGCAGTCCACAGGCCCAGTGGCCCAAAGGAATCCAGGGTTGGGGTTCAACTCCTGCTCCCGGGCCTGGGTTTCTAGAGAGGAAGAATTGTCAATCCTGACACCTGACCTCAACTATACTAAATTATATGGTACTGCTGGCATGGCTCAAACCTGAGCCATTGGTGCCTACTCTACTCTGCCAATGAGGTTTGGGAAACTTCTTATTGCTTCCCCTGCTGTTGTCTTAGAGAACAAAAGTTACAATCTCCTGGTTGGTACTCAATTTCTTTGAGAGTACAATGGGATTGTGAACCTTTAAGATGGGTAACTTTCACTCTTAGGGTATGAGATCCCCCTAATCTTTGAGGAACCTCCTTGTTGCCTGGATAAACACCTTAAGACTTGTGTGCTCAAGTACCCCACAGGTATATTCTTGCTCAAGTACAGGACTTGTTCTTCCAATATGTGGTCCCTCTCACCTTCCTGTCCTGTTGAGTAATGTGTTCCTCTTCTTGTCCCTCAGCTATTACTACCCTGCCTGGCTTGCAAGTGATTATAGACTCTCAGATATCCTATGAACTACCCAAGAGATCATTTCTGGAGCTATATTCATCTGATTCCCTAAGCCGTAGAAATCCTAGGTTATGCCCTGGGATTTTGGACTGGACTCACAAAGAGCCTGTGAAGCTGTTGTTGGTTAAACTTAGTTCCCTACCTATGCAGATGACCAAGGACCAGGTTGCCAGGCATGGTCGCATATTAGGTTCAGAGCAAGTGGCGTCCCTATACCCCTTTGGAACATTTAGTGATTTTAACTTGCCTGACAGGGACCCTCAGGTTCTCTCCCTGTTCACTGCCACAGACCTCCCTCAGCTGTCGCCCATTCAACAAAAAAATGTTCTGGAACTGTTAGATTAGTTTAAGGATATCTTTGCCTCTGTCCCCCCAACTATTTTCTAGCTAAGGGGGTCATCCACCAGATAGACACGGGTGACACCCCACCCTTTTGTGACAAACTGTATTGCTGCAGTAGAGTGGAAGATGCTCAGGTCTCTAAGGAGCTTAAATAGCTTCTAGATGCTGATCTTCTAGACCCCTCTCAGAGCCCTTGGGCCTCCCCATTGTTGATCCTAAAGAAGAAGGGTGGAGGCCATCACATTGTGATGGATTACTGCTGTCTAAATTTGCTCATCAAAAAGGATTCTTATCCTTTGCATAGAATTGATGATGCCCTCAGACAATTAGGAGGATCAAAGTTTTTCTCTGCTATGGATCTAGCATCAGGATACTGGCAGGTTGACTTGTCTCCTGAAGATAGAGAAAAGGCTATTATTATCATCTCAGAAGGTCTTTTTGAACCCACTTGTATTCCCCAAGGACTCTGCAACGCCCCTTCTACATTTCAACTGGCTATGGACTCCATCCTGCAAGATTTGAAGCTCTCCTGTGTCCTTGTATACCTTGACAATATTACTGTGTTCAGCTCCACCTACACCAACCATCTGGATCATCTCAAAGCTATCTTCATAAAAATTTGGGAGGCAGGCCTGAAATTCAAACCGTCTAAATGCTCCTTCTTCAAGGACTGGCTTGAATTCTTGGGCCACAAGGTCACCCAAACCTGAATACACCCTATGAATAATAAGGTGGAAGTCATTGACAAGATGCTGCCTCCCACAAATCTATGGGAGGTCCAAGTATTTCTTGGTATGATGGGGTACTATTGACAATTCATCCCTGATTTTGCTGAACTAAGCAAACCCCTTGTCCATCTCCTTTTTAACGCACCCTTTGAGTGGACTGACAGCCAGCAGCAATCCTTTGAGGCGCTGAAAGCCAAACTCAAAGAGGCTCCCATTCTAGTCTACCCTGATTACAATAAGGAGTTCATCTTGTACACTGACACTAGTAGAGTAGCTGTGGGTGCCATCCTAGCCCAGCTTGATGATGAAAGCGTCAACTGACCTATGGCCTATTCTTCACAAGTCCTTAACAAACATGAGAAGAACTATAGTGTCACTTAAAAAGAATTCCTAGCTGTTCTGTATGCTGTAAAACAGTTCTGACACTACATTTATGGGACTCATTTCACGGTAGTCACAGACCACTCATTACTTAAGTGGCTGCAGCAATTAAAGGAGCCCAAAGGTTGACTAGCCTGTTGGGCCTTACACCTGGAAGGATACAATTTCACTGTAGTACATTGTCCTGGTGCACAACATCAGAATGCTGATGGTTTGTCAAGGATGCCTATACTAGCTATCCATCCTGCTGGCGCCAATTGCCTATATGATTTGATAGGGTACCCTGACTCCTGGACCACTGATCCAGAGGATATCTGCTTGGCACTGCAAGCCCTATCAAAAGATACTGTGATTTGAGATAGACAACTCTTCAAGAAAGTCAATAATGCCTATCTGCCTTACGTCTGCCCCAATATGAGAATAGCCATCATCCTCCAAGATCACATTGATACTGGACATGGAGGTATAGCAAAAACTCATGACTGGTTGTGCAAGAACTTCTACTGGAAAAACATGTGCCTCCTAATGCCTGATGTCCTTGCCTCCTGTCATTATTGTCAGCTCCAACAACCCCAACATTCACAACATCAGTTCAAGCTCATCCCTCCTAAGAATGCCTTCCACACTGTGAGTATTGATGCTGTTGGGTCTCTCCCTTAGTCTAGGTCTTGGTATCAATTCATCTTGGTAGCTGCAGATTATTTTAGTAAATGGGTCAAAGCCAGAGCAACCAAGGATATAACTGCCAAGACCACTGCTAACCTCTTGCTGAAAGATATCTTCTACCAGCATGGTTGCCCTCAAGTCCTGATTTTTGACAATGGGACCAACTTTAATGCCCATCTCATAACGTCCATTGTAGAAGCTATGGGTATGCACTAATCCTTCTCTGCACTTTATAATTAGTCAACCAACATGACTGTGGAACAAGTCAATTCCACCCTTGTGTCCATCATGAGGAAGCTTACCCTCTCTGATGCCGCTAACTGGGATATGTTCCTCCCTGCTGCTCTCTTTGTGTATAGACTCAGCAGATATTGAGTGACTGGCCAGTCCCCCTTTGCCATGCTGTATGGATGTGAAGCTGCCACCCCCTCAATCTTGGGACTCCCATTGATGGAGGTTGACGCCTCTACTAATCCCAAAGCTCATGTCAAAGACTTGACTAACCGTATCATTGACATCCAAGCTACCACCTATTCTACTGCTTACAAGGTCAAAACCCTGGAACTCTCACCCTCCAATACTGCCAGAGCCCCCCTCCCTGAGTACCAAGTAGGTGCCCTAGTCCTATATTATCAAAATTGTACTGGAGGCCAAGCCCATAAGCTAGACTCCCTCTGGGTTGGGCTTTGTAAAGTCACCTACAAGAAGGGTGTCAAGTATACTGTGAAATTGCTGTCCTCTGGACATCCTTTTGCCTGGGTCCATTCCAAATTCCTTTGCAAATATCAACTCCCTGTGTCCAATCTTGAGAGAAAAGATGTCAGAAATGGCGCCATTAATGCTATTTCAATATGGCCTTTGAATAATGATATGTGCAAAGATTTGGTTGGTTTTGCTTTCAATTTTGGGAATTCCTCACCTTCTGCAAATGGATCTGGTTCAATCTCTACTCATTCTGTATTACCATACCTGCTCTTGACTGATCCTGATATGACTTCACCCCAACGTGACCCCCTCTGCCACTCTGTCTACCTAACAAGTGATCATCAGCCCTTGTCTACTATTTAATTAGAATCATTTCTCCTAATAAAGACAAGTTTATCCACATTTGTGTTGGCTTTAGCATTCTTCAAGCTTTTTCCTTTCCTTTTTGACAAAAAGACTTTGACATCTTGCATTCCAGGAAATTAATATATGTGCCCTTAATTTTTCCCTGAAGACTAACCCAAGTCTAGATTTGAACCTCAAATCTTTTGTTATAAAGATTTCCTGCCATGTCCTCCTGGATTTTGTCCCTAGGAGCTGAACATGACACACACCATTGCCCCTGACAAGGAAGCTGCAGTTTGATAGTATGCTATACCTGACAGTATCCCAACTTTGTAGTTTTTTGGGTACCTGCACGTTCTTGAAGAAATTCACCCCTCACTTGACTGAAGTGGCTGCCCCTTTGTATTCAGCTAGCAGGAAGACAACTCTGATCTGGACGCCTGAGTGCGCAGATGCATTTGCAGCAGTCAAGGCTCTTTTGTTGTCCTCCCCAGTGTTGATACATGTGGATCCTGAGCTGCCTTTTGTGGTTTCCACAGATGCATCTAAATATGCTGTGTGTCAGGGATACAGTCTTGAGCAGCCAGCCCGTTTTTTTCAGGGGTAACTCAAGCCAGGTTTTTTGCGGGCAATGCCCACCACAAGAGAGGAGCTAAATTTAAAAGGTGGGAGGCAGACTTCCCCACCCAGGATCACGGACCAGCAGCTGGGATTATAGTGGCAATCACCCCTGTGAGAGTGATGTACGCAATCCTAAACAGCTTGCCAGAATGGTTGGTTGGAAAGTTGGGCAAGGAAGCAGTCATAGGTTTTGGGGTCACAGGCGGTTCCATGGGCAGGTTGTAAGCAGTGAGATAGTTGAATTTCCCTCTGAACAACTTGGGTGTTGAAAATATTCACGGGCCTTGTTGGTTGTATCTAATGGCAGATTGTATGCAGGCCAAGGGATTGAGTTTGATTATCTTTTCTGGGGTGTATTCCTTGTATTCAGACTTCAGAGGGTAGTTGGTAAAATGGACGGGTCCAAAGGGTACACCAGTAGGGCAGAAAACAGCCGGTGGTGGGGCAGGCGGGCCAGGAGATCTTGAACTGAATTGGTAGACAGCAAATACAAAGTAAGGTAATAGCTGTATGAGCCAAATTAAAATAACCTTTATTCAAAAATGGGATAATTTTGGAGCATGGGGTCCTTGGGTCTATATAGCACCCCATTTCCAAACTTAACAATTTTCATGGGGGTTTCTTCAGGGCATTGGGAAATGTGAGTCCAGGGTATCCGGGTGCTTAGGTTCAAAGGCAGCAAAATGGCACCTGGGCTGGGAGCTATTCCATTGGTCAAAAATCCCAAATTGGCTACTTGATTATCTTGCTCTAGAGTTGTGGTCATGGGGTTGGGCCGCAGGCCTGTGCCTTCTCCTGGGGATGCCTCTTGATTGGTTTCTGGTGTAGACTTCAAGTTCATGAAGCTAATAGTTGCCAAATCAGTACCTCCATTAGGCGCTGTGATTAGTCTTTCATTTGGTGATTTAATTTCTTTGATTTGGCTCATTTTACTTCATGGGTCAACATTCTTGGTATCAGCTTGGGGGCTTGATTCCAGAAAAACGCAGGTGGGCAGTCCTGCGGTCCACAGGTCTGGCAGCCCAAAGAAATCCAGGGTCAGGGGTTGATTTCTGCTCCTGGGCCCAGGTTTCTAGAGAGGAAGAATTGACAATCCTGACACTGTGGCTGGTGTGTTGTTACAGACTGCTGGTGATGGGATAGAGAGACCTGTAGGGTATTCCTCCCAGAAGATGGAGGCTTGGGAATGCAATTACATGGTTTACAACAAGAAACTGTTGGCAGTTGCAGAATTGTTGAGGCATTGGCATCACCATCTAATGTCAGCGCGTCATCTATTTGTAGTAAGGACCAACCATAAAGCTCTTCTGTATTATTGACAACCCAGGGTTTTGTCAAGTTTCTAATCCAGATGGCATGGTGACTTGATGAGATACAAGTTCTGCTACAAGTTCATTAAAGGTACAGATAATCACCTGGAAGATGTGTTGAGTAGAAATCCTTCTCATCTCCCAGATGCTGGTATAGACGTTGAGTTTAACACGCACACAATGAATCCATACAAGGCTGTGGTTCCTTTTGTTCTTCCTCTGCTGGCTACACTAGCTACCATGTCTCTGACTGAGGGTTCAGACTTAGACCTATATTCCAAAGTCAAGTTTTTGCAGCCTCTGTCTAAAGGTTATGATAGGCTACTGGAACTAGCATGTGCACATCCAGTTGGCCAGCTGCAAGGTTATCACAAGATAGGGCCAATTCTATATCATCAAGGTTGCTTGTGGGTTCCAGAGGGAACCATTTGGGATGAAATCATGGAGGCCAATCACACCTGCCCCACAGCAGGCCACCCAGGGAAGAAAAAAATGGTGGAGTTAATTTGCCAACAGTTTTCTTGGAAAGGTTTGACAGTGCAGGTGGTGGCTTACGTTTGAGACTGTCTAGTATGTGTTTGGTCAAAGGCAAGCAGGAACAAGACAACTGGTTTATCAATTCTGCTGCAGCCAGCTGCAGGATCATGGACGTTGGTGTTGGTGGACTTTGTTGGAGTTATTGAATTCCAACGGGTTTCATGAAATCATGGTGGTGGTTGATTGCTTCACAAGAATGGCACACTTTGTTCCCTGCTCAACCACAATTACTTCAGTGGAAACAACCTGGTTGTTTGTGAATAGAATCTTCTCCTTGCATTGCATCCCCATGGAGATTGTGAGTAAACGCGGGCCCCAATTCATTGCTCAGTTATGGGAAGCTTTTACTGGAATTCTGGGTATTAAATTGTGCTGTTCCATGGGTTTCCACCCCCAATCTGATGGACAAACAGAGAGGGTAAACCAAAGTTTGAAGGTCTACCTACGCTGCTACATAAATGCAAGACAAGATGACAGGTGTGATAACCTACCCATGGCAGAGTTCACGTATAATAACGCTCCACACACATCAACTCAGATCTTGCCATTTTATGCCAATGTAGGTTAAAACCCTTCATCCAACATGGGTCCCTTCTTAGTTAGCAACGTGGAAGCTGCAACTGATCAAGCTGCTGCATTGAAGCAGGTCCATCAGGAGCTCCAGGTTACTCTTGCTGCCGCCATGACAACTTACAAGGAATACACAGATTGTAAGCGCCAGGAAGGTCCAACCTACAGTCCAGGTGATCTAGTAACGGCAGATGCTTGCAATATGACAATGAAGGTCCCCTGTTGCAAATTAGGGCCCAAGCAAGTTTTTCCCTTCAAGGTTGAACGTCAAACTGGTCCCTCTGCATATCAGCTAGATTTACCCCCAGCTTTCAAGATTTTCCACACCTTTCATGAATGCCTTCTTACTCCCTTTAAGGGTACAGAGACTCCTTCTTCCCAATCCATTCTTGTGGAAGGAGAACCTGAGTATGAGCTAAATTGCATTCTGGCTTCCCGTAAGAATTAATGCTGTTTGGAATATTTGGTGTCATGGAAGGGTTATCCTGATTCCAAAAACTCATGGGTTCCCCACTATGATTGTTCCAATTCCCCAGATCTGATTCAAGAATTCTAAGAGCTCAATCCCACTGCTGTTGGCCACCCCAAGCTTACCTTATCTGCAATGAAACTCCTGCCTGTCCACAAGAATTTCTCCTTATCCCATCTCCCAGATGGTGGTATTGTGCCCAGGGCTATAGTGGAGGGTAATGTCACGGTAGGTTCCATCATGCCGGGAATTATCTGGCCAAGTAGAAAGGCTCAAAAATCCAGCAAACAGTTAACAAAATTGACCAAATTAACAGATTTAAATCAAACAGTCAATCAAAAATGGGTTACAGCTGCTCCAGTCTGCCAGCTGAAATTGATTCCCCCTTGCAAGTTGATGTTGATAAATTGACATAATTTGAGGGTTACTCAGTATGAGCTTATTAATCAGCATGGTTGTCAGAAATTGGTCACTCAAGTGTTTTTTGCAGCCTGGACCAGATAATCACTTGACAATGTAGAAGGAATAGGAGCCCAGGATCCAGGTGGTATTGCTTAGTCAATTTTTGATATATATTTAATAATTTTCACTGTTTCAACTCTAAGAGTTGAGTCCTCTCAAAATTTACTCAATAAAAATCACATATGCCTTGGTCTAATTTACTTTTAGAAAATGCATCCTGTAGTTGGATTGTTGTGCTACATTACCTACAATTGTATTCTAAGCCAGATCATTACTGAAAGATGAGGCCCTGCAGTTGGAACTTTGCCATTGCCTCCGCCAAATGTCAATTCAATGCCTGCCAATCTTGGAGTGGTCTCCCCTGTCTTGGAAAATGAAAATCATGCTGCATCTCAATGTCCTGAATTTTATTCTGAAGATTCTCTGATGCTTTCCCAGGCTATTTATCTTGAGCTACTTTGGTTAGGATTAATTTTTTTACTTAATCCTATTATCTCATTTGGAAATTTTACAAAACGGTATTTGAAGCTGTGTTGGTGGTTAATCATTAACTCTATGTGGATTTGGGTGGTTATTCCCCATCACCTGGAGACATCTTCTTACTATCCCAAAATTTCTGACATAGGGTCAACATGCTCCCAACAGTGCTCATGGTCTGTAGAACACAAGTTAACTGCAATACAGGCAAAAGCCCTTATGAGCTTGTCTATGGACAAAAACCTGCTCTTGTTAGTACATCTGCAGGACCAAAATTACCTCTGCCCAAAAAGGTACCAGGCAACAGTGACCACAATGTACTGCAAGCCAGAAAAGACCAAGAGGAGATAGAACACTAAAGGGTCAAAAGGGAAGCAATCCCCTTACAACAAGAAATATTCCAAGTTGGGGATAAAATCTGGGTTATCAACCACAATCAGCATAAGTTGGACCCAGGGTTATGTGGACCAGGCATTGTCATGGAAGTCAAGCCCAATAACACCTACCTCATCAAAGGAATTGGGGCTTGTACTGAATTGAAATGTATGCACCACAACTGTCTCTGCCTGTGCAAAGCAAGAACAGCCCAAAAAAATTCCAGACTCTCTGTTCCCAACGCCAAACTGGATCAATACCAAGCGTACATCCCTGACACTCTTAAGAAAATTCCCAAGGCTCCGCCTTCCAGCACCCCAGGGGGATATGTCGCAACATCTTTGATTACTCCCTGATGGGGAATTAATGCCCCAAGTAGATCACCAAAGGGCTCACTGACCAACCAGTAAGTTGTTGGCACTACTATTAGTTGGCCATCTATTACAGGGATCAAATAATTCAGATCCTAAACAGAACACAACTTTAATAAGCCTTGTGACCCAAGATGAACATTACTCAGATAAGCCCCATGATGTACATGGACGGCATGTGGCTTGCCATGATACTATATATTATCCTATATTCATATCCAATAAATTATCATTCTCTTCCTAAATCTTCCCCTTATCTTGTTTGTTATACTTCCCAGAAGTATAACCTTGAAAGTGGTGTGAATTAATAGAACCTTATTCTCTAACTTGATTGTGAAATTTCAAATTTGCATTCCTTTGACTTGATGTTATTTTGCTCCTTGTCAGGATCATTTTGGGCCCTCAAAATACTACTGTAAAACATAAGAATATGGTGGAGTACTCTGGCAAAGTGAGGAAGCATGTTGTCTAATCGAAACCCTGTTAAGGTGGTAAAAATATGATATACTTTATCAGTCAACAGAAGACCTTTGTGTGAACATTGAATTTACCAAAAATCTTGGTGAAGTATGTTAGTATTTAATACACAGCTGTGTATGTGGCCAAGGAAGGAGTGAAGCAAGAGGACACCAGGATGGTTCATAAAGTTTCCTGTGAAGTTTTAGTTTTGATTACGCTTCAAAGTATCAGTTATTGGTGTCTCCTGCTTGGGGATATGAAAAAGCAGTAATTGATGGTTGAGTCTCAAACCCTAGGGATGCTGTAAGTATAGAAGAAAAGATGGATTGATACATATTTTCCTGGGGAATTGGTTTTGGCTTGTGGTATAGTTTAGAGCTATTTACTTTTATCTGTAAAGTATAGCCTGTTTTTTATAAACAAAGAAGGGGATTCTCTTAATGATAGTATAACATATCACCAAGAAATCGAGTTTATTATTTGGTACTATTTCTTTGGGGAATAAACAGTTTAGAGTACTAGAAACAGGTACTCAAAAGTTTTTATCTTTGGCAAATCCCTTTTCTGTATTGACTCTGGGATTTTCCAGGTCCAAATGTTTGATTAGTGTCCAAATCAACATCATTTTAGTTTGGATGGGCCTTCTTTGTAAATATAAATTCAGTTGCTGGATTGGGAACTATCAGGGCTCAGGATGTCTATTACAATCAGGTAGCATGCATTGCTACAATACCACAAAATATATGGAAGCAATTGCCTATTGCACTCCCAGAAGATAAACCCCCTTTAATGACCTCTAATGACCTAGGGTTTGTGAGGCCCACATGCTGCAAAACCCAAAAAGTAATTTTGTATACAAAATTGGGTCCCATTTATATCAGGAAAAGATAGATTTTAAAAACAGTTAATTGATTGTACAGTTGGTTGGTTGGTTGATTGTTTCCTTGCAGGTTATATAAATAGTTGTGGTACTTTTCCAGACAACAGCCAAGTGTACCACAGTTTAAAATCAATCATTATGAAGCTCTCCTCATACAGTAGTTTTAAAATCTATGGCAAAAAACAAATGAATTCAGATTTAAGCAAAATTGAACTAGATCCAAATCTATTGTAAATCAAATATAAATTCATTTGTTTTTAATTTTATTTAAATCTGAGTTCATTTTTTTAAATCTGGATTGTTTTTGCTTGTTGCCATAGCTTTTAAAACTACTGTACCTCAACATGTAGTTTTTCAAGAAAATTGCCAATGCCACTGAAGACAATGCCACCAGGAAAATGGCGGAACTAGAGACTGATATTTTCTCAGTAAGTATAAGTAATGAGAGAGGGAATCCTTCCTCATTGTTGACATTTTCCAAATAAACATTTTATGCCAAGGAGTTATTACTATATTGCAGTAATTTTCTATTTTTGCTCCAATATAATTATACTACTATAATCTATACATACATCACAACATTGATACATCTGCGCTTTTCTTTACCTTCCTGGTTCTACTTCATCTTCCTTGGTCACGCTTGTTAGCATCCCTGACTTAGAGTTTTATTATCCTCACTACCTGGATCTCCCTCCTGGCTATCCTAGAAGCTAAATTTGCCAATCATGAAGAAAATCCCAACCACTCCTCCTTTGACAGAGGCCCCTCCTGCTCAGGACTTCATTAAGCTGGGTTTTTTCTACATTAAAGTGTTTGGACTAGCCAATCAGGTTGTACTTCACACTGGAAGTTACATCTCTGGGCCACTCCAGTCAGTTATCTCATAATGATCACACTTATTGTGTACATGGCCTTCTAGGCCCAGCCTTCCTCTCCTGTGAGAGTCCAGACAGACACCAGTATGAGCTGTGACAGGATCCCCAAAATTTACCATATTTGGAGGTCCCAAGCTGGTCAAATGTTTGGACTGGGAACTGGGTTTGGCTAATTACCAAAATGGCCCAGAAATTGGGTCTAAAGTTAATCTTTTTGGTGTCCAAATTTGAGAGGCTTTCAAATTTAGAAATCCTAGGGTTGCCACAGATACTGCTGGTTGAGCTGTGGGTCCTGGGCTGGGCAGGCCTGGGGTGGGTAGCAGCTGGTAGGCGGGCAGCAGCAGGACCTTGGATGGCCAAGTTTTGGATTTCATAAATCATTTTCTTTCAGGGACCCACTTAAAAGGGAATAAATTCCCGGTCTTGTGGGTGAGGGCCCCTAGTTTTAATCATGCTATTACAGAACCAATGGGAACTGTAACCATTGCCAAGTGACTGAACTGTCCCAAGAAGGCAAATCTCCCCATTAGGGAGCTAAACCTTCCTAAGAGATAGTATCCTACCAAGTATACTAACAGGTAGAAGGAAGCATTAGGTCTGACCAAGGAAACATCAATGTTGGGGGGCAAAGGAGCAGTACAACCATAATTAAACTTTCTTCTCTGATAACCTGAGGGGTACTTGAACCAACCATGGGCTAGAGATTCCTCTTGGTGGGACTCATCAGGTGAAGATTTTTGCCAATTGGTATTGTGTGTGGGTCCTTCTAAGGCAAGGACAATAAGCAGAAGAACAATTAGACAACAGAACAGGAATAAAAACCTTTTATATTTCTAAAGGTGTGTCAAGATAAGTGTGAGTGCAAGAAAATAGTGATGAATAAATAAGCTTTATTGCTAGAACAATTGAAAATAATGAGCCCAGCTCACTTAAATACCTATTTTAAGTCTGAAAACCATTGAGAGGAAACTTAAGGAAGGAGAGTGTTGTGCCAGGGGTATTGGGGCAACTCATTTCTGTAAAAGGGCACAGGGTACTTGGCTGGAATACTGTCATATGTGAAGATATGATTAGTATTGTGGCAGAAGAACACATAGGAAGAAGAATTGGTAATTAATTTTGGAATTTGGCTTCTGATCACTCAAAAGCACTTTTTGATAAGTCAAAGGTATTTTATTATTATTAGGGGAAAATCATTTATATCCCCCTGGGGAGCGTCTTCCCAAGCTGTTGTCAATATCTTCTAGGACATTCCAACACACTCTTATTTTGGGTAATTAGTTATCTGGGTTTGGCTGTTTCAAACATGCCAACCAATGAGATTTAAGTACTTCACTCAGCACAGGTGGCCCTTGCTGGAGTGGGGGTTTGGTATATTTTGAGATCATTCATCCTGCTTAGTTTTGTGTCTTCATGTTGACTGCTTAGAAATACAGTCAATTTAGGAAATCTGAGATTATGGGGAATCAAACCCAGCGCCTTGGCACTTGATGTAAAAGTAAGACAGTGCCTTGGCGCCTGCAATATTTGCCAGGCAGCACTTGCAATAATTTTTGGTTGGCGCAGCAGTGCTTGATGTAAAAGTAGTTTGGCGCTTTGGCGCCTAATCCAGCTGCTAAGTGGTGCCTGTGTCCTTTCCAAAGTGGTGTGGCAGTGAATCATGTATCATTTAGTGCCGCAGTGGCGCTTATAATTGGCTAATTTAAATTTCAGGTCAGCAGGCTACTGCTGATCCAATATGCATATAATTTATACTACCAATTTATGTTATTTGGCAGCTGCAATTCATATCTACAAGCTCTGTCATAATTAGCATCATTGTTTTTTATACTATTAATTTATGAATTTGGTTGCAGAAACCCCAATCTGCAAGCTCTGTCATAATTGGCATCATTTCTTGGTCAAAATCCCAACAGAGAGCATAAAAAACCAGGGTTTTCCTAGTTTGTAACCAAGGAGAGGGAATGAAACCAGAAGTTTCTTAGGTGGCAGCAAATTATAATATGTAGTTGGGACATACAGAGGAAACAGCATCATGCTATGGAAATGTGTGGCATAAACAAGAGGTGTTTTGGGCTGGGTGGAGTGAACAAGGCAGTGCTATTCAGTTTATGTTCATTGTTTAAGCAGCTGGACAAGTATGTCAACAACTGCAAAAGCAACCAATCAGAAACAGGGCCTATAGTAGTCTTCTTTATGATCCTTTTAACATTAGTTATGTCCTGGTCATAATTTGAATAAATCAACTGAGTATAATTTAGTCATCTAAGTTTGAATTTAGATTCAAAATCATTGTTAATTGATTCCTGGGGGTTCTGGGTTTGATCCCATGTAGGGCAAGGACATTGAGATCAGAATAATGTTGAACATCTTTTTCACTTGTTTGTGCTTCTATTTGATGATTCAAATGATTGAATTTGTTGATGTAGTCAGGGATTGTTTCCCTAACAAGAATATAAAGCTTTATAAAAAGAGCTATGGGTGCCTACATCTGGCGTAAAATCTGGGAAATCAGATGCAACTCAACTTATTGGTTCTATAATGGGCTGGGTAAACCAAAAACAACTAGCAATATATAAAAATTGTAAAAAGGTAGTTTAGTGGTTTACAGTCTAATTAAATAGCCATGTTCAGATGAAAAGCAAGGCATAAACTAGAGCTGTAGCTTAATTGAGCTTGGTTTAGCATTTTATTACACCATAAGATATTAGGAACACATAACCAGAGTGACAACACAGCCAGTGTGCACCGTGGTCAAGGGTGTCCCTGCAGGTCAAAAAATTGAGTGAGTGCAACACAAGTGCATACTCAGGAAGGATGAAAGGGGACATCAGGTCATCTTGAGGTCCCAAAGATACAATAACCAGTCTAAGATGCACAGGTTGAGAGGAAGCAGAGCATAAATCCAAGGGTACCCAAGCTATCCAGAAGAGCTATCAAGGTTGTCACTGCTGTAACAGTGAAAAACAACTAAGTTGAGCTCATTTCTTTGGTACTTGGCCCTGTTTACTGCCAGTAATCTGTTCCAGCAAGCATGATTTCAAGCATCTAGACAGTGCTTGATACTACATACAAGCCCTATGTAAGCAATGGCAACTGAGACAATTATGAAGAGACAGAATATTGAAGAACTGTGGAGGGGTAGAAGGTGGTAAAGAAGGTCACTGATATAGTAGACCGTTGAATGGAAGGAATAGCCCCCCTCAAAAGACACAAACCCAACAAAGAGCTTCAGCCAAACCCTTGATGATCTTGGACAATTTAAATGCAGTTATTGACAAAAGAATGGGTTAGAGCTAGAGTTGCTCAGATAGCCCTTGAAAATCTGGACCTACCCTGTTTGCACCAATCGATTACGGCAGGCCAGCCACAGGTTATTCATTAACTGGTGATGGCAGCGCTTGAACTGCCAGGTTGCTGAAATTTATCAAATTGTGCCATCGTCAAACCAAACTTCCAAGCTAGAACTCTCAACAGATGAGAATATTCTGGCCAGCCAACCATAAGCAGCAGAAATTCTTACCCCCACTCTGAACCCCTTTAAAGCTTTCCCCTGCTGCTCTACAAACTTGGCTCTAGATGTCTTGTTCACCCAGGAAATAGGGTGCTCCCCTAAATGCATGGATATCTGGGCCTGCTGGCCCCAGTGTTTGAAACTATGGTTACTGTGGTGGGGTGGTTGACCTCTGACTCCTTGGCTGGCTCTTTATATTGGTTCCCCCTCTAGCAGTTATTTAGATTTTCCCTGGAAAAAGAGTTTCCTGGCTTTGACCCTGACCTCCAGCTTTTGTTATACTACTAGAGGATCTAAGATGCTGAACCCCTCCCCCCAATCTGGCTTGCTGTTTCTCGAGCAACTTACAATCTGCCTTTTATATCCACATCATTTCTCTTTGAACAGTGCAGCACGCCATCAGACTCCAACAGTTTTGGAAGAGTTACAGAAGGAGGGAAAGAATATTGGAATAAATAATGTCTTTATTTTGGGATAGGTGTTTAAATAGTGAATGATGTGGCTTTAGGAGAAGGTAGGTGTCCTGTTATATGGGGCACCTTTATCAGGAAATGAGCTGTGCTGCATATATGGCCTATTTAACTGTGATGTCTCGATTAGCAAACTCAGCTCGCTACGACCTGGCTTCAGGTCTTGAGTGGGTCAAGTTACAGGGTTTCGTTCCTGAACTGGAACCTTGTCAGGGGGTTTATCATGCAGTTTCAACAAAACTATAACATTGCAAATAAAAATTGATTGAGGGAGATGATTTTTTAATTTTCTAAAGTCAGTTTACGAATATGTACCTTAAAACTAAATATTCAAAGCGCAAGTAGTTTACATGATTTAATACATTGAGTTATGAGAGTCTAAAGTAGGCCGAGCACCAGAATCTAGTATTCCATAAGCTTGTATTTGAGGGAATTGGGTCTGGTTAGTTAAAATGAAAAGGTAAAAGTGAATGGTGAGGATGGTATTGTTTCAAAAAATCAAAGGTTGAGTGGTAAATATGTCAAATAGTACAGATAATGTATATATAGCTTTCATATTAAAGGCCTTTTGGGGTATTGGGCAAAGTCTAATAGGAGATCAGGGTATGACTTGGATTTGAGAAATATCTTCATCTGTTGGAAGATGAAGAGATTCTTGGCCTGCCAGACGGACCTTATTGATAACACGGACAAGCCCAACCATTTTGCGGAAGGTCTTGCGAGCATTGAAGTTTTCACGGATAGCGGGCAGAAGATTGGTGGGTTCAGTATCAGTCTCATCTCCAGACTGAGATCCAGCATTGAATTCGGCTAACCAGGGATGCTCTAAAGCATCACCAGCAGTCATCCTTTCGGAGGGGTTTTTCATCAATAATTTCTTAATGAAATCTTTGCCAGTATCCGAGACACCCTTCCAGGAAACTTCGGGGACGAAAGAGTATTTGGCGTTTATGATGGGTGTAAAATCTAATAAGTCATCCGAAACATTAAAGGGAGGGTAGCCACTGAGGAGCAAGAAAGTGATAACACCAATGGCCCACATGTCACTTTAAAAAGATCAGTTGAAGTCTAAAAAATATTATTTACACTGGTTTTCCGTAGCCACCTTTAGCAAAAGTCTCTGGAGCCTAAAATTCAACTATCAGCATTCCACATGGCTTTGTATTAACCCAAATACCATGTAGTTAGGAGTTCCACACGTTGTATTAAGTAGATCCCCAGTCTGGGGGCCAATGACTTTAGATAAGCCGAAATCAGCAATTAAAAGAGGACTATCCTCTGTAGGCGTCAGGAAAAGCAGATTTTCAGGCTGCAGAAGATTAAGTCAATATCAATATATTTAAATACCTTCAAATCTACAAATCAAATTAGATGAGCATTATAATTTAAAGACCGGCTTACCTCTGTGAACGATCCCATTGTCATGGAGATATTTCAGAGCATCGACAACAGTATAGATTAGTTTAGCGGCATCCCTTTCGAAAAAGGAGCCTTGTTCATAAATTCTATCAAACAGTTCACCCCCAGAGGCAAGATCGGTTATTATGTATACTAATATGTGAGCAATCGAAAAAAATAAACATACGGTTGTTTGCTGTTTCAAAGCAATCCACCATGGAAACAATATTTGGATGGCCCAATGAGATTTTCCTCAAAATATCAATCTCATTACGAATTAGGTGCTCACGTCCACGTAAAAGAGTCTTGTTAAGGACCTTGGCGGCATAGTGCTTTCCCGTTTCAATCTAAAGATGAGATGAAAAATTCAGAAGACTTACTTCTATAGCCTCTAAGAATAATTTGAGTTTAAGAAAAAATAAGGAATATACCTTTGACTACAGCATACGAGCCTTGGCCTAGAGTACGGGAAGTCTTATACTTGCAGGGGATGGTCTTGACAGTGGACGGCATCATCCAGGGGATTAATTAGCTTCAAACTTGGGGTTAAAGCAGAGGATTGTCAATTAGAAGTTTAAAATGGCAATACTTGTGAACACCTTTGTAGTGAAATAGCATTTCTTTGGACAATAAATTTGAAACTATTTTATTCCACCCTAAGCTTCGCAATTGGTTTAAGCTTCCAGCCAATTTGATCGCAAGGCATAAATTTGGGCCAGAGCTTTAAGCTTCAGCTTGACAGTTTTAATCGAGAGGCATGACTTCGCAGTATTAGCATGGAATTGTGCCTAATTTTTCCGTTCAAAATAAGGCACCTCATTTTCGCTGCATCAATATAAATGCTATATTAAAATATACTCTTTAAAAGGTACAATTATGACCATGTAGCTCAGACTTGATTCAAAATCTATCACTTGGTTTAAAATTTAAAAGATCTTGGACAGGAATTAAGAGCTTAATCTTAATCATGAATCATTTTAAAAAAACCCAAGGCAATCTATGAGCTTTAATTTTGATTGGAGCTGGTGGTTTTTGACCAATCAATCCAAAGCTGCACACATTAGTTTAGGATTAATCCAAGTGCGATGAAAAATGGGGAGTCTTTTGAAGGACTAAAAAATTAAGTTTCACCTTGGACGATTGATCTGTACTCCTGAAACATGCCGTCATTATTAGAAAATTCTAACTGAAATCTCTGTATTGTTTGAATGCAGTGAAAAGTCTGAAGCCATACTTCAGAGTTGAGTCCAGGCCCGCACAAACTTTCCAAAAGCAGCTTTCGGCTTAACCCCTAGCGATGTTAGTCTCATCTGAATAGTATTTCTTAAGTGGATTATGCAGTTCACCAAGCTTACAAGCTCAAAGAATAGCTAGGAACTTGACCCAGGCTGTTTGAAACCAAACCTTAGCCCTGAGGCTGTTGGGATTAGATCGAGCAAGTACCCTGATATAGAAATGCGAATTTATTTCAGATCCATCAGCTTCCTTAAATAAAGCATAGGATTCGATTTAGGGCTGAGAAGGGCATAAAATTACGCTGTACAATCCACATCTTCTTCATGCTATTTTGAGGCAACTAAATTACAGTTTACACCGAATCTAATTGGGTCCTGCCATGGATAAAATGGAACAGGCGCCATTCAAAAGAAATTTAAAAGACTACTCCATTGTTAAAAACATTATATATTATAGATGAAATGTGTGGCACGTGAGGTGGGTGGAGGGATCAGCAGCCTAAAATATCTTGGAGTCGATTGGTCAGTTGTAAGGATCTGAGTGTGCAAATTGTTCGGCAGGTTGACTATTTAAGTGTCGAAAAGGGGGCCGTGACTAGGGCTGTTTTGGCCAAGCCCTGAGCAGCCGGGCAAGTTGCTTAGGTCAAAAGTGCAGAAATTGGTTTCCCGAAGTTAACTTTGAAGCCAAAAAACATACAGTATTTGATATAAAGTTATAAACTTTAACACTTCTAAAATGCCAAAGAGAACCCCAGGGAGTGTAATTCTGCAATAAAAGTTATAAGCTAGGTAATAAAAAGTGCTTAAATTAGCTGTTCTTTAAACAAAATCTTTTTTACTTTTAAAAGCAAAAAACACTAGAATTTATATGTGCCTTTATTCAATAAAACATAGAATATAGAAATACACAAAAATACTTTAAAATATATTTATATGCTAATTTTTTATTGTCACAAAATAAAAATAAAAGAAAGCTAAAAAAATGCAAGAGTTTATTTGGATTATTAGAGACCTTTTGCAATACTTTCAAGATGAGTTAACCAGTTGGAAGAGTTATAGGGGAAAAGGGAATTTTTGTGACCATATCAAAGCTGTTGAGCTCTGTGCTTCTCTGGGAAGTACTTTGATGCCCATCTAGAAACTCCTGGTAGACAGTTTCATTTGTTGCCTGCTCAACTTCAAATTTGTTGATTAGGACATTCAGCTTGGGTTTCTTTACCCTAACACAGTTAGCAAACTTGTAGTATCAGCTTTCCAGGGAGGAAGTAGTCTTCACAGTCCTGTTTTTGAAAAACTTGAACTGGTTTCATCCAATTTTGTTTTCTTCCTGTCATGGTGTCTGCTCTCAAGTTTGACAATCCATTGCCGTTCAAAGTACTCAACAAATGGAGCAAATAAAGCTACATTGTCCTTCATAAACTTGGTCTTTTTGAACACCTCATAAATATAGCTGGAGCCCTTCTTTCTCACCAAGGCAATGACAGAAAAGAAGTTGAAGGCCACCTTGGGCTCCTGGAAGGTGGATCCAGTTATCAGGAATGACATTCCCCCTTCCCAAACCCAAAGTTTGGGATAGGATTCAACCCCTGGCCAAAATAAACCATGGGCTGCCTGCCCTGAGGACCAGGGGAAGCCTGCCTGGGTTTTTTGGGATCAAATCATCCCATATTTGACCCAATTATGCTTTTGAAGACAAAGACCTCAGTGCAAACTACCAATGGTGGCACATACTGAGCATCACAACCATTTGCCTGGTGATTCTGATGTTTTCCTTGGTAACCAATCAGAATCCTGTCCCTGATGAGAGCGCTGATCAACAAGCTGCCCCCAAGAATACTGCTCTAGAACAGAAGGGTCACATAACCCCTCTGAAGAACTTAGCTGTCAGGGAACCAACCTTGGGCAGCTGGCCCATCATTTTCTGGGACCAGGTGGGCTACAGGATTAGTGGACTAGGCTTGCCATAAGATCGGTGCTAACTTTATTAGGTATGACATAGATTTGCTCACCCATGACCACGGGCTGCCAGCCAGGATTATAGTGTCAACTACTCCTGTGACAGTGATCTACACTATCCCAAATAGCTTATTGGTGTGATCTAGGGGAGCTTAGTTGCAGATGCAGGCATCAGTTTGGGGGTGATGGGCGGCTTCATGTCCAGTTGATAGGCAGGGAGGAAGTTGTAGTTACCTTTAAACAGTCTGGGTTTAGTACCATACCAAAGGCCCTTTCTGTTATATCTGGTCAGCTTTTTAGACCAGGACAAGGGATCCTGCACTAGTATATTGTCAGAGGAATAGTCTCTGTATTCAGGCTTTAAAGTGTACTCCATGAAATGGACAAGACCAAAGAGAGCACCTGGGGGACAATACATAGCTGGCAGGTTGACAGGAGGGTCAGATGATCTTTGAGTTAACTGGCAGATGACAAGGATAAAATACAGCAATAATTGGGGAAATCAATACCTCATAGCCTTTATTTAAAAATGACAGTGGGGATTGATCTTGACTTGGAAGTTACTTATACCACACTGTGCTTCTCTTTTTTATGGACAGGTTTCTTGAGCTTGGCAGGCTGGCATCAAGGGTCATGGATGGTAGGGTGGCATTTTGCACAGGCGGGTTGCCATTGGCTACCTCTGGATAATAAGGCTTCAAATCCTTCTGTTCAGCGACTTGGAAATTGTAATTGGACAGGTGTTCAGGTCCAGTGCTACTTCATGGACTTTGGGCAAGTTTGAGGCAACTCTCATTGGTGGACTTGCTTATTTCACCAAGCAAACTGCCAGTGTCAAGTTGTAAAGCCCAGCTGTATAAACACAGCAGAACTTACTTTCTATAATTAATGGGGGGAAATAGATAGCAAGATTGGGTAGAACTTTAATGATAGCTTAAGCTATCACGTATTCAAAGGGTGTTTATTTATAGTATCTCCTACTGTGCAAAGTTTTGCAAGTGGGAGTGAAAGCAGGGAATGGAGAATCACAAAATCTGGGTGATGAAAACTGAAACCAGGCAATTAGAATATAGTCAAACCTTTGTTCTTCTACTATCTGGGTCTGGATTACCAATTCCTGATTGTGGCCAATGGCTTACTATCAGTAGGGGAAATGTGCCTAAGTCTTCCTCAAGGTCTAATTTTAGGCTGGGTAGTTAGGTTTGGCAAGAGTCTGGCCCAAACCATGTGGTCTGTATGAGAGAGGGAGGCCAAACTAACTAAGTTCAGCTCCCATCCTGGTGAGACAAACTACCAGGATGCCGCCCAGAGGATCACTGGAACAGCCACTTTAAGGGGGGACCAGAGGGAGGACAATGGTAGGGAAGGGACAGAAACAGAAATTGTGCAAACACAGTGTCACAAAACTATTTTTTTTGGATGTTTTGGATTGGTTCACAAAACAATACATGTGATTTTGTATCACAACTTTTGGAGTAGGTCACAATTTGTGCCTCACTCCATTGTTTAGATCACAAAATATAAAAGGAAGGTGGTTTTCATGGATGAAACAGATGATTTAATTTTGTGAAGGGGCACAGGATGTAAAATTAGAGGAGGTTCAGTTGTCAGACTTTATTTTTTTTAAATTGAATTTATTAATGATTTACCTGCCATTACCTCACAATGATAGATTTGATTGTACCACAGTTTGCTTTGGATAATTATATTAAAACAACATTCAAAATATTATAAATACCTACTTAAATTGAAATGAATAGCTTACATACTTATAATTGGACACAATACAAAACCACATGAGATTGTGCTTGGTCACATCACAATTCATGCAGATTTGTTTTGTGACTTTTGGAGCAGGGCAAAAAATGTGGCAGTTGAAATTGTGTACTGCCCCCTAAAAACACAAAACCAATCTGCATGAATTGTGATGTGATGTGAAGGTCACAAAATAAATTTTGCTCAACTGACAAAGTCACAAAACTAATTGTGCCAATCAAAACTTGGTCACAAAACCAACTGTGTAGATTTTGGTGCCCATCCCAACCCTAGACACCGAGGAAAATTGCAGGAAATAGGCATTCAGTCCCATCAACATGAGACTAGAGAGCAACCAAGGAGCCCGCAAAGGAACATGGGTCAAGGGCTCAGGTACCTGGAGAGGATCAGGGTTGTCAACCTCCCATTCAAGAGGGGGAGAAGACAGCGCACTCTCGGCAACAGGGGTGAGCAGTACAAAATCAGAAGAGTACAGATCCAAATTGTCACAAGTTAAACTTTTGGCCAAGGCCTCCCTGGAAATGAGGAGGCTAACCAGGAGGTACAGGAGACAGGAAGGATTGTCCCCAACAAGGCACACAGAAGAGAGAAGTTGTCCCCAAAGGTCTGGGGTGGTTGACCAAAGGAGCAGCAAGAATGGGGCCAGGGAAAACACTACAAACTTAAGCACAGGGAGCATCATTTTTGTAAAGCCCAGGAAATTTTGAGCTCAAAGGTGGCGTTTTCAATACTTTTAGGTGTGAAATTGGGCCTGACTAGGGCTGCACAGAAGCAAACACAAGCAGAGACAAGACAGGAGACTTGGGAGGCCTTGGGAGCAGTCAAAATTGACTTTGAAGTCAAATTGATGAAGAGCAAGTTTGAAAACAAGTAAAATAAGGAAAATAAAATATAAAAGTAAGATTTTATATAGCTCTAAAACTTGAATTTAGGTTTCAAACTGTAGAATTGAAAGCATATAGGTTTAAAGTACACTCTATATGCTAAAACTACTCCTAAGAGTTTTGGGAAGACTGCAAGGTTTGGCAGAAGACAACACAAGGTAAGATTTAAAAGAAAATCAACTAACACTTTATTAAAATTTCAAGGAGCTCCAGATACAGAGTTCAAACTTTAAACAAGAAATAAGTGTAGCAAACAACTTTAAGTCTTTAATAATATGAAAATCAACAAGCAGGGGACAGGAAGTCCTCTGGCTATGTTTTAAGGGATGTGTTTGCCAAGTAGATTGTCAAATGACTATCTGCTTAGAATCTGATTGGACAGAAGAGAAATTTTGCTGACCATAGTCAGGGAAGCTGGAAAGTTTTACACTAATTTCCAGAGAGCCATATGATTGGCTGAAGTTGACTCCAGGCATTTGTGAACCATTTGACTTTGAGGAAACCGATGTGGAGCAATTGGATTGGGCAGTTCTAATACTTGTCAATAACAGTTGACACCAGGCTAGTAAGCAGTCCAAATTAATCAGGGTTTCTTCCATGAATGGGGCAGTAAATGCTGGAGAATCAACAGAGTATGCCAACACAAATCTTCCATCCACAGTGTGGGCTAAATCTTTGAGCAAATTAAGTGGTTTAGCTGGACTTTGAGTGGTTTTTTTATGATAGGAAAAAACGGTCTTATCAAAGGCCAAAGGGGGCAGTGAATTTACAGTCTTGGTCTCAGATCCCCATTGGTTAGTGCCAGGATTGATGGTCAAGTTTTGGGTTTCTTTACTGAATTGTTCAGGGCTGCATGTCCTGCCCTCTATTCTTATCCTCAAATTCTGGGACTTATCTGATTGGTTCCTCCCTTGTGTGGATTTTGCATTAATGAATTTGAAGTTCATTAGTTACAAGGTCTTGCGTTTCAGTTAGTTTTACGCGCAAGGTGGGCTCTTAACAGGTATTTATTAATTATTAAATAATGCTCAAAATACAAAGAGCTTTAAAATGAGTGGTTTATCAATCATTTTGCTTTCTTATTTGCTGAGATAAACCTGCATGGATGACATCATTTCATGCAACAGGAGTTCATGCAGAGGGGATTGCTTTTGCTTGATTTAGCTCTCAATTTGCCTTTTTGACCTGTCTTAATTCCTTAAGATAAATTGTAGGCACTATTGATGTAAGGTCTCATGGTCTGGGGAAGATGATTATAAACTAAAGCTTTTAAACCAGTGATGTTTATATTAGTCAAATACAAAAATATGGGCAAGGTCTGCAATAGCAACTGAACTAAGGCCCCTAAGAGCTTATACAAGGTAAAATAAGGACCAAGACAATTTATTAACCCTAAGAAGATAAAATAGATACCAGTCTTAATGACAGATGATTTGGTGAAAAAGTCAATCTATAAGTCTGGGAAATGGTCTTCACTAGAGGGAGGATTAAAGCTATCAACAATTAAATTGTGTGTGCTACTATAAAAACTACCTAACTGGTGAAGAATAAAGTCAAAAGGAATCATGGGACCAAAGGTTTAAACCAAGACTAAAAAATTGAAGAATAACACAAGCCACAAAACCTAACAAGTACCTTTTGGGGTGCAAGTCAAACAATCTCAACTTATTGTTGAGACTGGAGAAACCAAGCCTTTTATTGTGCTTTGTTGTGAAATGTAAGAATTGAGGTGTAAAGTTTAACCATTTTTCAATTAGGAAAAACAAATCTGAAAATAGGTTTGGAGGGGGGGAAGAAGTGCTGCACATTTAACTTGATTAAGTTAAACTGTATAAAGGAGACTGAAGGAGAAGAAGGCAGTTATAGCAATGCTCTAGAAGATGAGAGCAAGGGAAAAGTAAGGAAAAACTAGGTCCAAAGCCTTGAAAGACGTAATCAAGTGTATATCAAAAAGTAAGTAGTTCAGAGCCAACTTTCTAACTTTAGTGTGTAGGTCCAGGGTTTGAAACCGGTAGCAAAAGGTAAAGGAAGTTTGAAAATGACAATAACCAGCATTTTGATCATAACTAGGCTTTAAAAAAGCCTAATTTTAACCCCAAAGATGGAAAATGGAGGGGAAAAAGAGGATATCATGAATCAAATAATAGTAACAATCATGCAAAGACTTACAAGCCAATGAAGGCAAAATAAGTATATGAACAGAATAGCAGCTATAAAAAGATGAATCCTGACAATATCCCCCCTAGCTGCTAGTCTGGAGCTCTTGGTAGTCCTGTAGCAACTGTTGGCAGTGGTTTAGAATTCCTTTGGTTTCCCAAGTAGAGTCCTCAAGTTCATAGTCTTTCCATAAGATAAGGTATTCAGTACCAGAGTGGAGGGTGCAATGAGCTAAGATTTCCTGTACTTCATATTTGTCAGAACCTTGGAGATGGAGAGGAGGAGGTGAAACCTTTGTTTGGTGGCTGGGAGGAGGTTGCTTTAAATTCAGGAGGAGTGAAAAATGAAAAGAATTGTGGATGCAGAAGTGCTCAGGAAGAGATAGTCTGAAGGCGGTAGTTCCAATCTTCTCCACAACTTGGAAAGGTCCAATGAAACAGGGACAAAATTTGCAAGAGGCAACAATAACAGGAAGATTCTTGGTTGAGAGAAGTACCAAGTTGCTAGGCTGGATCTCATTGCCAGGAACTCTTTTCTTGTTGTAGTGCTTCTTATAGTCTAAGATGGCAGATTGAAGGTGGGCAACAAGTTGGGTCTGTGTTTCCTTGATTTTGGTAGCAAGCTTGGCTGCAGACTGTAAGCAGAAGTAACCCTGCAAGTCAGGGAGAAAAGAAGGCGTGTAACCAAGGTTTGCTTGGAACAGAGTCATGCCAATTGATCTGTGGTATGCTGAGTTATAGGAGTATTGGCCAATGGGAAGAAGGTCAGACCAATTGTCTTGCTTCTTGTTGATGAAACAACAGAGATATTGCTCCAAGGTCTGATTAGTTCTTTCAGTTTTTCTGTCAGTCTGTGGGTGATATGCAGTGCTGTAGAGAGAGTTTACCCCAAGAGAGGCCATGAGATCTCACCCAAATGCAGAGGTGAACTGGGGATCACAGTCAGAGACTATTTCACGAGGGACTCAATAATGAGGGAAGATATACTTGACAAATATCTTGGCGGTTTGCTTGGTGGTGACAGTTGTGTGGCAGGGGCAGAAAGAGGCTTCCTTAGAGAAGCGGTCAATCACTACTAAGATAGCGTTGTAGCCTGCAGAAAAGGGTAGCTGGGTGATGTAGTCCACAGAGAGGCTTTGCCAAGGACCTTCAGGGATTGGGAGGGGACAGAGTAGACCAGATGGCTTGAAAGTGTGATTCTTGTTTCTGAGACATACTAGGTAGCTGGCAACATATTCCTTGGTGGTCTTTGCCATCTGTGGCCACCAGAAGTGTGAATTTATAAGGTCCAAGGTTCTCTTATAACCTAAGTGTCTGGCAGGAAGAGAGTTGTGGAATATAATTGTGATCTGCAACTGCAAGTCTCTATTGGGTACCATGACCAGTTTGCAGAAGAGAAGCATGTTGTTCTTAAGTGAATACTCCGAGGGGGGCATTGCTTTAGATAGTAGGTCCTGGATGATTTTTTTGGAGGCAGGGTCTTCTGATTGGGCCTTCTGGATGAATTAGGTGTCTGGGAAGTTGATTAAGGTTGACAAGATCTGATTTATGAAGACAGATGCAGGGAGGACTGCTTTGGTGTTGAGACATTTGTATTCAGGATCAGAGTCAGCAGTTGTAGGGTGTTGAGAGAGTAGGTCAGGGAGGACGCTGAGGGATCCCTTTTTGTAAGTGATGGTGAACAAGAAGGTGGTAAGTTTGATCACCCATTAGGCATGTTGTTGGGATATGCGACGGGCTTGAGTGAAGAACAGTAAGTTCTTGTGGTCTGTGAAGATGCTAACAGGGTCTGAGGTTCCTTTGAGGTAATGGCGTCAATGCTTGAGAGACTTGATAATTGCAAGCAGTTCCTTGTTGTGGACAAGGTAGTTCTTTTCAGAAGGAAGATGCTTCTGGCTGTAGTAAGCTACAGGATGGAGCATACTATCCCCCCATGCTGAAGAAGGATGGCACCAACAGCATAGTCACTGGCGTTGGTCTCCAGGAAGAAGGGTTTGTTGCTATCAGGCATGAGCAAGACCAGGGGAGTGGCAAAAAGGTGGTGGATCCGCTCAAAAGAGTCCTGTGCTTCAGCAAATCATTTGAACTCAACCTTGGTGGAGGTCAGATTATTGAGTGGAAGGACAATGCTGCTGAATCCGGGGACAAACTTGCAGCAGTAGTTAGCAAGACCAAGAAACCCACGGAGCTCTTTGCGGTTCTTTGGTACCAGCCAAGAGAGGATGGAATCAAGTTTTCTTGGAGCAATGGCAAATCCTTCCTTGGTTACAATATATCCAAGGAATTTAACACTTGTCTGGAAGAAGCAACACTTAGAAAGCTTGCAGTAAAGATGGTATTCTTGAAACCTAGCCATGACTTTTCTTAGGTGATCAATGTGGTTGGAAGTGTTCTTAGAATATATTAAGATGTTGTCAAGATACACCACCACAAAATCATTCAGGAAGGGAAGGAGGACCTTGTTCATGAGGGCTTGGAACATTGAAGGTACATTGCAGAGCCCAAAGGGCATAACCTTGTACTTGTAGAGGCCAAAGGGGGTGTGGAAAGCAGTCTTCCATTTGTGTCCCTTGGCAACACAGATCTGGTTGAAAGCTGCACAGAGGTCAACCTTGGAGAAGATCTGACTGCCCAAGAGGCAGTCTGTGAGGGATTTGGCAGATGAAATGGGGCAGCAATCCTTGATTTTGACAGCATTCAGGGCACAATAGTCAATGTATGGTTGCTTGGAACCATCAGATTTGGCAACAAAGAAGATCAGAGAGAAACAGGGTGACATAGAGAAAGTGATGAAACCCTTTTTGAGATCATTGTTAATGTATTCCAAAAGCAACTTATTGTTGGCATCAGATAACAGAATGATTCTTCCCCAGGGTGGGTTTGCTCCTTCAGTCAAGTTGATCTGGATGCCGTATGGCCTGTGGGGAGGTAGGTTGCGGCATTGCTTGTTGCTGAATACCTCTTCATAGTTGCTTATGCAGAGAGGAATACCACTGTCGGCCAGAGCTGTCTCTGAGGAAGGTAGGATGGTGCAGGAGTTTAGCATGTTGAAGTTCCAAAAGCTAGTGGGGAGCTGTTGTTTTATTAAGAGGTCTAGGGAGCAGGGAATATCATGTGTGTAGAAATCAACCTTGTGCTCTTGACATCTGAAAAGGAGGCCAACTTCCTCACACCAATTCATGCCAAGGTAAACAGGGAAGTTTAGTGACTTGGAACTGACAAACTGGGAGTGGAAGGCGGACTTCCCCAGGTGGAACAGAATGGGAGGCTTTATCTCAAAGGCTGTCACAGGTAGATTGTTGGGGCCACAGGTGTCAATCTTTGGGCCAGGCGTGAGCTTCAGAGCTTTGGCTAGTCTGGAGTCAATGTAGTTTACATTGGCACCCATATCCAACAAGGCAAAGGTCTCAATGTTGGAGACAGGGCCATGAATCACAATCTGGATGAAGAGCAGAGAGGATTTTACAGGGGTTTGTATGTTATTGATATGGGTATGGTTGGGAGAGCCTGTAGAATCTGATGTTGTTTTATCCAGAGTAGGCGCTAGTTCTGGGTTAGGGTGGGGGATTTGTCTGGGATCAGGGCAATTTGCCACCAAATGGTCACCCTGTCCACAGTAAGAGAACAGCTTGTTCAGTCATCTGTAAAGAGCTTTGGCAGTAGTCAAACAATATCTGTCACTTTCCTTTGGTTTGTAGGCAGAGGCTGGTGAAGTATTGGATGAGCTTTCAGTAGAAAAGGAGCGCAGGGTGGTTGTCAGTTGTGTGGTAGGCTGGTTGATGGTTGGGGCTGGTCAAGGCTGGGGTGGCTTTGATATAGTTCTGAACTTCTTTTTCCATTTGGAGACTGTCTTCATGAGTGGTTTCAACTCTTCAGAAAGGTTGTGGTGGATAAGAAAGGTCTTGAGATTGGGGTTTAAACCAAGCATATAAAAGTCATAAGCTTTGGAGTGAGTAGCATTTAATCGGGATTTTATCTTAAAAAAATCTTATTGTAATAAGTCAAGGACCCAGTTCCTTGGGTACAGTTTGAGAAGCGCATATTTGGGGTGGTGGCAGACTCCTTCTCAGTACCTTCCTCATTGGTGTGTGCGAGCAGTTTGGATACAAAACAGCCGTAGCTCTCAAGGATAGAAGGATCTCAAACAGATGTCTCACAGAACCAACTGTACATAGGGCCCTCAAGTTGCTTTGCAAGGTAGATAACCTTTTGAGAGTCTGATTTGAACTCCAAAGGATATGCTAGGAAGTGGGCTTGTGTGAAAGCTAATAAATTGAAGGTGCTATATGAAGAATTAGATAATTGCTTAAACTTAGAAATGTTGTTGAGTATAACAGTCTGACTATGGGAAGTGGAAATGTTCTCTGTATTATCCTTATTGATGGGAGACTTATTCATAAAAATAAAAGTGAAATAAGGTATAATAGAAAGGACAAAGCTAAGGTGCAAAATAAAGTGACTGCTAAAACAAACAAAATAATTGTTGAAAAAGAAAAGTTTAATTCTGGCATATTGCCATGTGAAGTTGAGATAATGTAAGGTCTCATGGTCTGGGGAAGATGATTATAAACTAAAGCTTTTAAACCAGTGATGTTTATATTAGTCAAATACAAAAAGATGGGCAAGGTATGCAATAGCAACTGAACTAAGGCCCCTAAGAGCTTATACAAGGTAAAATAAGGACCAAGACAATTTATTAACCCTAAGAAGATAAAATAGATACCAGTCTTAATGACAGATGATTTGGTGAAAAAGTCAATCTATAAGTCTGGGAAATGGTCTTCACTAGAGGGAGGATTAAAGCTATCAACAATTAAATTGTGTGTGCTACTATAAAAACTACCTAACTGGTGAAGAATAAAGTCAAAAGGAATCATGGGATCAAAGGTTTAAACTAAGACTAAAAAATTAAAGAATAACACAAGCCACAAAACCTAACAAGTACCTTTTGGGGTACAAGTCAAACAATCTCAACTTATTGTTGAGACTGGAGAAACCAAGTATTTTATTGTGCTTTGTTGTAAAATGCAAGAATTGAGGTGCAAAGTTTAACCATTTTTCAATTAGGAAAAACAAATCTGAAAATAGGTTTGGAGGGGGGGAAGAAGTGCTGCACATTTAACTTGATTAAGTTAAACTGTATAAAGGAGACTGAAGGAGAAGAAGGCAGTTACGGCAATGCTCTAGAAGGTGAGAGCAAGAGAAAAGTAAGGAAAAACTAGGTCCAAAGCCTTGAAAGACGTAATCAAGTGTATATCAAAAAGTAAGTAGTTCAGAGCCAACTTTCTAACTTTAGTGTGTAGGTCCAGGGTTTGAAACCGGTAGCAAAAGGTAAAGGAAGTTTGAAAATGACAATAACCAGCATTTTGATCATAACTAGGCTTTAAAAAAGCATAATTTTAACCCCAAAGATGGAAAATGGAGGGGAAAAAAGGATATCATGAATAAAATAATAGTAACCATCATGCAAAGACTTACAAGCCAATGAAGGCAGAATAAATATATGAGCAGAATAGCAACTATAAAAAGATGAATCCTGACAATTGAGAGCTCTTGAATGCAAGTTTGGGCATTGACATCAATAGATTAACAGCTGAGATACAATGGCATGAATTATGTCATCTATGCTTCTATGACATCATGCTTAATGAAGCAGTGGTATCTCAATCTGGCATTTTGAAATTCTCCCCTTTTGCACTAGACTGTGATTTTTTTTGCTTTGATCCTCATTCAGAGCTATGTCAGGAGTGATCCTGACACAAGTGTTGGTACTTTGGGGAAACTCCTGGCATCAGGCACTGGCAGTGTTGAAAATGTGCTAATAAATGATGGATTTTGATGGACATTAAGTTCAAAGTCAGATACAGAATGTAATTACACATTAGGAAATTTCTCAACCAATTGATCAAAAACTAGTGGATACCAGATCATTCTGAATTCTACTCAAATCCTCTTGGCAATTGGGTATTTTAGAGGCTGCAAATAAGGACAGCAAACAAAGCATTCAAAACCAGAATTGAAGCTCATAATTGGAGCCTAAGTCCAGAAACTTAAATGAAGGTGACATCAACAATTCAATTGCTTGATTGATTACTACTTCCGAGTGCAAAATCAATAGCCAATATTGATACTAATATTTGTATTGATGCCAAGCCTGGCCTATTTCCTTGGTTCTCTATCCCACCAATTTTCCCTCTCCCAATTTTCCACCCTACTATATATACTTGGTAAATATAATAAATAAAGATAAGTTTTTACCCCCATCTATTGTTCACTAGTACTTTGGGTTTACTGCCCTGTTATAAGGTATAGTAATTGAACAATTACCAGGGCTAACTCTTGCTAGCTTATCCCAACAGTATGTACATACAACATTTGTCGCTCATGGCAATCTTTGAACAAGCATCTGGTCCTCCTCACCCCCATGATTACTTCTTGATAGAGGGAGGGCTGCCTTGTGGCAAAAATAATGCCTACCAAGACCTACCTAGTTGTCTTGCCCAACTGCAATAATTTATGAATGATGTTCCCTGGCCCTTACCACTCATCAATTTAAGTCCACTACTATTGACTATGCCTGTATCCATGTAAGTAAACGCTAATGCCAGCCCCTCTGAAGAAGCCATCTGGCAATCCATGACCAGAATGGACAAAGTAGCAGACAACAAAGGTCAACAATCACAAATGCTGGCCATTCAACATCCCTCTGCGGAGATACCCATGGAGAGATTTTGTAACATAAGTCTGTTAAACCTTGACCAACTCTGTAAGAGCCTTTGAACTGCTAAAAACATAAAGGACTACATCCAGCACTCTGCACACCCAGCCATCTGCCACAATTGGGTACACTTGGGGCGTCTACAGAGTTTGATACAGGATCAAGGAGCACTAGTGACAGACCAACAAGCATTCCTTTAGTTTTTGTACAATGACCTATCTACCAACTTTGAATTGATGAACAACCAGCTTTCAGAGGTGGTGATGGCACAGAACAGCATTATCCCCTGATATGAAGCTGTTGAACAGAGACTGAACTCTTTAGTTCCCCATCATGTAATCCAGACTCTCCACCACCAAGGGTTAGAATCAAACTGGGTTGCCACAGTGGCAGTGCAAATCAAAGAGAACAGACCAGTTATCTGCAAGCTTGTCCAAGATGTGACTATCTTGAGCCAACACCTGGAAGCATTTCCCTTGGCGGTCCCCAATCAACCTGTATTATCTACTCCTTCTTCTTCAAATGCAATCATGAATAGAGATATCTTGGAACTTTATGACCATCTATCAAAGTTACAACATGAAGTGAAGGAAGCTGGCATCAACTTGATCTTTATCTATAGAGAGTTTGGTGAAGTCAAACACAAGGTTGATGGATTCCAGGCTGAGAAGGCCACCTTGTCTAGCTGGTTGTCAGGGATCCAGTCTTGGGTGGCTGGCCTGTGGTTTCAGGGATCACTTGGGCCAAGTTTTTTACAGGTAAAGACCACCAAAAGAGAGAAGCTAACTTAAAGAGGTAGGAGAAGGACTTCCTCACCCAGGAACACAGGCCAGCAGCCAGGATTATAGTGTCAATTACCCCTGTGAGGGTGATGTACACAATACCAAACAGCTTGCCAGTGTGATCAGTTGGGAGGTCAGGTGAGGAGGCGGGCATTGGCTTGGGGGTCACAGGATGTTCCATGTGGAGTTTTTAGGCAGTCAGGTAGTTGAATTTGCCTCTAAACAACTTGGGTGTTGATAATATCCAGGGGCCTTGACAGTTGTATCTAACTGCAGATTCTATGCAGGCCAAGGGATCTAGTTTGAGGATCTTTTCCTGGGTGTAATCCTTATATTCAGGTTTCAGAGAGTACTCCATGAAGTAGACAGGGCCAAAGAAAACACCTGGAGGACAGGAATATGTGGGCAGAGGGGCAAGAGGGCCGGATAATCTTGTACTGATTTGATAGATGGCAAAGAAAAAATAAGGCAGTAGCTGTGTAAGCCAAAATGTCATAACCTTTATTCAAAAATGGCAATAAGTTTGGAGTGCAAGGTTATTGGGTCTATATAGAACCCCAATTCCAAACTTAACAATTTCCATGGGGGTTTCTTCAGGGCATTGGGAAATGTGAGTCCAGGGGATCCAGGTACTTGGGTTCAAAGGCAGCAAAATGTCATCCAGGCCGGGAGTTCTTCCATTGCTCAAAAATCCCAAATTGGCTACTTGATTATCTTGCTCTAGAGTTGTGGTCATGGGGTTAGGCCGCAGGCCCATGCCTTCTCCTGGGGGTGCCTCTTGATTGGCTGCTGGTGTAGCCTTCAACTTCATGAAGCTAATGGTTGGAATTTTGTTGCCTTCATTAGGCACTTTGATTGTTCCCTCATTTGGTGAAATGATTACTTTGGTTTGGCCTGCTTCATAAAATGGGTCATCATTATTGGCTTCAGCTTTCAGGGAGTTGACCCCAGGAAAGCGCAGGCAGGCAGCCCGTGGGGATTCCGGGCCAGGGGTCAAATACCGCCCTTGGGCCCGGGTTTCAAGGGGAAAATAATTGTCAATCCTGACACTGGTACCAAAGTCAAGACAAAATCAACACTAAGAAGATTTCAAAACTCCAAGAGGCACTGAACAACCAGGAGAAGAGGATAGGCCTACTGGAAGAGGACTTATATGTCACTTGTCTGGAGAACCAAGCCTACACTGACAAACTGGATGAGCACAGAGCCCTGATGGCTTCTATCCAAGATCAGTTGGAGAGAAAACTACAAAATGGCTTCCCTGGAACAGAAGATGGAAAGCCTTCCTACCCAACATCATCCCATGGAGACTGGATGTCAATCCCAAACCAGTTACTGGAACTCATCTGGGCAAGAAGAGTACCACAGCCTGGATAGTGAAGAAGAGACCAACAAAGGCTTACCTGTTCTATCTGAGTACTAGAAGTGGTGACAGAGAATGGTGGCCCATCCATGGTTACCATTGAAGAGACAGTGCAAAACCTCAAAGAACAGCATGAAGAGGCACACAAGGCTGCGTTTAAAGCACACTTTGCTGCCTCCAAGGTCAACCATAACAGACCTACTTCTCCTAGTTAGCAGGCTGCACCACCGGCAACTGCTCCTCATAACACTTTGCCTTTCTTCAAACCAGCCAACCTCCCCAGGTTTGAAAGAAAGAGTAATATAGCCGTGTTCTTCTGGCTATATCAGAACTCAATATATGGGGCAGATGAGGCTATGAAGGACGCTACCATTATCAACTTCCTGGAAACTGACACTCAGATGTAGATACTACCCTGCCTCCAAGAAAACAACTGGACTTACGCCAACATCTCTTGGGCATTAATGGAAGAGTTTGATATCTAGCAAGCTCTACTAGGATGGAATATGTACTTTGCAGATACTAAACTCAAGGTGGGAGAAACCTTGGAGAATTTTACTTCCAGATTTTACTTAGAAGCACAGACTTGGCTTCCATGAAGGCGGGGTCATTCATTGGTGTGCAGTCAGCACTTCTCAATGAAATACCAATTAACAGGGAACTATTGCCTTCCCTAAAATATGATATGTACACCGCCAAGACAGTCCCTGAACTGATCATGTTGTTACAAACCTATAAATAAGAGTTTGTGATCCCCCTATCTAAAGGAACATACAAGCCTACCACTGAAACCAGACCCAGAAATTTCAGCACTGAAGGCTCAAAGACAGTCAAGACCAATCCTGGTAGCTTGAATAACTCAGCACACCTTTGCTTTAAGTGTAATAAACCTGGCCATCTCTCCCAGGATTGTAAATTTTCCTGCAAGGTCTTGGTGGTAGGCAAAGAACCAGAGGAGGACTATGTTGAGGACGCTGATATTGAGGACAAAAATGAGGGCAAGTAAAAAACTACTAAGCAGCCTGGACAAGGAGAAGTCCTTGGCTGCCTTTGTGGTTTTGAAACCCTCATCTCCCCCATACTGCTGTCCTCAACAAACCTGATCAGAGGCCTGCTGCCTCACAAATCTCTGAGTTAAAATATAAGTAAGAACCCTCACTGATTGATTTCAACTCCCAACCAATACACAAGGATAATGACGCTGAAGGAGTTCAAGAGGACCTCCTACATTGAGTTCTCACAGTTAACACTCAAACGCATTGAACTACTCTTCACCCTGAGGTATTAATTCCACAGATAGCTCAGAAAACCGTCTCCTTACTGTATGCCAAACAGCTGGCTCAACCAGGTGTTGAAGTCACCCATGAAGAGGACAGCACTGAACAACCGGCTAAGCTTCTATGTACAGTAAATTTCTGGCCCCTCTAAAATCCTTTAAGGAAGCAAGACCAGCTGTAGGAGCTGCTGTGGCTACCTTCCTAGAGAAGTTCAAAGGACTGAGCATGCACCAGGTCTTCAAAATTGTGGAGATCAGAGAAGACTGACAGGATTGTACTTATATCAACCTGGTAGTGAACAAAACCCATGTCTGATCTATAATAGATACTGGTGCTCCAGGGAATATTATATACTTAAGGATGGTTAAAGAGTTGAAGCTGGCACCAGACTTAGCCTACCATGAAGAGTTTGGTATGGCTGGGCCACAGACTACTAGAGCAGCAAAAGCTTACTTGTCTCTCCCTCTTTGCTTTGGAAAAATAATAGTCACTGCCCCTGCCATAGTTCTGGAGAATAGCAGTTATTACACCCTTATTGGAACTAGCTTTATGGTGCAGTACAGCACTGTGATCAACCATGAAGACCATACATTTGGGATCTTGGGCCGCTCCATCCCCATGTTCTACCATGGCAACTGCCCTTCTGATCTGACCTTACGCTGTTTGCACTACATCAACCTGGAATATGTAGATGGAGAACTACCAGTTGCCTATACACTGCACAGTAAGAAGGTCAAGGTGCTACCTCTCTTGGTTGGGGAAACCAAAGAAATCCCAGTCTACGCCCCCTGTAATGTGACTATCCCACCTGGCTCCCAGGTGATCCACAATACAAGCCTCTTGCTGGCTCTACCGGCTGGCACTCATGGAGAAATCTTTGGCATCCATAATGCCTCCAGACTAGAACCATGGGTTGCACCAGGCATCCTCATTACAAGAAAGAAGGAAGTACTCATACTCTTGGCCAACATGAGTCATGAAGCAATGGTGGTCTCCAAAAACCAGCTTCTGGATTATATACCACTATAAGAGCATGACAACCTGCAGGAGATCACCCCTTTTGAAGACTTCTCTGAGCTGGGCCTACCCTGCAAACAACTACTGGTGCTATCAATCATAAATTGTGACTCCCTGTCTGGTCTCTCTGAAGAGCAAAAGGATCAAGCCATGGATCTATTTGCTCAGTATAAGGATGTGTTTGCCAAGGATGACTACAACCTGGTCAAAGCTGCAGATATTGCCCAACATATTGACACCCAAGGCAGTCCACCTATCCACTTCAGACCTATACAACATAGTCAAGCTAATCATGCTGTAGCCAACAAAGAACTCCAGAAACTACTGGGTATTGGACTCCTGGCTCCCAGAAAGAGTCCTTAGGCTTCCCCCTTCTGATTGTCAAGAAGAAGGATGGTAGTAATCAAGTAGTGATTGACTACCACCACCTGAATGCCGTTACCAAAAAGGACTCCTACTCTCTCCCTCACATTGATGATACATTGAATTGGCTGGGAGGTGCCAAGTTCTTTAGAGCCATGGATCTTATCAGTGGGTATTGGAAAATTGACTTTCCCCCTGCTGACCAAGAGAAATGCGCCATCATTACAGATCAAGGGCTTTTCTAACCAACCAGGATGCCCCAAGGTCTGTCCAATGTGCTGGCCACCTTCCAAAGAGCAATGGATGCAGTGATGGGAGATCTCAAGATCTCCTGTGTCATGGTATACCTTGATAACATCAATGTCTTTTCATGTACCTTTACCAAACACTTGGACCACCTGGAGGAAGTTTTTAAATGGCTCCTAGCTGCCAACCTGAAGTTGAAGCCACATAAATGCAACTTCTTTAAGGAACATCTGGAGTTCTTTGGATTCATCATCAGTTACAATGGACTCCACCCTGTTTCTCTCAAGGTTAAGGCTATTGAGAAAATGCAGATGCACTCCAGTAAAAGAGATGTCCAAGTCTTCTTGGGAATGATAGGCTAATATTGCTGCTTTATCCCCAATTTTGCCACACTGGGAGATAAACTCTTTCAACTCCTTTGCGCTAATGGGGACTTCTTCTGGAGCCCAGTGTTGTAAATTGCGCCATTAATGCCATTTTAATATGGCCTTCAAATATTGATATGTGCAAAGATCTGGTTGGTTTTGCTTTCAATTTTGGGAATTTCTTGTCTTCTGCAAATGGGTTTGGCTCAATATCCACCCATTCCGGAATATCATACCTGTCCTTGACTGATCCTGGTATGACCTCATCTCAACATGACCCCTTCTGTCACTCTGTCTACCTAATGAGTGACCATTGACCCTTGTCTACTATTTAAGTAGAATCATTTCTCCTAATAAAGACAAGTTTATCCACATTTGCGTTGGCTTTAGTATTCTTCAAGCTTTTTCATTTCCTTTTTACCAAAAGGACTTTCACATCTTGTATTCCAGGAAATTAAGGTAAATGTCCTTAATTTTGCCATGAAGGCTAACCCAAGGCTAGCTTTGAACCTCAAATCTTTTGTTATAAAGATTTCCTGCCATGTCCTCCTGGATGTTGCCCCCAGGAGCCAAACACAACAAAATGGTGCTCACTACAGGGGCTGCAAGCCCCTCAGTTACCCTGTTCCCACGCGCATTCTCTGGTCCTTCTCCCTTTTTTTCTGAAGTACCCAAACAACCTAAAGTTTCTAGTCCTCCTCTAGAAGAAGACACCACTAATGCCCCCTCAACTCCCATGGTACTGGTGCTGTCCCCCGGGCCCGCGTGGGCCCCCTTCCAGCTTTCTCTCTCAACTACAAACAAGCTCGTGCTGCTCCTGCTCTCTCCTCCATTCTGGAACTGTGACAATGCACACTATTCCTGGTCTCTGTCCTGGGTATGCTCCCAAAGACCTGCACTCCTTCCTCTTGAACTTTGGTCTCCCCCCTGCGCTGATGGAGTCCATGGATACAATTGGCGTGTTAGTCAACCAGTTTATTCACCCGCCCTGGTTCAGCATCAACTTGCATTAGGATCCCAGAATCAGCTTTTAAATGCTGTAGCCACCACTGTCTCAAACAACCCTGCCTAAAAATGGCATATCAAGAATGGTTTCATAGCCTCTTTGCGTGTATTTTGGATAACCAGCGGGACTTGCTGGCCTCTCAGAAGTACCTAACTTCATCACTGAATTCCCTTTGGTCCTTGCTTTCTGGTATATCAAGGATTGACTGTGCAAGATTGTATGAGCATCAAGCAACATGGCATGAAAAATAGAGGCCAATCTTCTAAAGCATTGTCAGGACTTTGAGACTCTGGTTACCAAACTCAACCGATTTTGGGAGAATGTTAATTCCCAATTTGATCTGGTTGGGACTCATGTTGATACTTGGGGCTGCCATCTGCAGCATTAATATGGTCTGGATAAGGCTGCACTAGGCAACACTCTGTACCAAGTACAAAATTATGTGGATGATAGAGTAGCATCCATTGAGGTGACACCTCTCAATCCTCCTGTTGAGGTCCTGTCTGACTTTGAAGCCAAGGTATGGGAAGCCATAGAAGAGCTCAAGGCTACCACTTGGCGTCAATCTCCTGTTCAAAACCCTCCTCCAGTTGAACCTATGCCTGACCCTTGCATTGCTTCACTCACTGATAAAGTAGCTACCTTGTGAGGAGAAATTGAGTACTTGAGACAACACCTCTCTAATCCTGATGACTTGTCCTCTTAGTCTGAAGGTGAAGAGGAAACTGAAGTCAATAGTATCCCCACTCATGGCAATAATGGTTGTTGCCCTGGCTTGGAAGGCCAACCCTGGGTCAACTGTGCCCTTGCACTGGATCAGCTAGGGGAAGTAAAAAATGATGTTACTGATAGGCAGGAATCATTAGAGAGAGAGGTAAAAAACCTCTCTTGTTTTACCAAGACAATGAATGGAAAGACCATCCCCTTGGTTACTCAGATCACTTACCTGACCACTCGCCTCAATGGGATTGCTGGCACCCTATTGGTGCAACAGATTAAGATTGATGAATTCAGAGCTGCTGCTGCCACTGCTAGAGATATTAGTGGACAGAACAGCTCTAACTTGGATACCTTAGAGGAAAGCCTTCAACTCCTCTGGGCTAGACAACCTGCTTCTGAATCTGAGTTTGAGGGCAACCCCCACATTAACGTCCTCAACCCAGGCAACAACAGCCAATCCACCTCCTCATCCATTGACCCCAATTACAAGCCTTTGTTCAAGCAGATATCTGACCCTAAAATCTTCATCATTGCTGCCTTTCTGACAATCTACAAGACGGCAATGTGCAGAGCCACTAATGAACTTAAGAAGAACATATTCTCACCTGCCTGCATCCCACGTGCCAAGAAGTTGTGGTCCTCAAACTCCCTTCTATTGTCACTTGGGAGGACATGAAGCAACTCCTAATTGAAGAATTTGGAGGAGATCTCAGCTTGTAAGTCAAGAAAGATGCATTTATGTATATTGCATTCAACCCCAAAGAAACATTGGCTGAGTTTGCTGATTGTTTCTACATTGAAGGATAAAAGTTGATTACCAGTTGCCAATCAACTCCCTGGGAGGCGTACACAGCATGTTCAAACACTTTGAAGGTGAACAACTCCTATGTCTGCACTTCAAGGCCCACAAAGCTCCCATTACTTCAATGAATAGTATCAAGACCCTCTTGCAGGACATGCACTTAACCCATGGGGGTACTGTTGTGTGTGAAAATAAGGCCAACAATGCAGGAACCACCTCCCACACTCTGCACATTACAACCCTAGGCTCAAGTGGGCAATCTAAGAGACAAGGATGCAATAACTGTGGTCAAATAGGGCATCACTCACATAACTGCACCAACCCTTGGGTAGAGGGTTGTGACCCTAAGGAGCAGGCAGGAAAAGAGAGGTCAGCTTAGAGGCAGAGATTCTCTCTGCTGACCAATCTCCCCTGTCTCCTCCTGATCCCCCTTGTCTGGCCCAACTATCCTTCACTTGTTCCATAACCTCTCTAGTGATTCTGAACCTGAGGACTCTGACTTCAATGAGTATGATGGTTATGAATACTTGGTGCTGGCAGTCTCAGAGACAGTCTCTGTCCCTTATAAGCTACGTTTGGGGATGACTATAACTACAACTCACCCATCTACAAATGAAGCTAAGGCCGTAGTGGCTTGTCCTTACTTGGCTCAAGCTCATTGTCCCCCTGTCTTGGTAGATTCCTTTGAAGAGGCTGCCAAACTAGCAGAAGCTCTCTTTCAGAATGTGACTGTATCTCTCCCCTTGAAGACTGTGTATAAGGAAATTCCTGCCTTACAATGCATGCTGGCCAAATGGGAGAAAGAATTGGAGGAAGCTCAGGATGTGCTGGCTGTCTTACCCCCCTTTGGGAAATATACTACTTTTGTGGAAGTATTGATCCAAAAGATTAAGATCAAGGCTATCTTGGACACAGGCTCTCCAGACAATGTGGTATTGTCCAAGTTGATGAAAAAAATTAAGCTGGCTCCCAACCTCAACTATACTCAGTTGTATGGCACAGCTGGCATGGCAAAAAATTGAGCCATTGGTGCCTACTCTGCTCTACCCATGATGTTTGGGAAACTCCTCATTGCTTCCCCCGCTGTAGTCCTTGAGAACAAAAGCTACAACCTCTTGGTTGGTACTCAATTCCTCTGGGAGTATAACAGGATTTTAAACTTACAAGATGGATATCTTTTGCTCTTAGGATATGAGGTCCCTTTGATTTTTGAAGAACCCCCATGTTTCCCAGGAAAATGTCTTAAGACTTGTATGCTTGAGTACCCCACTGGTATCTTCTCACTCAAGTACAGGACTCATTCTTCCAATATGTGTTCTCCTCCTCCTTCCTGTCCTGTTGAGTAATGTGTGCCTCTTCTTTTCCCTCAGCTATTACTATCCTGCCTGGCTTGCAAGTGATTATAGACCCTCAGATATCCTATGAACTACCCAAGAGATCATTTCTGGAGCTATATTCATCTGATTCCCTAAGCTGTAGAAATCCTAGGTTATGCCCTGGGATTTTGGACTGGACTCACAAAGAGCCTGTGAAGCTGTTGTTGGTTAAACTTAGTTCCCTACCTATGCAGGTGACCAAGGGCCAAGTTGTTGGGCATGGTTGCATATTAAGTTCAGAGCAAGTGGCGTCCCTCTACCCCTTTGAAACATTTAGTGATTTCAACTTGCTTGAAGGAGACCCTCAGGTTCTCTCCCTGTTCACTGCCGCAGATTTCTCAAAACTGTCACCCATTCAACAAAAAGATGTTCTGGAACTGCTAGACCAGTTTAAGGATATCTTTGCCTCTGGACCCACCAACTATGGACTAGCAAAGGGGGTGATCCACCAGATAGATATGGGTGATGCCCTGCCCTTTTGTGCCAAACCTTACCGCCACAGCAGAGTAGAGAATGCTCAGGTCTCTAAGGAACTTAAGCAGCTCTTAGAGCACTGGGATACTGGCTCCCTCTCAGAGCCCTTGGGCCTCCCCATTGTTGATCCTCAAAAAGAAGGATGGAGGCCACCACATTGTGATGTATTACTGCCACCTGAACTTGCTCACCAAAAAGGACTCTTATCCTCTGCCTAGAATTGATGATGCACTTAGAAGATTAAGGGGATCAAAGTTTTTCTCTGCTATGAATCTTGCCTCAGGATACTGGCAGGTTGACTTGTCTCCTGAAGATAGAGAAAAGGCTATGATTATCACCTCAGAATTTCTTTTTGAACCCACTTGTATTCCCCAAGGACTCTGCAATGCCCCTTCTACATTTCAACTGGCTATGGACTCCATCTTGCAAGATTTGAGCTCTCCTGTGTCCTTTTATACCTTGATGATATTAAGGTGTTCAGCTCCACCTTTACCAACCATTTGGACCACCTCAAAGCTGTCTTCCTCAAAATTTGGGAGGCAGTCTTGAAATTCAAACCTTCTAAATGCTCCTTCTTAAAGGAATGACTTGAATTATTGGGCCATGAGGTCACCCAAACTGGAATACACCATATGAATAATAAGGTGGAAGCCATTGACAAGATGCAGCCCCCATCAGCTTACAGGAGGTCCAAGTATTTCTTGGAATGATGGGGTACTATTGAAAATTCATCCCTGATTTTTCTGAATTAAGCAAACCTCTTGTCCAACTCCTTTGCAACATACCCTTTGAGTGGACTTACAGCCAGCAACAGTCTTTTGAAGCACTGAAGGCCAAGCTCAAAGAGGCTCCTATCCTAGTATACCCTGATTATGATAAAGAGTTTATATTTTTACACTGATGCAAGCAGAGTAGCTGTGGGTGCCATCTTAGCCCAGCTTGATGATGAAGGCGTTGAACAACCTGTAGCCTATTCTTCACAAGTCCTTAACAAACATGAGAAGAACTATAGTGTCACTGAAAAAGAATTCCTAGCTGTTATGTATGCTGTAAAACAGTTCTGATACTGCATTTAAAGGACTCACTTCACAGTGGTTAAAGACCACTCTTCCCTAAAGTGGCTACAACAATTAAAAGAGCCTGAAGGTTGGTTAGCACGTTGGGCTCTGCACTTACAAGGATATGATTTCACTGTAGTACATCCCCCTGGTGCGCAACATCAGAATGCTGATGGTTTGTCAAGGATGTCCATACTAGCCATCCATCCTTCTGAAGCCAATTGACTATAAAAATTGATAGGGTACCCTGACTCCTGGACCACTGAACCAGAAGACATTCATCTGGCCCTGCAAGTCCTATCAAATGATACTATGATTTGAGATAGACAACTCTTCAAGAAAGTCAACAACACTTTTCTGCCCTACATCTGTCCTAGAATGAGATTTGCCATCATCCTCCAAGCCCACATTGACACAGGACACAGAGGCATAGCAAAGACTTATGACTGATTGTTCAAAAACTTCTATTGGGAAAATATGCGCCTCCTAATTCCTGACGTCCTTGCCTCCTGTCATTCTTGTCAGCTCTAATGCCCCCAAACTTCACAACATCAGTTCAAGCTCATCCCCCCTAAGCATGCCTTCCACACTGTGAGTATTGACACTGTTGACCCTCTCCTGCATTCTAGGTCTGGGTGCCAATTCATCTTGGTAGCCGTAGATCACTTTAGCAAATGGGTTGAAGCCAGAGCAACCAAGGATATAACCACCAAGACCACTGCTAATTTCTTGTTGCAAGACATTTTCTATCATCATGGTTGCCCTCAAGTCCTGCTTTCTGACAATGGGACCAACTTTAATGCTTACCTCATAACGTCCATTGTAGAAGCTATGGGTACACATCAACCCTTCTCTGCACTATATAACCTCTCAACCAACGGGACTGTGAAACAAGCAAACTCCAACCTTGTGTTTATAATGAGGAGGCTTAACCTTTCTGATGCTGCTAACTGGGATATGTTCTTCCCTGCTGTCCTCTTTGCGCATAGACTCAGCAGACACCAAGTAACTGGTCAGTCCCCTTTTGCCATGCTGTATGGACGTGAAGCTGCCACCCCCTCAATCTTGGGACTCCCGTTGATGGAGGTTGATGCCTCTATTAATCCCAAAGCTCATGTCAAAGACTTGACTAACTGTATCATTGACATCCAAGCTACCACCTATTCTACTGCTTACAAGGTCAAAACCCTGGAACTCTTGCCCTCTAACGCTTCCAGAGCCCCCCTCCCTGAGTACCAAGTGGGTGACCTAATCCTCTATTATCAAAATTGTACTGGGGGGCGTGCTCATAAGCTATACTCCCTCTGGGTTGGACCTTTTGAAGTCACTTACAAGAAGGGTGTCAAGTATACTGTGAAGCTACTGTCCTCCAGCCGTCCTTTTGCCCGGGTACACTCCAAATTCCTCCACAAATATCAACTCCCTGTGTCCAATCTAGACGGGGGAGACACTGTAAATTGCACCATTAATGCCATTTTGATATGGCCTTCAAAAATTGATATGTGCAAAGATTTAGTTGGGTTTGCTTTCAATTTTGGGAATTCCTTGTCTTCCGCAAATGGGTTTGGCTCAATATCCACCCATTCCGGAATATCATACCTGTCTTTGACTGATCCTGGTATGACCTTATTCCACATGACCCCTTATGCCACTCTGTCTACCTGATGAGTGATCATTGACCCTTGTCTACTATTTAAGTAGAATCATTTATCCTAATAAAGACAAGTTTATCCACATTTGCATTGGTTTTAGTATTCTTCAAGCTTTTTCCTTTCCTTTTTTCCAAAAGAACTTTCACATCTTGTATTCCAGGAAATTAAGGTACATGTCCTTAATTTTTGTCAGGAATTCTTGTCCTGACTCCCTGTCAAATATGAATGAAGGATTGATAGTTATCAGCACAAAGGCACAAAACAACAATATTTTTAACTCTAGGTGTCCTCCCAAACCTGTTGGGAACAAAACTCAAACCCAGGACTCTAGACATGAAAGGAATGTTAGCTTGAAGACAGCCAACTCTTTTGGTTAATCTTTTTATTACCTGCCTATTCAATTCAAATTCAAACTCAAAAAGCACTTCAAAAGCAAAAAAGTTAATAATAGAAATGATAACGTCACTTACTGCTCTTGCTCTGATTGGCTGCTTCACGCCAACCATTCAATCAATAACCTGCTCTCTATGATTAAGGACAAGGCTCCACATATGAAGATAATAGATCTTCTGATCTTAAACCGCTTAACTATCAATAATTTAGTGGCATCTATGTGGCTCATCCTATTCAAACAAATATGGACTATAATATTTTAGTTATAAGGTATATCTAACTTTAAAACAGGTATGCCATAAATGATAGCCTTCATGTAAATACCCTAATCTCCCAAAAAACCCCTCTCATATTCTTCAGCCTTGGTTTTAAGCCTATTTAAGGGCCCAAATTTTATTCATTTCAATTGTTACAACAATAAAGAATATTCCTCAAACTAACTTGCCACATCTATTTCTTAGTAACTTATTATGAAGCCATGAAGGGAATTTATTTCCTGTTGTGATTTCTAGTCTCCCTTTTTACAACAGTAAAAGGTCTTGAGAATCCCACCCCCACCATTGACTGACAAAACTCCTCACCCAATGATGTCCATCAGAAGGAGTCCTTGGCCAATGGATGGTTCAAGTATCCTTCTGGTCATTGGGGGAAAAAGTTCCACTATGGCCGCCATTCTACTCCTCCACCTACCAAAACCTTGATGGTGCGTCTCACACTTCATTATATCTGTTGATGTACATGGTAGGATACTATCTTTTGGGTCATTTCAGCTCCCTGATGGGTAGGTTTGCATACTTAGGTCACTTAGACTATCTTGCCATGGTCACTGTGCCCATCAGTTCAGCCATTGTAGGGCTTAATTTAGGGGCCTTGGCTCACCAAATTGGGGGCTTGTTTCCCTCAAAGTGGGTCCCTGACAATTTTGCCCTGAAGGCTAACCCAAGGCTAGCTTTGAAACTCAAATATTTTGTTATAAAGATTTCCTGCCGTGTCCTCCTGGATGTTGTTCCTAGGAGCCAAACAAGACACCTGGCGTGCCAGACTGCATTTGAGGCCCTAAAGAAGACTCTCACTGCTGCACCTGTGCTGGCCTACCCAGACTTTTCAGACCCTTTGTAGTTCATAATGACGCCAGCTTGACAGCCATTGGTTGTGTGCTTTCTCAGCTAGACGCTGATGGATTAGAACATCCAGTGGGTTACTGCTCTCATACCCTCAACATTCATGGGAGTAATTATATGGTCACAGAGCGCAAGTGCTTGGTAGTGATTTACTCCTACCAATAATTCAGGGTGTAACTTCATGGGTTACACTTCAAAGTTGTCACAGACCATACTTCCTTGCAATAACTGAAGACACTGAAGGATCCAGAAGGTTTTCTAGAACGTTGGGCCATCAAGCTACAGGCATACAACTACAAAGTCATTCACTGAGCTGGCGCAATCCACCAAAACTCTGAATGCCTCTCTTTTTCTGCCTACTGTTGCCTTAGTCTCCCCCATGGATGACATTCTCTATGACAAGCTCATGGAGGACCCTTCTTTATGGGGGAGGAGCCAGCAGAGATACAGAGGGCTCTCAAGAAGCTAGCTGTTGACACCAAGGTCTCCAAGGGACAACTCTTAAAGCTTTGTGTGGATTCCTGATTGCCTTTTATACGCTCATCTCTATGCATGAACTCAGTGGTAGCTGCACACAAGACTACTGGACATGATGGCATTTGGAAGACACTAGGAATGCTACAACAACATTGATTCTGGGAAGGAATGCACACAGATGTGGTAGAGAATTTAGCCTCTTACCACAACTGTAACATTGAGTGCCCAAAGGTAGCCAAGTTCCAGCACAGGATAGTCATGCCTGGGTTTGCCTTTCATAAAGTTACTTTCAATGCAGTGGGTCCCTTGCCAGTCACCAACAGCAAGAACAAGTTCATTATTGTAGCTGTGGATCACCTGACTAAATGGGTAGAAGCTAAGGCTATCCCTAGCCAGATTGCCCTGAATACTGCTACATTGATACTGGAGAACATAATATACAAGCATGGTTGCCCCCAAGTACTGTTGACAAACAATGGCACCAACTTCACTAGCTACAGGAATCTCCACCTAAACCAGCTGATGGGTATACGTGATAAACTATCTACTCCCTACCACCCACAGACATATGGTATGATAGAACACACAAATGAAATCCTGGTACAGATACTTCAGAAGCTTAGCCATCAACAGGAGACAGAATGGGATAACTTCTTGCCAGATACAACCTTTGCGTACAATATTGGCTACCACCAGGACACAGGAAAGCCACCTTTTCAGCTACATACGGGCAACAACCAGGACTACTACTCCTGATATACTCACTGGTAAACCTAGCCTGTCAGTATCCACAGACGCTTACCTCAATAAGCTGGTACAGACATTGATAAAGCTACAATCCAAAGCCTACACAGTAAACCTTAACCACAAACTCCAAGACCTTGACCAAGCCATGGCTAAGCGCCCTCCCCTACAGTCTTATGTTGTCAGAGATGAGTTATATTTCTTCAGCAACAGAGGATATGACCGAGAGTCTAAGCTTGCCTCTCTCTGGCAAGGTCCCATTCAAGTTATCCAAAAGATTGACCCTGAGTCATACAAATTGAAGGAGTCAGTTTCTGGGCAATTGATTACTAGAGTGCATGTACAATATATGTATGCTGCTCCTGGTAGTCAAGAGTAAGCCCCAATGAGGACAAAAACTTGAAAAAAGAAAGCCTAATAAAAAATCTGTGGGTTCTTGTCCAGGTTGCCAAAAACAAGAAATATATAAGGAAAATGAAATTGAAAGAACATTTATTGTTGGGATATCAGGCCTTGCATATACCAGAACAATTGCACTAAGGCCTGAATCATGGCCAAGTAACAAATCTGGTTCCCATGGGACCCAAAAAGCTAATGACCAAGGGTGGGACATTGAAGACCCACCAAACATCATAAACAATTGATCCCTACAGCCACAGGGAAGGACACACTAAGGAAGAGACAATCCCACAGGAGGGATTCACGGAGTAATACTCATCTGGAGTCTTCCTACCTAGACATTAAAACACCCCAATAAACCAGTCAAGGAAGGCAGTCATGTTGTATTCCTTAGTAAGGTCAAACTTGTTGGCACCACAAAGCACCAAATTTCCAGTAAGGGCCATAGCAACCAGATGGTCACCACTGGTGGAATCCACTCCCTTCAGGGTAGACTGAAGTGCACAACAAAGCCTTTGTTTTAAGTTATTGGTAGCCACCTAACCCTCCACTTGGGGAATAGTATGGCCAGGCATAGCCCAGGCCCTGATCACTGCCTTGAGAATAGCTGACACAGTACCCTGATGAGTGGCGCCAAGTTGCTGAACACAGAAATTGAAATTCTGGAGATAGCCCTCCAAGTAATCCTCCACCTGTTGCATGGAAAATTGCCAGTGAACCACATTAACCTCCTCCAAATTGAGTTGAGTAAGGAATAGAGGCTGACAAATATCCAAGAACAAGGCTGCAAGTAAGGGATCAGTTCCCTCCAAGGGCAAAGTAGGAATTGACTCCCATTGAAACTTGGTTGACAAGTCCAAGTACTGCCTGTCCATATCCATCATGGGCAACAGCTGGCCCAAAGTCTGTCCTATTACAACTGGGGTCTTTTTGGATCAAGCTGCCTTGGTTGAAGCCAGTTTCCTCTTTGGGACAACTAATTGAACGGTCTTTCTTTTAGGCTTTGGAGATCTTAAAGTATAGTGATAAACCATACTTCTACTTGGGGTCCTGTAGGCGCTTTTAAGCCCTGCCATCTAATCCAGTGGCAGGAAATATTGAAAATGTGCTAATAAATGATGGATTTGATGGACATTAAGTTTGAAGTCAGATCTGGAATGTAATTAAAAATTAGGCAATTGCTTGACCATTCAATCAAAAACTAGTGGATACCAGAGCATTCTGGATTCTACTCAAATCCTCTTGGCAATTAGGTATTTGGAGGTTGCAAATAAGGACAGCAAACAAAGCATTCAAAACCAGAATTGAAGCTCATACTTGGCGCCCAAGTCTGGAAACCTAAATGAAGGTGACATCAAAAATTTGATTGCCCAATTAATCTCTACTTATGAGTGCAAAATCAATAGCCAATATTGGTATTGATACTAATATTTGTATTGGTGCCAAGCCTGGCCAATTTCCCCAGTTCTCTATCCCATCAATTCTCCCTCTCCCAATTTTCCACTCTACTATATATACTTGGTGAATATAGTAAAAAAGATAAGTTTTTACCACCATCTATTGTTCATTCCTACTTTGGTTTTACTATCCTGTTTTCAGGTATAGTAATTGAGCAATTACCAGAGGAAATTTTGCTAGCTTATCCCAACAGTCTGCATATACAACAGGCAATTTGCTTATAAAACTCTGTGATTCAGTCAAGGATTTGGATCCTGGCAGGTTGACTTAACTTTACTAACAGAAAAATTATCAACTGGTTGCGGGCTGCCAAGCTCCCAGTCTTCTGAACTGGCGGGCTGTGAAGGGTTTTGTTCAGGGTTTGATCTGGCCCCATACTTTGTGGTTTGGGTACAAAAAATTGTTATTCCTGACTCCTATTTTACATGATCAAGTTAGCACTTATATTGTGGTGGGCACTCTCTACTGGTCCAACAGTTCCTCCACCTGAGCCACCCAATGCCTCTAACTATTCCTGGCTTCCTAAAACCAGGTTAAATAAATCATCAATTCGGTGCCGGAGACTGATATTGACTAAAGTCTATTGGAGGGTTCAATATCAGGTTTATTATTAACCTTCTTTAGGAAAGCAACTACTTATATGTATGTCTGGGCTTTCTGTGGTGTGCATTTGACTGTGGCCAATCTCCATTAGCAAAAGCTTCTTGACTTTTTGGGCAGTCCATTGAATAGCCTTAAGACTTGAGCCCAAAAAAACACGGGCAGCCAACCCCTTGGCCCTCTTAGCTAGTGGTTCATATTTCTTGGGACCCAGGTTCCATTCTTGGATTTGACTCATGCTCAATATTAGAATAAAAATGTCATTTATGACACCCATGTTGGAATATTTTTGACTCTTGGCCCCTGTTGTAGAAAATGTGTCAGCAACTCTATTTTAATTTGCTGCCAACTTTTTTGTGGACCCCTGAAAGAGTTGCATCAATTGTTTTCATAATATTATGTCTCTTATTCTCCACTCCACATACTCTTTTCCATTTCAATTTTGGTTGCTGTCTTCTGTTACACCTCAAAAGACACAAAATTAGTGAGCCCCTCACCTAATTTGGTTTAGTGCTGCTCAAGCAATTGAAATTTTATTTAATTTATCCTCATTTTTTTCACTGGATAGTGTTGCACGCCATCTAATACTTACATATTTGACATGCTTGACATAGGGGGATGGGATTTTCTTGGTTCAAAATGGTACTTGACAGAGTCTTAAGAAAGTTTGGTGGGAGTAGAATCAGGATTATTGAAACCTAGATTGGCTTTAGAATAGGGAAATAAAATGCAGATGAAGAATAACTCAAAAAGGATTAGGATGCTTTATAGTTATGAAGCATTCATAATAGCTATTAATAATTCTTTAAGAAAGTATATGATTTATTGTAGGATAAAAGTTGGATAAATTTTTGGAGCAATTACTCCTGAATAAAGTTTATATCTTAAATATAGATGGTCAAATCAGGGGAAATTTAAAGGTTTAACTGACTATCCTGTAGGAGAACTTGAGAATAAAGCAGTCCTTGACAGGCTTGCAGCAAGCTGCAGCCCGCAAAATTGCAAGAAGAAATGGCTTGGCTATTGCAGGGCCCCTCTAATCCATTTCTTGTATTAGAAGGCATGAATCCTTGGTTTGGGTGAGAGGTCATTACATGGCTGTATTTGTCTTTGGCTTCTGATTGTATGATTTGATTTAATTTGGGCCCCTTCAACCCTTTTTGGCCTTTTATATCAAAGGCTAGATTGAAATTTTTGTTATCATTTCCAATTAATTGCTCAAGCCAGTATGCATCTATTGGTGTCCTGCACTAGAATAAGTGATAATTGGAACTTCTTTTGAATTTAAATGGAGTTTGTATTGATTATTGATTATTGACTCTTTGAGCTCATTTTTTGCTATCCAGACCTACTTTAGAACTCCTGCTCTTCTGTCAGAGCCCATAATGCTCTGGACAATCAGCTGGACTTCTTAAAGGCCAAACAACTCACAGCCTGAAAATCCTTACCAATTGTCTCCCAGAGCAAGATACCCCCTTTTGATTAGCAAATGGCCCGGGATTTGAGAGGCACACAAGCCTTTAATCCATGGCTTAAATTCTATTTTTTAAATTTAGCCCTCTTAATTATTGGGAAATGATACATTGTGAGCACAATTATTTGATTGTGCAATCAGGTACTCAATTGCTTGCAGGTTCTATAAATAGCTGTGGCACCTTGGCATGCTGCAGCTTGAGCAAGGTTCTTGTTATGCTGACCAATAATAATACATCCCTAAGCTCTAGTACACAATTCCTGGGCTAAATTTCCAGTTTGACTGAAGATGTTGCTACCAGATCCCTGGTGGCACAAAAGGCTGCACTTTCACCAATAAGTATAAGTAGCTAGGAGGAAAAGCCCTCCTCACTGTTGACATCTTAAAACAAATAAATTTATGCCCAGGAATCATTATCTTCTTGCAGGAATTATCTATTTGTGCTCAAATTTAATTATTATGTTTGCATCTATTTGTGAATCCTCTACTTAATATAAATTTGCCTATCTGTACCCTCCTGGCTATACTCCTGCTACCTCAGTCAATCCACCCTGTGCTCTTGACTTGGAGTATTTCCACACCCATCATCTGGATCTCCCTCCTGGTTATGCTAAAGAGACCATCCTGCCTGCTATGAAGGAGATTCCTACTACTCCCCCTGCCCAATGTGCCTCCTGCCCAAGATTTCAGCAAGTTGGGGTTTGTTTATATCACACTATTAGGGCTGGCCAATCAGGTTGTGCCCCATACTGGGAGTTGGCGTCCCCTAGCTACTGCAATCAACTACCTGGTCATAATTGCGCCTATTGTGTACATGGCCTTCCAGGCCCAGCCTGTCTCACCTGTGGGAGTCCAGCTGGACTCTGGTATGGGCTATGACATCTTCAGATAAAAAAAAAGTCATGCATCAAAACCGTCTATCAACTGGGAGGGGATTGCATTCTTCAAGCAATAATGTTCTAATGCTAAAGTGTTGTATTTGGCTTGAAGGATGTAGAAGTCCTCAAAAACTTTCCCTATGATCCTTCTGGAACCAGATCTATGGACCATAACCTCAACTGGAGTGCTCCTCTCATTGGGTTTGTACAACTATTGAAAGAGTTTCTTGAACTCACTCCCAAGAATTCTCTACCCCTGACTGTTAACTTAAGTAGTTTGGTCAGCCTGTTCCATTCCTCTTCAGGAGTCTGGCTTCTAGTAAATTTCCTGCAGCAATGGCTAGATGTCTTCCTCCCCTGTGTTAGGGTATTAAATATGAAGAAAATTTCTCACTAAGGACTTAGAAAACTGTAACGGGTTTTAGGGGCCAAGAGTAGATTTTATTCAAAACAGGATGAAGATCCCCTTAGAAAACTTCTGTAATATAACTTTGTTAAGGAGCTGGATGTAAAAGTATTCCAGCTGTTGCTAACACAAGTAACATCCAGTCATTGCCTGGTTTGATCCCAATCCAATCAAAGGTTTGACATTCCTGAAATGACAGCAGACCAATATCCCATGACTTGTTGTCAGGGATTTATTCCCTGACTCCTTTCATTTTATTGACAACAAGGAGAGAACAACAAAGACACAACAACATAGACACCAAGTTACAGACACCTGTTGTTTTGCCATTCCTGGTTTTAACGGGAATCAAACCCGGAACCTCCATAAAACACCTATTGTTAGTCAAAAATCAACTATGGAGTTTACTTTACCTATTTATGATTTTCCAATTCAATCAAATTTGGCTTTTGCTCTTCAAAAACATTTCAAAAAGGTTAGTAAGTTAAGTGCTAACGTCACTTATCACTTAGCTGCTGATTGGCTTCCTGAGACTATCTTGACGCTCTTGGATTTAATATTAGAAGATGAAACTGAGGTTCTGTTCTTAACTTTGCTTGATATTCACTATGAGCACTGCCTTAATTATCAGGATCTTGTGGCTTGTCTTGTTCCTGCTCCCTTTAAATTTATGTTTATATTAAGTCTCCAGTCCAAAATTAATGCCCATGTAACACAGGTATTAATTTTAACCATGATATTCTTGAAAATCATTGATAAATCCCTCTCTTTCCCCCCAGTATCCACTTAAATTTCCCAGCCTCTATTCTGAGGCTATTTAAGTGTGTAACCTTTACCAAACTTAGTTGTTCCAACAATAAAGATTTTATCCTACACCTGTTACTCCTCCACTATATGATAAACATATTTTTGAAGCCATGAGAGGAATTCTATTCCTATCCTGGTTTCTAGCTGAATTCTTGTCATTGGTATCCACCTTGGAAAACCCAATACCTACGGCTGACTGATACAACTCTTCTCCAGATGACGCCCATCAAAAGGAATCCTTCACCCACAGATGGTTCAAATATCCTTCTGGCCACTGGGGACGTAAATTCCAATATGGCCGTTCTTTTACTCCACCTCCTACCAAACCTGCTCTGGTTAGACCTTACACCTCCTTTTACCTCTTGACGTACTTGGTGGGTTACTATCTACTTGGTTGCTTCAGTGCTATTTTTGAAAGGTTTGCTTACCTAGGACACCTAGGACACCTTGCAATGGTCACAGTTCCTATTGACTGGGTAATAGCAGGACTGAATTTAGGGGCTTTGGCCCACCAGCTAGGGAACTTATTCCCTGCCAAGTGGGTCCCTGAAAGTTTGTTGGAACCCATCTTGAGCTTCTTACTTAGAAGTTCAGAACCAACCCCTGAAAGCTACCTGCTTTATACCACACTTATCAGGAGTTTGGTGGTCACCTTGGTTACCGCCATCATTAGCCTTACCACCTATTGTCTGGTTTACCTTTTCCTGCATACCAAGACCACCGTTGTTGCCAGAGCAATAGCTCCTCAACAGGTTCAGAACCAAACCATGGTACTAAATCAGATTTCAGCAGTATCTTCTGACAACAACAACAGAAACAAGATCCTTATGCTCCTGGACTTCTCACAATCACTGTTTGAAACATCTCCTGCACAATTCCAGACTGATGCACAGAAGGTACATCACATGGCCAAAAAGCTGACAGGCAAGGCTTGTGTTTAGTACACCAAGGCCACCCTTCAAGGGGAGAAATTACTAAACAACTACCCTGCCTTTTGCAACTCCTTGTTGTCCACTGTAGTACCGGCACAAACCACAGAAGAACTCAGAGATCTCATAATGACCTTATATCAAGGCAGAATGGCCAACAAGGACTATATTGAAGAATTATCTCGCCTCAAGGAAGCAATTGGGATGACTGATGCCAAAGCTTGCTACCTCTTTCAGAAGAAACTGTCTCCAGAACTCAAGAACTTCCTTGCCCACCATGTATTACCCAACAAGTTTTCTGAGCTTACCAAAGAGGTTTTGAAATGGTCCTCCAAGGTAAAATAGCTTCCTTCTTGGAACAACACCAAGACTCTGCCCGCCTGTAACTTACCATCCCCTGCCAAGGTTCCAAAGAGATTAGTGCCTAAACCTGGGGGAGGTTACCAGTTGGCCCCCAAAGAGAAACAACATCAAGTTTGCAAAGGACTGTGCCTCTACTGTGGGCAATCAGGTCATTCTGCCAAGGAGTGCCAGGAACTCTCCAAGGTACAATCCACTTCAGGCAATCTCCTTTCAGCCACTGTTGCAGATCCTGAAGGGATTAGACAAAAAGTTGTCCATCTAGGGATTAAGCAATGGAACAACTGCGCAGTTGCGCTATTGCATCCTGATTCCACTAGTGATAAAGACGTTTGAAATGCCCCTAAAACAGGTGTTTTATTTGCCTTTCAAACGCGCACAAGGCACAGGCTTCACTTCCAGGATTATAAATAGAACAAAAAAGTTATTTATATCTACCTCCTTAAGGAAAGCCGCAAGGAAGCGGTTGTTCTCTTGCTCAGGACTTTTAGCTGTGTCAATCCACTCTCCTCCATTTGGGAAGTTCTTCTGTCTGTGCCTCCCTGCCTCTGGTGGCAATTCTCCTGCCTCACACTATATAAGTGCAATACTATCTAAATAAATACCAGTTTTGTCTATACACCTTATTATTCTTTTGTCCTTATAGGCTGTCACTATGCCATCAACAGGTATAGTATTAAGAATTAGGTCACTGACTAACTGTTTGTAGAAACTAGCAACCCTTTGCTGCAACTTTTACGACAGCCACAGATGCCAATAAATCTTCCACTCAGTCTTACGCTCTTTTGCCCGTTTTTCTAGACCACAAATTTGGCACTACAGCCAGCTACGCACTGATTGACACAGGAGCAATGGGGAACTTCATTGATCAAGATATTTTGACTTTGTTAGGGTTTGAGACCTCAGGACTAGCCTCCTTAAGACTTGCTGAAGGTACCCCTGCCCAAGTAGGACACCTAGTCAAGCCCCTCCACGCTCAGATGGGGAACAACTCATATCACCTACCCACCTCTATGCTCTCCAACTTGGCCTTCCTGTTAGTCTTGGGATTTCCATGGTGTCAGAAAGCCAAGTTACAGTTCAATTGGGACACCAAATTAGTTATGCTTCACTCCCACAGATAACCAACCACAGTGCCTCTCAAAAAACTGTATTATCAAGTACCAAAGAACTTCACGGCATACTTAAACTCTCTACTTCTTGTGGGGAGTCCAGCACCTGATTCTATTCCGGAGGAAATTCAAGACTTAAAAAAAGTGTTTAGCGAGGAACTCTGCTCCATCCTTACTGAAAGAAGACCATCCAATTTTAGAATTGACTTGATACCAGGCTCCTCCCCCCACCTGGGAAAAGCTTTACCCCATGAACCAAGCAAAGGGAATTGTGATGAAGGCGTACCTTGACAAAAACTTAGCAAAAGGGTTTATGCGTTGATCCAACTCACCATGTTCATCACCCATGTTCTTTGTAGGGAAAGCGGGCGGGACTTTGAGACCAGTTGTGGACTTCACCAAACTAAACACCATAATCATTAAGAACCAAAACCCCTTACCATCTGCAGAGTCCCTGATCAACCAGATTACTCACGCCAAGGTTTTTTCTAAACTAGACCTCCACAGTGCTTATAATCAGATATGTATTGCTGAAGGTCATGAATGGAAGACAGAAGTTTGCACTCCCTTTGGGCTCTATGAATACCTTATGATGCCCTTTGGTTTGAGTAACACCCCTGCAGCCTTTCAATGCCAAATGTGATGAGGTACTCTTCCCTCTACCTGACGTCTGCGTGGTCATCTATCTTGACAATATTCTGGTATGCTCACAGAACAAGGAGGCCCACACAAAACACCTAAAAGAGGACCTCTAATTACTTATTGACAATTGTTTGTTCTATAAGCTTGAAAAATGCAAGTTCTTTGTCACCAAGATTGAGTTCCTTGGGTACAAGATTAACCCAGGAGGTTTTGCGGTTGCTCCCTCCAAGATACAGGCAGTCCTGGAATGGCCTAGACCTACGGCACGTACCAAGCTTTGCGGCTTCTTAGGCCTGGCAAATTTTTGCCACAATTTTATCAAGGATTTCTCTGCTACTGCTCTCCCTCTCACACACCTGACCTCCAAAAAGGTTCCCTTTGTCTGGTCTTTGGAAGCTGACCAGGCATTTGAGACCCTCAAGAAGCTTTTTAACTCTGCACCGGCTCTTCTCTTCCCTGACCCTGAACACCAATTTTTTGGACACAAACACCTCCAAATTTTCCCTTGGAGGGGTGCTGCTGCAGCTTGGGGAGAATAGTGAACTCCACCCTGTGGCGTTCTACTCCTATAAGCTGCTTGACCAAGAGAGAAATTTCCACAAGTACAAGAAGGAACTAGTTGCCATTGTCAAATCCTTGGACCACTGGCGTCACTACTTGGAAGGAAGTAAATTCCCCGTGCAAATCAGAACCAACCATAAGAACCTACTCTACTTCACTGAGAAGAGAAAGTTTAGCCCACATCTGGCACAATGGGCTATAGATCTTCTTGCCTTTAACTTCAAGATTAGTTATACTCCAGGACACCAGAATATAGTACCAGACGCCATCAGTAGACAAGAGGACTTGGATGACCCAAGCCAGTCCTACGTTAAACACAATGAACATGATATACTCTCTGAAGATCAGTTCCTCTCTCACATCATGACCTTATCTTATCTATCCACCTTGGATCAGGACATCATAGCATCCCAACTCCTTGATAAAGAGAGCACTCCTACTAGTCTTACGCTAAACAATGGATTTTGGTCAAAGAATGGAAGCCTTTATGTACCAACCAATGAACACTAACAAACAATCTTGGAAAGCTTCCATGACTCTCCTCTCACAGGACATGAAGGCATTTTCAAAACAGTCAAGAGAATCCAACAAAGGTACTGGTGGCCTAATATTCCAAAATCAGTTGCCCAATATAGCTCCACATGCGTATTGTGCGGCCGCAATAAACCCTTCACCATGAAGCCCCAAGGATTACTCAAACCACTGCCTATTCCTCCTTGCCCTTGGTACTCCATCTCCATGGATTTTATTGTGGGCCTTCCAGAAATTGACAACAAGACTGGCATCTTTGTGGTAGTAGATTGGCTAACCAAATATGCAATCTTTACACCCTTTAAGCGCGCAACGGCAGAAGACACTACCAACATGCTCTTTACTCATGTAATTTTCAACCACAGGATTCCCAACAACATCATCTCAGATTGAGGTACACAATTCACATCCAAGTTCTGGGTTTCCTAATGAAGGCATTACGGGTTAAAACTCTCATGTCCACATCCTTTCACTCTCAGACCAACAGACAGACAGAAAGGGCTAACCAAGTGCTGGAAGGGTTTCTCAGAAACTATGTGAACTTACAACAGGATGATTAGGTAATATTACTCCCACTTGCCCAACTATGCTATAACATCAATCACCATGATTCTATTGGAGTATCCCCCTTCTTTGCCAACTATGGATATAACCCTGAAGACCTTTCTGATCCTAAAACCAAAGACACTATCCCTTCTGCACACCAATGGGAAACCTCTTTACTCAAGAATCATCAACAACTCAAGGCACAACTGGAAAAGACCATCCTGCAGTATAAGATCCAAGCTGATAAACATCAAAGAACACCTGAAGACATCCAAGTGGGAGACTACGTGTTCATCAGTGCAAAGAATCTCAAACCGGACATTATGGGGCAAAAACTAGGACCAAAGAAGATTGGTCCCCTGTTGGTCATTGAATGACGCTCTGATGTTAACTTCGGACTCAAACTTCCTGCAGGCTCCTCCGCCCATGATGTTTTCCACATTAGCCTTCTGTCTAAATTCAAAGGGTTACCATTGGACATTGACCACAAGGAACCCCCTCCTATCATCTTGAACCATACTCTGGAATGGGAAGTAGAAGACATCCTCAATCACCGCACCTCCCAAGGCAAACATCAATACTTGGTAAAATGGAAAGGCTACAAGGTAGAATCCAATTCCTGAGAACCTGAAGAGAGCCTAGAGAACGCACCAGAAGTCCTCTCATGCTACAAGAAGACTCTAGAAGAGAAGGGCCTTCCTGGGGAGGATAGTGTCAGGGATGTCTTTTCCTGACTCCTTTCATTTTATTGACAACAAGGAGAGAACAACAAAGACACAACAACACAGATACCAAGTTACAGACACCAGTTGTTTTGCCATTCCTGGTTTTAACGGGAATTGAACCTGGATCCTCCAAAAAACACCTATTGTTAGTCAAAAATCAACTATGGAGTTTACTTTACCTATTTATGATTTTCCAATTAAATAAAATTTTGCTTTTGCTCTTCAAAACCATTTTAAAAAGGTTAGTAAGTTAAGTGCTAACATCACTTACTGCTTGGCCGCTGATTGGCTGCCTGAGACTATCTTGACACTCTCAGATTTAATATTAGAAGATGAAACTGAGGCTCTGTTCTTAACTTTGCTTGATATTCACTATGAGAATTGCCTTAATTACCAGGATCTTGTGGCTTGTCTTGTTCCTGCTCCCTTTAAATTTATTTTTATATTAAGTCTCCAGTCCAAAATTAATGCCCATGTAACACAAGTATTAATTTTAACCATGATATTCTTGAAAATCATTGGTAAATCCCTCTCTTTTCCCCCAGTATCCACTTAAATTTCCCAGCCTCTATTCTGAGGCTATTTAAGTGTGTAACCTTTACCAAACTTAGTTGTTCCAACAATAAAGATTTTATCCTACACCTGTTACTCCTCCACTTTCTGATAAACATATTTTTGAAGCCATGAGAGGAATTATATTCCTATCCTGGTTTATAGCTGAATTCTTGTCATTGGTATCCACCTTGGAAAACCCAACACCTACAGCTGACTGGTACAACTCTTCTCCAGATGACGCCCATCAAAAGGAATCCTTCACCCACAGATGGTTCAAATATCCTTCTGGCCACTGGGGACGTAAATTCCAATATGGTTGTTCTTTTACTCCACCTCCTACCAAACCTGCTCTGGTTAGACCTTACGCCTCCTTTTACCTCTTGGCGTACTTGGCAGGTTACTATCTACTAGGTTGCTTCAGTTCTATGTTTGGAAGATTTGCTTACCTAGGACACCTAAGACACCTTACAATGGTCACAGTTCCTATTGGCTCAGTAATAGCAGGATTAAATTTAGGGGCTTTGGCCCACCAGCCAGTGAACTTATTCCCTGCCAAGTGGGTCTCTGACACTTGTCCAGATATCCAGCTATCTGAACCCAAATCACACATGACCTCTATTATATATGATCAACTTAAGTCTCTGCCACAGTTCACACAATATATAAGCCTAATATTATCCAATAATTTACTCTTCTTATCATGCCCTGCCCCAAAGGGCAGGCTTTTTAAAACTTATCATAATTTATTTTTTTGATTGATTTAATCTTTCTTTATTTTTTAATATTAAATTTTTGAATTAATAGTTAATATTTAAGTATTTTAAAGTAATTTACCTTGTTTTACGTCAAGTGCGTTTGAATTAGCGCTGTTGTTGTTGTCTTTTGCTCTTCAGCTATTCTATTAGCTTTATATTCCCTACTTTAAAGTTAGAGAAATTTTAATTTTCACTCACTTTTTTGTAACTCCTGATTATGTTGTTGCCGCTTTCCCCCCAGATTCACGTTGCAGATCAACTTCAAACTGCTTGTATGCTTCCCCTTTCTTTCTCTTGTCATCTTCAAACTTCCCCAGTTGCTCCTCTTCTTGGCTGCTTTATCCATGGCTATCAATCTTAACTGAAAAGGCTTTTTCTTCTATAAACAAAGAGCTTTTGAAGAGTAGGATTTAAGCCAAAATTCTAAGTGATTTCTACCCTTCAATCCTTTATCAAATTTGAACTTGAGATCTTAATTTTTAGAAATTTGCACATTTTTATTAATTCATATTTTTAGTTTATTCTTTTCTTTTATTGAATAAATAGAAGTTGTAAAACAACAAGCCTTAGGCTTGTTGTATCCATTATTTTCCATTAAGGAGTCTTTTAACAGTTACATGTACCAGTTTACTGATGGAGAATATCCCAATATTGACATTTGCTTGGTTACTAATAGTTCATTATTAAATACCCTGTTTTATCTTCTTTGTTTAGGATTCTTAAATTCTATCACTCCTTTTGTAACTCAGTATAGGTTTTTAGCAGGATTCTGCAAGATTATTTTACAGACAGTTCCTACCTTTTTGTATCTTCTGAATCTTAATCCTAATGCTTTACACGCTTTAGTTTATAACCTTGCACCACTATGGGTAAGACCTTGCACTTCTTCTCTAAACATATCTTCTAAGCTTCCTCAGAAGTTGCTTTTCATCACTGGTAGCAGCTACAGGTTATCTTGACCACACCTATAAAAGAAAAATGATTGAACAGAACTGCCTACCTTTGCCCACGTACTAAACTAGGATACATCCCAAGACATCTGGAAGACATAATTTCACGCCCACAATATTGACAAAGATATAACAAGTGAATGCACTGTATTTGAAGGACTGGTCATGCCCAAAGCATGCGCCAAGACAATTAAGTACAGTTGCTCTCTACAACCACAAACAAATACACAAATGCCTATCACAGGCAAAATCACCAACACCAAGTACATTGGTATTGACAAATTCTTTGACAAAAACAAAGAAAATGTTATAAACTGAACAAAACACTCAGCTGAAAAACATTGCGCCAGCTGCATTCCCCACAAAAAATAGGTCCAGTGTTGGGAATTTTGACCAAGCAATGATGCCAATTATGACAGAGCTCACAGATTGGGGTTTCTGCAACCAAACTCATAAATTAGCAGTATAAAAACAGCAACAGTGGTGAAATCAACTGTAGGGATGCAAAAGTGAGAATCTAAAAGTGGCCAAGTCAACAATTTTAAAATATCAAAATTAAATTAAAACAACTCATCTGGAATTAAAAATTATTATGGCCATATAAAATACTTTTTATTCATTCTTTCAGCCAAAAAAGCTAAGAAAAAGTAGTTACTTTATTATAAAAAACCATTTTGAAAATTTAAAAAGTGAAAACTTGGCCACTTTTAGATTTTCACTTTTGCATTCCTATAGTTGATTCTGCCACTGTTGTCATAAAATTCAATCATGCTAATTATGACAGAGCCTGCAGATATGAATTACTGCTGCCAAACAACATAAATTGGTAGTATAAATCATATGCATATTGGATCAGCAGTAGTCTGCCAAACCAAACCATAAATCAGCCAATGGTAAGCGCCGCCACAGCATTTAGGGATACATGATTTGCCGCTGCGCCACTTTAAAAATACACAAGCACCATCTGGCAACTGGGTTAGGCACCAAAGCGCCAAACTACTTTTACATCAAGCACCAACTGAAAATTATTGCAAGTGCTACCTGGCAAATATTGCAGGCGCCAAGGCGCCGCTTTACTTTTACATCAAGCACCAAGGCACTGGGTTCAATTCCCCATAATCTTGAGTTCCCATATTTATCACATTAATACGCATTAAGCTTGGAGTATTTCAGGAAAGCAGGAAGTGATTCTGAAGTAACTAAATTATTCCATGCCAGCAAGGATCACCTGTGCTGTGCTGGGTGAAGATGAAGATATTCTATAGGTTGTCGTGCAATAAGCGCCAAACCTAGATTTATAATTACCCAAATTAGGGGGGTGTTAGAATGTCCTAGAAGACATTGCTAGCAGCCCAGAGATTACCCTTGTAGAAGGTATAAGAAGAATTAATCATTTACAATAAAATCATCTTTAAACCATCTTTATTTTATCTTTAATCTGGTTGACCTTTATCCTAATCCATAAGTGCTTCTGCGCAATCAGAAGCCATGGCTGGGCAATAATCATGGTTCCATTCAATCCTGGCTCTTCTGATACAATACTACTCATATTTTCACATATGACTGTATTAAAGCAAATGTCCTGTGCTATAATCTCAAATAATTATGGCACTGTATTGCAAAAAAGCGCGACACCCAGGAAGCCAGCAAACACCTGTACAAGGCCGCAGCTAACTGGTTTGCTACTTAGATTGGCTCAAGAACCAACAACAAGCTTGACAACTGAAAAGAGTTCAAAGCTGACATTAACCACAACTTTTGCATCACTGAATCCCTCCAAGACATTGCAATAAAGCTCAGCAATCTTCCCCAGAAGACCACTGTCACAGCCCATGTCAATGAATTTGAAGAGATACATAAAAAGATCTAAAACCCAGCACAAGCTAACAAGTGCACACAATAGCCTCATTCATCAACAGAATGAAACCCTTGGTTGCTTCCCTCATATGCCCAGAGGCCAACACCTCCATGCCTGCGCTCATTGCAGAAGCCAAGTGCACAGAGAAATGTGCAAATATGGAATATGCAGTGCTCAGCGGCAACTGCTCCTCCAATGGCAACAGAAGAGATAGTTCCAATGGCAACAAACTCTAAAACTCCAACCACACCAGTAACAACAGCAACTTCAATTGAAACAACTGCAATTGCAGCCAAAGTGCAAGTTGCTCCTGCGCCAAAAAGGAAGATACTATCAAAGCAAACAATGCTGAAACAGAAACCTGCTATGAATCTGACCCCACATTTTCTGACCTCAAAAATCTCAAAACAGAGGAACAGGGAAAAGAGGAGGGGGAACAGGCTAAAGTGCCCCTGTCACCCCCCAAACTGACAAGAAATTAAACCAAGGTGAAAACTTTACTGTACACATCCCATGTGTCCCACAATCCTCCATTTTTATGAACTTAAAAATTAAAGATTGCTCACAACTTCTTGTCTACCCATGCACTTATAAATCACATAAAGATAAAGTTTGATTTGACTCTGGTGCACAACACACTATTATCAGCAAACATTTTGTAACCAAGTACAAAATACCAGTTGTCAGATCCAACTTCAAATATGCCAGAATGACAGACAAATCAAAAGTTTGACTTGAAGGCAAAATAACTCCTTCAGAATTGACCTCCAAGGCATAAAAACGTTCATCAAAGGACTTGTCATGACCAACATAAACTATGACCTTGTAGCAGTCATGTACTGGTTCACCCAAGTGAACCCAAGCGTATGTTGGAAAACAAAAACCATGACCATCAAACGCAACAGAGTCAATTTCAATATCCTCAAAGAACCTAACAATCTCATCCTAAGAGACACAGTTTCTGTCCAAGTCATAAACCAATTCAACTCAGAACATCTAACCAAAGACAGCACCCTCCACATAATGAGATACACCAAATTCAATAATATGCAAACAACCAAGATTCAATGCCCAGAACTTGTGGCACTCCTAAACAATTATGCTCATGTATTCAAGGAAGAACTCAGAGTTACCACCCAAACGTGGAGTCAAACACGGCATCAACCTATGTAAAGCCATGCCTAAACCTGCACCCCTCTACAAACTCTCCCCCATGGAGACACCAACCCTCAAAAACCATACTGAGGAAAACCTGGCCAAAGGGTTCATTTGTCCATCAGAATTCCTGTGGGGGCAGCAGTTTTCTTCATAAAGAAAAAGGAAGGCTCACTCTGTCTGGTAACAGACTAAAGAGCTCTCAATGCAAGCATAGTAAAAAATAAATATCCCCTTCCAATCATAGAGCATCTATTTTCAAGGCTCTCAGGAGCCAAAATTTCTCCAAAATTGACCCCACCTTGGGCTACAACAGTAAATTCACTGCCACCTTTGGCCTTGGATCAAACCATTTTTCCTTTCTGCACCAAAAAAGGGCCAAAAATAACAGTCAAGTCACTTAATTCTCAGGGAGATTTAGCCCATACTGTTGATGAGAGACTTGTCCTGGCCTACCCTGCAGATCCCCCAGCTCTGGTTGTTCCAGCCTGGGAAGAAACACTGATCAATTTGGACTATTTGTTGGCATGGTATTGCCTTCTCTTAAAAACTATCAGGAACACCCAATCAAACAACGCCATATCAAAAACCAGAAATTCAAATGAATCTGAACTGGTCAAGGTGCCTTCCAGCCAATCAGGTGGATCTGTGGAAATTAACCTGGGGCTCTCCAGCACCCCTGGCCTTGGACAGAAATTTTTTTCCCTTAGCCAATCAGATGCAATATTTTGTGGTCATGTGATCTATTTTATGGCAGCTCACCCCCTTTTTACAATGCCAGGAGACTTTGAGTCCCCTGCTTGTCAATTTTAAATTCAATAAATCTTAAGCTTTGCTTAAGGCATACAACGCCCTAGTCTTTTGTTCAGTTAGCTCTATTTGGAGCTCCCCTATTTTCAAAGTAAAAGTGTTAGTTGTTGTTTTCATTAAACTTACCACTATACGGTGCATTTCAAACCCGGCAATCACTTCAAACTCTCTAATCAAAGAGTTAGTACCTAGTCATTGTGATTTTCACTTACGCTTTTGAATTCCAAGTTCAAACTTAAAATTTAAATTTAAAAGCTCTTATATTCTTCATTGTTAACTTGGGTTTCCTTCTTTGATTTATCTAATTTTGAACCTGTCCTTGCTTTACGCTTGCCCGCAATATCTGGGACCATTGAAAAGGCTCCCAAGTGTTTCCTCCTGCACCACCCTTGGTTTTAGATTGCAGCTGCCTTCTCAACCAAACTTCTATAGATTTGAGACCCAAATTTTATACCGCTGAATTTGGAATTACTTGGGGATTTTAACTATGATACTCCCAGTTTAAAAATTTATGGTGTTTTCTCTGGCCCCCTTTTTGCTCCTCCTTTAGACCACCTCCCCTGGCCTATGGTCACATGTCTCTTCTTCTGCCCATCTTGTGGGGGATAATCCTTCTAGTCTCCTGCACCTCCCTGGTGAAATTTTCACCTCTGGGGAGGCTGTAGTCAAGAGCTTAACCTGCAATAACCTGGACCTCCATGCTGATGACTACGCTGTGCCTGCCCCCACATTGGAGGAAATGCCAGTGTCTACCCCTCCTAGCTTAGATGGGAACAACTTGGTACCTCTCCAAATACCTGTGAAGCTGTCTCCTGCCCCCACTTGTACGCCCTGGTTGCTTGCTGGACTAGCTCTGATGGAACTGAATGCTTACTTCCCTCAGTTGTCCCCTGTGTCCTCTCTCTGGTCCCCTCTCCAAGCGGCTTTCCCAGTACTCCACTGGGCAGCATCCTGGTGGCTCATCTCACCGGGATGTGAGCCAAACTTTGTTAGTTTAACCCCCTCTCTCACAATAGCCAAGTAGAAGTAAAAGAAAGGGACATACCAAAAACTGCATTCCAAACTCAATTTGGATCCTTTGAGTGTAGAGTAATGAACTTTGGGTTAACCAACACTCCTTCAACGTTTGTCACTATGATGAACCAAGAACTAAACATCCTTTTAAATACATGTTGCTACCTTGAAAATATTATAATATTCTCAAAAACCAAAGAGGAACACCCCACACATGTCTGCAAGACACTTGATTGACTTTCAAAGCACAAACTCTATGCAAAGCCTAGCAAGTGCCAATTTATGGAAAATGAACTCTTGTTCTTGGGCCACATTGTATCTGATGGTGGCATCAAACCATACCTGGATAAAATAAAAGCCATAAATAACATGCAGCACCCAACCTCCATTAAACAAGTTTGATGTATTTCCTTAGATAAGCTACCATTCCAAGAAATCATCTAAGACTGCATATAGCTCACCACACTAATCAATACACTAAAAAATGGTAATGGTAAAAATAAATTCATTTGGACACCTGAATTTGACAAGAATTTCCAGCTACTAAAACAAGTTTTGATTGAAGCAACAATCTTGCAATACCCTAATACCAATGGGTGTTACAATCTTAAGTTGGATGCCAGCAACACCACCAATGGCGCAGTCCTACACATTTTCCAGCCAGGACAGCAAGACTTCCTGCCAGTATGTTATGAGAGTAGAAAACTAACCAACACTGAGCAGAGATACCCTATACATAATAAAAAATTGCTAGAAATATACCACACATACAAGAAATAGAGATGTTACTTAGAAGGACATTTAAACGTCTGAGTACTAAATGACCATAAATCCCTAATCTACTTTAAAACTCAGAACACACCCACACGTCAACAAGGCAAATGGGTGTACTTGATTGAACATCTTAATATCAGAATCAAGTACAAAAGGGGGCAGAGCTGGTCACAGCTGATGCTCTCTCTAGGCTATGCTAACCTAGAGAGAATCATCCTAACCACCTGGATTCAGATTGGCCCAATCTATAAAACACTGAGTATAAAACCAAAGGCAAAGATTCCTCAGCCCACCAGTTAACTCATGACACACTAGTAAGAAATGAGAAATATTTTTATGTGTCAAATGGTAAAGTATATTGTATCATCAAAGACAAACACATCCCCTACATTCCCCTTTCACAAAGAGTTGATACTATCCTCAGACATCACCGCCTACTGGGGCACACAAAGGCCAATAACCTATACCTCACTCTAAAAGAAATAGTATGATGGCCTAACCTAAAACAAAACATCATTGAAGTCCTAAAGAAGTGCACAGCATGTGAAAAATACTCAAGCACTGTCAAGATTTTTGGATCTTGAGGAAGAATAGATATAGTTTTTATTAGTTGTATTATGCATTTTGGGATAGGGAGATCTTTATGAAAACAGATGCACTTCCAATTGGTGTGGATGGGTGCTGAAACAGGCTGTGTTTTTTTGCTGCTTGATCCAAGTGACATAGGAGTCCTGTGGTCTTTGGGACGCAACACCGTCTTTGGTGGTTTGGCAGGATTCCAAAGTAACAATAATACACTCTTATTGTACTTGACAGTACTACTATTTGGCTTAGTAGTAATGTTGATGATGATTATTTTTCTCTGCCTTCCAAGTGATCTTGGAAGGACTTTTTATAGTGTTAAGCTAGCGGCCAGACTGGCAGTTAGCTGCAGAAAACTCTTACTAGCTAACCTATCATCCCCAAGCTACTAGTTTCATCCCCAGAGTTGGATTCCAAACCTGAATAAGGTTTTGGAATGAGGTAATATTCTAGGCTTCTGATTTCTCCTCTTCAGCCTAGATATCCCTTGACTTAGTTGCAGTCAACTAAGTCAAAATCCATAGCCTGGGCCCCGTCTTATTTTTGGTCTAGTGTGCAAGATTTGCCCGGGCAGTCTTCTGTCTCATTTCTTGGTGAAACATGATGTTTTTATTTTCCCGCCTTTATTTTGTAGGGTGGTTTTGCGTCTGTTTTGGGATTCCAGAATGCCTAGCATCTAATTATAGAAGCTTCTGGATTGGCCTGTGACCTGAGACCAGGAATGTCTCAGGTGTCTTCTAGATTCAAACTATAACAATCTTGATATAGTTTCTCTGTATTCCGGAATAGAAGTCTCAACCTGGCTGTGGCCCATCTATTGTTAGCCAAATAGCTTTAGTGATGGGAATATGGATCAGTCAACCCTGATAGATCAGGATTTCCTGAAATTTCCCCACACTTGACTGAGCTATATAGTTTTGGCAAATAACTCTAGCACTGGAATATAAGCAATACTTCTAATTACTTCAGTATATCCTACAAGACTGACACCCACCAGATGGTGGCGCAGATGTCAGAAGGAGACCATTGTCATTTTTGTGGGCTTTCCAAGGAGGCCAAGGTGGCATTGCTATGTGGGCTTTATCAAGTAGATAGTGGCTCACTATGGTCTGGATTAGAAAGTTCAGTACCTGGTGAGAATAGTGATGAGATTCCAGTGGAGGATTCAACCACTGGGCGTTCTTCTGTTAGTGGTGAAAAGCGCCTTGGTGAGACCCAAGCTAGCTCAGCGCATACCCACACCTGTAACTTGGAGAGGGAACCTTTAGTAGTAGACCCTCATTCTGGTACCTTTACTTATTGCTTGGTGGATGGTAATCTGCCTAACCTTAATTCTGTGACTTTTCTCCAATTGGGTAAAGAGGGATTCTCCATTTCCAAACTTTATTTGGGGATGGATATAATTCCTCAATTCCTCTTTGTGGTGATGGCCCAGCATCTGTGCAACAATCTCAAGCAGCACATTACTCATTACAGTGATGTTTTTCATAGTGTTAATGATAATGACCTGGCAGGGCGGCTGGGGGAGCAGTTGGCAGACCTCTTAGTGGGGACTGGAGATGCCGGCGGGGTGGACAAGGCCTGCCAAAGCTATGTTCTGGACTTTGGCTTGCAGGTGTTTTCTTCTTGGTGTGGCGCTCTGGAGGGGTTTCCTTTGCTGTATTTGTCACTGGGTGTTGACAACTCAGATGCACGGGATGGCCTGATGTTGTCTGTACATCAGCTGGAATGGGGAGAAGTGTAATACCCAAGATTGAGGGTAAAACTTTAGTAACATAAGATGGCAGGTTAGGCAGTTCAAAGCCGTTCAAGGGGTAGACAATTGGATAGAAGTTGACTGCCTGACAGAAGGCTTTGGCAAGGATGTTGCATTATCTAAGGCTGAAATAAAGGTACAGTAGCGTAGCTGCAGTGATCACATAAGTATCCAAGTTGGGAGTTGGGTGAGATGATGCCAGGGGTGTCCACGGGTTCAAAACCATTGATTTGAGATGAGTTGGCTCATTGTACAATATCCCTTTTGATCCCTGTGGTTCAGGACCATATTGAGCATTGGTTGGCTGGTGGCCCCCTATCCCAAGGTAAGCTGTCAAGACAGCTGTGAAGATGATGTAGTATATCTTCTGACTTGGGGAGGGGTAATGGGTTTAGTAAGGTTACTTGCTTAGCCTGGGTAAAGGATTGATTAATGTGATAATATTGAGGAGGATATTCACTCAATGATATCACAAACTATCAGTGAGGGGTTTGTCTTTATTTATACTAGTGGGCCTGCAAGGCATGATTATTGGAAGGCATAGCATTGGGGAACCAAGATTATGAGTTGCATCTGTTATTCCCTTTTCTGAATTGGCTTGGGTGGCTGGCAATTGAGAAGGTTTGGCTGGATCCAAGTTTGCATTGGCATAGTGCAAGTTTGGTCTTCTTCATGTGTCCAAATTCAATTGCTAAATTTGGTGCATGATTTCCATTGTTGGATAGCCTGTCAGTCCATTCCCCATTTGGTAGGCTCCCAAATTGGGCGGCAGTTCCTACCAAGTTTGGCTTTGGGGAAATTGCCTTTCCTTATTTCCCAATCTGGATATTTCCCAAAGGAGTGGATGGGGACTGGCCTGCTGGCATGAGAGGGCAAAGGCTGGCAGGTGGCAGGCTGGCCCATGAGTGCCTGGTTTGAGGGTGTCTTGCAGGTGGGGCAGGCAAGAGTGGTGGGCGCCTGTGCAGTGGCAGTGGGCATCTGCTTAATGGCAGCAAGCGTCTGCGTGTTGGCAGCAGGCAACAGCTTGGTAGTGGTGGGCTTCTGCGTGGAGGCGGCAGGGGCCTGCATGGTGGCAGCAGACATCTGCTTGGTGGCAGCAGGTGCCTGCACATTGACAGCGGACAACGGCTTGGTTGTGACAGGCTTTTGTGTGTGGACAGCAGGGGCCCACGCGGTGGATGTGGACATCTTCTTGGTGGCGGCAGGTGCCTGCATGCTGTCAGCAGGTGACTGCTTGGCTGTGACAGGCTTCTGCATAGTGGTAGTGTGTATCTGCTTTATGGCAGCAGATGTCTGCACGTTGGTGGCGGACATCTGCATGTTGACAGTGGATGTCTGCTCGGTGGCGGCAGGCGCCTTCACATTGGCAGCGGGTGAAAGTTTATTGATTACACAACTGTAAGTGTCAGGAATATTCCTGACAGAAGCCAGCCATACTGTGGATCAAGATGTTGTATGCAAACACAGAGGCAGGCAAGAAGAGAAACCATTCTAAAGTTTGGGTGTCAGCCAACTTACGCAGAATGTTGACCAAGGTGCTGTTGGCCCTCTCAACCATTCCATTAGATTCTGGATGGTATGGTGTGGAGAGCAACCCCCTCACGCCCATGAGCTCATTTAATTTGGAAATCACATGAGCAGTGAAGTTTGCTCTGTTGTCAGTAAGAATGAACTGAGGGCAGCCATGTCAATGGATGATCTGTTCCAACACAAACCTGGCTGTTGATTTGGCACTGACGTGCTGAAGAGCTCTGGCTTCTACCCATTTGGTAAGGTGATTAATTGCTACAATAATGTAGTGCAAACAACCAACACACATGGGCAGAGGCCCAACCATGTATATGCTAATAGTATGCCAAGCAACCTTGAGCTCTACTGCTTTATACTGGTGCTTCCCAGTAAAAGGTTTCTTGTTTTGACACTCCTTACAGTAAGTCAGGGTCTCTTTAACGTCAAGGAGGAATGACTCCCAGTAATAGTGTTGTTGAAGTTGGTGGACTGTTTTTCTCAAGCCACCATGGCCCACAGCTTTGTGGGAAGTCATTACCAGGTCTGGCCGTTTTGAAGGCCTTAGGAAAAGGTATTTAACACCCCCGTGGTACTTATATGATTTCTGGTTCTCAACCTTACAGTCTTTTTGGAGCTCTTGGAGGATGAAATGTACTTTGTCTGGTTTGTCCTTGAACTGGTTGTTGAAAATCTTATTTACAGTATGTCAGCCTGGGTTGCTACTATAGCAACTGTTGGTAGTCTTATTAAGCAGTCAGCGTTCTGGTGGTTGGCGCCTGGGCAATAGACTATAGTGTAATTGAAAGCCTGGAGCTTTAATGCCCATTGAGACAGGCGTCTTTCTGACTCTTTAAGGTTTGGTAGCCATCTGAGACTAGCGTGGTCTGTGACCACAGTGAAGTGTACCCCATGCAAGTATACCCTAAATTGCTTGTAGGCATATATCACAGTGAGGCATTCCCTTTTGGTGACTGTGTAGTTCTGCTTATTTATGTTCAGAGAGCAGCTAGCATAGACCACTGGGTGTTCTACCCCAGTGTTGTCCAATTTTGAAAGATCAGCCCCTAGGGCAGATAATGAAGCATCTGTATGCACCACAAAAGGTTGGCTAAAGTCTGGGTACATTAATACTGGGCTGGAAGACAGGCTGGTGCAGAGGGCATCAAACCTGTCTTGACATGCTGCTGTCCATAGGAAGGGAATTCCATTTTTTAGTAGATGAAACAGGGGCTTGTCAGTATGCGCAAAATTGGGGATAAAACAATGGTAGTACCCTACCATCCCCAAAAAGACCTGGATGTCGTGTTTGCTTTCTGGTTGCTTCATCTTGGTGATAGCCTCCACTTTGGCTGGTTGGGGGCAGAGTCCAGTTGTATCCACAACAAATCCAAGGTACTCCAACTGATCCTTAAAGAATTGACATTTTTGGGGTTTGATCTTCAAGTTGGCACCTGCCAATCTCTTGAATACGGCCTCCAGGTGCTCAAAGTGCTTTGTAAAAGTTCTTGAAAACACTTTGATATCATCCAGGTAAACTAGGACACAGGAGAGCTTGAGATTACCTAGGATAGCGTCCATGGCCCGTTGGAAGGTTGTAGGCACATTACATAACCCTTGTGGTATTTGAGTTGGCTGGAAGAGGCCTTGAGAAGTGATTATTGCGCACTTCTCTTGTTCCTCTGGTGGAAGTTCAATCTTCCAGTACCCTGATATAAGGTCCATGTCAGAGAAGTACTTGGCTCCACCTAGAAAATCTAGTGTGTTGTCAATCCTGGGCAGCAGGTATGAGTTCTTCTTTGTAATCAAATCCAGGCGTTAGTAGTCTATGACTACCCAGTTACTTCTGTCCTTCTTTTTTACTATCAGGATGGGTGACGCCCAAGGACTCTTGGATGGAATCAACATGCCTCTGTCTAGAAGTTGCTGGATTTCATTGCTCACAGTTTCTTCACTGGCCTTCAAACATCAAATTGGTTGGAGGCAGACAGGTTTTTATCTCCTGTGTCTATGTGATGGGTGACCTCATTGGCACACCCCAGGTCAAATTTGTCCTCCACAAATATGCAACGGTATTTTTCAAAAAATGCACTGGCTTGCTCCCCTTCAGTATCATTGAGGGAAGATAGGTTGGCCAGTGGTGTGGTCACATATGCGGCAGTTTCAACTTGATAAGGCAATCCCATCTCTTATAAGTCTCCAATACACTCAAAACTGTCCAGATCTTCAACTGGCAGAAGATAGATAGTTCCTATAATCTGGTTCTTTTTGATTTGGATATTGTGCCCTTGAAGATTGACCAGCAGGACATGAATTTTGCCATGTCCAGGAATGATTATCCCAGGGACAATACACGGTTCAAATCTTGAATGTCCCCATGGCTGATGAACTTCACCATATAGTCCTGCGGGGATGTCTAAGGTTAAACCTGTGTTCACAATCTGTTGTTGGCCAGATTCCAGTGTAATAGTTGATTGTGAACAGAGAGGAATTCCTTTGTGCTTCTTGATCTGGGTGTGTAACCATTTCCCCTTTTTTCCTGTACAGGTATAGGGAACTGCCACCACACTGTCCTTATACGCCAGATTAATGCTAGGTTTTACCTTAGCTGGTGGTTTTGTGTCCTGTGTGTAGTACAGTGTGATGGTCTAGCAAAGGATAGTCAGAGTGTTGTCTTTCATGTCTAATCTGACCCTTTATTTACATAGGAATACAGTACCAATGAGTATGTCATAATTTTCACTGGGAAGGACCACTGCAGGAGAGGACATTGTGATGGAGCCAAAGCGCATTGGCAGAGCGCTGTAAGCTCCTTAAGACATGGTGGTGTGTTTTCTGGAAGTACCATATAATCTGGTGTGCACAATATCAGGGGCAATACCTAGCTTCCTGACAAGGCGGGTGGACACAATATTGATAGGGGTGCCACCATCTATTATGGCACACACCTTGACTTTATTAACAGAAATATCTGTGTAAGTACATTCAGAGTAGAGTTCAGGGTGTAAGTTTAATACATGTACACCCAAGGATGCCAGAGTATCAAAGTACTTCTTGAGACTTTGGCCAATCTCAGAGAAGTTGACATCAATTGTCTCAATGAGAAGGGAGAATTGAACTCCCTTCAAGGAAGGTAGATCACTGGCTACACTGAGATCAGAAACAAGGCAAGTTTCCTGGACTTGAGCCGTGTAAAGTTTAGAAACTGTCTCTAAAGCGTTTGGTGTGACCTTCCTTGGGCGTCCCCTACCTCTGGAAGGAATGGCATAAAAGTTGTCTGACACAAGCATGTGTAAAGAATCTTCTTTGAATTCCAGTTTGGGGGCAAAGTGGGACAGCAGACTGACCAAAGACAAATCTAATATTGATGCCTCTGGTGTTGTTGTCTCAGAGGGAGCTGTATTAGCTTCAGCTGCCTCTGATGGCTGGCAGTCTGATTCTTTTGGAATAGGAGAAGTGACAGACTAAGTATATTCCTCTACTAACCCGCCTTGGCTTTTCCTTGGTCATCATGTTTTTGGTTGACAATCACATTTACTGAGGAATCACTCCCTTTTCCCTTGCAAGCGCTGGCCCAGTGCCCTTTTTTACCACACTTGTTGCAAGGACCTGTCAGTTCCTTGGCTTTGTAGTTGCTTCCTGATTTATTGTTGGATTTGGGAGTAGCATTGTTGGACTTGGGCTTGCAAGTCTTATCCTTGGTGGGGGTAGATGAGCAATTATACTGTCCTTTATTTGGGGCTCCAAACTGGGCCCCAAGGTGGCTCAAATAGCTGGTGATCTGTTGGGTTGAGCTAGATTGATCCAGAACGGGGAACATGACATTGGTTAACTCTCTGTATGGCTGCAGTGCACGTCCCATGGTGATTCTGCAGTCCAACTCAGATAGGACACCGGTGCCTAGGAGAACCTGCGCTTCATGATAGAAGCAGTCCGCAAAGTCCTGAACAGACTCATATTTTTTGAACAAAATGTTACTTAACTCCACCTTTTGAGCTTGCAATCTGGTTTCACTACCAAATTTCTCAATAACGGCTTGGTGTGCATCTTTATAAGTCCAATTGTCCAGTAGTAGGCAGGGCATGATGTCGTCTACACAGGTGGGATCAAGAGTGTTTATGAGGGTGGTTGCCTTCATATGGTTGCTTGCACCTCTCATGGACATTTCAAAGAAGCAGATGAAAGTTCAAATGTTTACATTTCAATCAAACTTTGGCAGGTTAAGCGGCTTAAACTTATGATCAGGGATAGTCAGTTCTGTGGCTTCCTTTCTAGTGGTGTTGGTATTACCAGCACACAGTACTGACAAGGGAGTAAGAGGAGGCAAGGCTGCCACTCCTCAAGGAACTCTACAGGTGTCACCTGAGTTGTTACTCATATGATCATGAGAGAGGTCAAAGAAGTCAGGTGATGAAGAATTTTTCTGCTGCTCCGGACTTGATGCTGGTACAGGCGTCACTCTTTGGCCTAAAGACGTGCTACTTTTGGAAGAGGCTATATTTTCCAATCTAGCCAGTCTGGCTAACACATTAGCCTCAAATTCCTTACATGAGGTTTTTTTTTCTGTGTACCTTCTCTAGTAAAGAACTGTAGTTGTTCTCTGCTGTTAATACCATATTGGATAAAAGATCCTGGCGGCTTAACAGTTCCTTGGTCTGGAATTCAGCGGCAGCAAGATCATGGCAGAGCCCTGCTATGTATTTGTACAGCTTGGATGCTAAACTCTGTGCATCTTTTACTGCGTCCCATAGCTTCTTCTGGTCCTTGGTGTATTTGGCATGATCCAGACAGCACTGATGGTCCTCCTGTTTATCATGAACAGGATGTTGGCTATGGCTAGTGGTCTTTATTTTGTTGACCATTTCTGCAATTCTGTTGACGTAATTAACTACCTCAGAGTGACAGGCGTCCTGATTAGTGCAGTTGTCTCTGATTGACTGGCGCAAGTCCTCCTTCTGGGTAACAAGATCTGCATGATCTTGGCTGCTTGGCAACATCTGCACGTGACGGCTTAAGGTTACACAATGGTTGGTTACATCTGCAATCCATTGTGCACTCAGGCCTTGATTATCCAGGACACCTCCCATAAGCTGGCCAACCTGCTTGTTGAATTGGTTGACTATCTTGTCTACCCTACCATAGGCAAAGGCAGTGGAGTCACATAGATCTATCACAACGGTCTGTACATTTGTGAAGCTGACGTTCAGTTGACTTACCAAATTAAAGTTGGCCAACTGTAGCTTGGAGCAAAAGCGGTTGAGCTCGTTCAACTCCAGCTCCTGCCTGGCAACCAGTTGTTGAAGATGTTTGATAGCTGGGTGCACAAAATATGCAAGCATCTCTTGGACCCTGTTCTGATTTAGTTTGAGAAGCTGCCCCAGTTGAGTGCAAGTGACATCCTAGTATCTGTGGAAATTGTTACTCAGGTTGTTGGTGGTACCATCAATCTGGAACAAATTGAACTTGGTGTTGCCCTGGGGATTATTGAGATTATGTCTACCATGTTGCAAAGCTTGCAAGATGACATGTACCTCTTCTATGTTATATTGTTGTTGGCCCATGGCAACAGAAGTCCCTGTAATGTCAAGCTGGATTATATCCAGCGGAAGCGTGGGTGCTTCATATGGAGTCAGCTCTAACAGGAAGGATTGATCTTGCTCAGTGTTGCTGGTCTCCATGTATCCCCCCCGTACTTATCAACAAAGCCAGGGGTCAACAAGGGCAAGGCAGCACCTTGACTTGACACCAATGAAAACATGTTTTTATTGTGAGCATCACTGTCAAGATTTTTGGATCTTGAGGAAGAATAGATATAGTTTTTATTAGTTGTATTATGAATTTTGGGATAGGGAGATCTGTATTAAGACAGATGCGCTTCCAATTGGTGTGGATGGGTGCTGCAACAGGCTGTGTTCTGTTGCTGCTTGAGCCAAGTGATATAGGAGTCCTGTGGTCTTTGGGACGCAACACCGTCTTTGGTGGTTTGGCAGGATTACAAAGTAACAATAATACACTCTTATTGTACTTGACAGTACTACTATTTGGCTTAGTAGTAATATTTATGATGATTTTTTTTCTCTGCCTTCCAATTGATCTTGGAAGGACTTTTTATAGTGTTCAGCTAGCAGCCAGACTGTTTTTTAGCTACAGACAACTCTTACTAGCTAGCCTATCATCCCCAAGCTACTAGTTTCACCCCCAGAGTTGGATTCCAAACCTGAATAAGGTTTTGGAATGAGGTAATATTCTAGGCTTCTGATTTCTCCTCTTCAGCCTAGATATCCCTTGACTTAGTTGCAGTCAACTAAGTCAAAATCCATAGCCTGGGCCCCATATTATTTTTGGTCTAGTGTGCAAGATTTGCCCAGGCAGTCTTATGTCTCATTTCTCAATGAAACAGGATGTTTGTATTTTCCTGCCTTTATTTTTTAGGGCGGTTTTGCGTCTGTTTTGGGATTCCAGAATGCCTAGCATCTAATTATAGAAGCTTCTGGATTGGCCTGTGACCTGAGACCAGGACTGTCTCAGGTGTCTTCTAGATTCAAACTATAACAATCTTGATATAGTTTTTCTGTATTCCAGAATAGAAGTCTCAACCTGGTTATAGCCTGTCTATTGTTAGCCAAATAGATTTAGTGATGGGAATATGGATCAGTCAACCCTGATAGATCTGGATTTCCTGACAAGAACCAAAGCTCCACAACCTACAGTTAACCCAGTACCTGACCCAGAACAATTTAAGGTTTAGGGGCTGGACATAGTGGGATCTTTCCCAGAAAGTAAAACAATACAACAATTCCTAATTGTAGCCATCAACTTTGCTATACACTGGCATTTCTGCTAGGCAACAAAGAATCACAAGGCATAAACAGTAAATTTCTTCATCAAAGAGGCAATAATAGCCAGCTACAGAACTCCAGACTACATCATAAATGATGGAGCCACAGAACTATCAGGACACTAGTAAATAACAATTTAAAATAAAAAATATCAAACATTCTACAACCTTGCCCTATAGGCCACAACCCAACGGCAGAGTTGAACACCTAAACAGCAGTTTCATTAGAACCCTGGAGAAAATAATGGATGGCAAAGCCAGAGACAGATGTTCACTATATTTGAAACTGTCAGGGAGCCAGTCATAGGTAGAGGCATTGGGTGGCTTGGGGTGAGGTACAGCCAAGCCGGCAGGTAAGGCCCACCATAGAATGGATGCTAACTTGATAATGTAAGAGACAGATCACCTGAGCAAGGACCATGGTCCGGAGTTGGGGACCATAGAATCCACCGACCATTTCAAAGTAATATAGAGTACTCCAAACAGTTGGGTAGAGGTGGTCTCAGCAGCGGCAGGGGATTCCAGTGGGCGGTCTGGTCTAGGGGTTAAGGGCAGAGTCATGGGAACAAAGTACACTTGTAGGTAGTTGTACTTGTCTTTGAACAATAAAGGCGGTATCTCAATCCTCTTTCCTTTGTGTCCTACGTAGTTGGTACTTCTAGTCCTTGCCAAGGGATTGGCAATGAGAATGGTTTCCAATTCATACTCTGAATAGGCCAGGTTGGGGGTATTCAGTAAAGTGCACAGGTCTAAAGGGGGCTCCCAGGGGACCGTATAATGCCTGGGGCAATTTGGCAGGTTGGTCTCTGGAGGGGGCGATGGCCTGGTAGTCTACTTGACTGGAATTAAGATGGAAGATCACTAAGACCAGATAGGGTAAGATTTGTTTGAACCAAAGGTTCATAAAACTTTATTATCAAAAATGACAATGTGGTCATCACCATACCGCTGAGGTTTTTATACCATGGGACTTTGCTCCTTTGATTTTTGAAGGGTTCAGGTTTGCAGACAAGGCACTGACAGGGCATGGATCTTGGCTTTGAGTCTTGAGGGCGGCAGATCCAGGTTGTGCCTGCTCTGGCAAATAGAAGTGGCAATGCTTTTTTCTGCCGCCACTGTTTACTATGTCACCTGAGTAGTTCAATTATACTACCCCTTCTGGACGGAAGGCTGGCAGTTGCTGGTGGTCATTGGCAGAGTTAAAAATAGGTTTTGTTTTAACCTCATTAAGGCAAGCTGCAACCTCTGCATAGGTTTGAATCTTTGATGGCCCAAGGTTGGCATCAATCTGGTGCCCATTTGGGGAATTGTCCTTGGGAGACTGGCGGGCCTCAGAGTAACTCATAACTTGGGTTTGCAATTTAGCAAGTGGGTGGGTTCCTGTCCACTTTGTGTGACTTGAGTAGCCTTTGGAGGTTCAGGGTTTGATTCCAGGGTTTCCAATGTTGATTTTGAAACTCCAGTATTAGCTATTGGCAGGTTGGCAGTAGGTTCTTCCCCAACCTCTGTTAGCCAGGTTACATCTCCTTTGTAGGTATGGGTCTTCATTGGCGCCAGTTTGGTGGCAGACTGAAAACTATCCAGAGAATCCTCTGTAGTAGGCCAGCGGGTTGCAGGGTAATTTAATGATTCAATCCTGTGACTTAACGGATCAGCAGGTCCTGTACTGTCCTAGAGAGTTTGATCTGCTTTCAGGGAACTGGGGCTCAAATCTTGGGTTTTCAATACAAGTATTGAAATTTCATTCATGACAGAAGCATACATTATTAGTATCTTGGATATGCACTAACCAAGGGAAAGGTTACTCACCACTTGAGTTAACATATGGATACAAACCAGAGATAGCCACCCAAAATAACTAACCTCATGTGAAGATTCCCTCAGGGAAACCCCCCACAGTGGAACAAGTCCCAGCAATTCAGCACATACAGCTCAAAGTCAAGATAGTGTAGAGCAAGATAATCAAATCACAAAAGGTGACCTCCACCAAAGAGCCACTCCCAATCAACTCCCCTGTACTGTAAATTCAGAACCTGAACGTAAAAATGCAGGATTGTCAAATCCTTGGTCCAAATTTAGAATCACTTTTGCAGGCGACTCAGCTGAGTGAAAATTAAAATATTTAATAAATTTAACCATTTAATTTGACTTTTTTTGGTTTATTTAAATTGGCAAATCTTGAATCCCTCAAGCAGATAACTCAACTAACAAAAGACAAAACTCAGCAAACAAATGCAGGATACATGAATCAGAAATGTGGGATTATAATGTACAATTTTAAATTACTGTATGTTAAACAAATCATAGACATCATGTAAACCTTAACAAATCCAAAATTGCGGGATTGTCTAATCCAGGAACCAAGTTTCAAATCATAATTGTGAGAAATTCGAAATGAATATAATTTATGGGCATCTCAAATAGGAAATCAAAGGATCTAGAGTGGATTTGTGCTGATTCTTTTAGAAATCATAAGCATTTTCAAAAAGAACCCTATTAAAATTTAGAACAACTAAAATTTAGATTGTAATAATCACCAACTTACCATATATAACAATAAATTTGACTAAAATATACTGTGGCGTTCCTGTCCACCAGACTCTAAAGTGTGTCCTGGATTGTAGCCAGGGACCAGCTGGATGGAATTGTCATTCTCTAGTAAGGGAAAATGTATCTCAGAAATATGTATAGGGGTTGAAATGTGCTTTTATTCACTCTCAGAAGGAAGATCTCCTTAGAAACCTTCTGGTATATGGCCGGGGGGGGTCAAGGAAACAATATGGATTTGCCAATACTTGGAGTCCTCCAACAATATCTTGTACTCCTTGTACTTGGCATTGAACTCATGCACCTTAGTCTTGGACTTCTTCTGCTTAGACCTGGACTCCTGCTCCTTAAACTTGGACTCTGGTGCTGTGCTTGGGATCCAGCTTCTTATTATTGGGCTCTTGCTCCATTATATTGGGCTTCAGCTCTCTGTATATCTTTAGTGGCCTTGGTATTCCACTTGTATCAGTCCAATTAAGCTCCTGCTGTTGATCAAAAGGCTTCCAAAAACCTCTTGGCAGAAACTCAAAAGGCCCAGGAAAGACCTCCAAAAAGACCCTGTAACTTTCCAGCCAGCCACCTTCTTATAGTCTCCTTTTCCCAAAGGTTTTGCCTTTAAAATGGCTTTCTTCAGAAGCTTAAACCATTGTTGCTCACTTTTTCCTATAATAACTTAAGCTTACATACTTACTTTCTCAAAAGCTTGAAGTATTAATTCACTATTTCCTCACTTATACTTTAAGCTTTTGGCTTCCAACCAATTATTTTCATCAGGAAACCTGCCAGAACTCAACCAATGAATGCAGAGCGCAGAAATAGACCATTTCTGAAGTTCCACTGGGATCCAACTAAGAAATCAATTTCCACAGCTCAAACCACTTAAAGCAACAACTCTTTGCGCACCAAAGCATTAATTGGTTCACTATTCCAGCACCAGTCTACCCTGAATTCAACCTAAACCAATTTAAATAGTAGAATACTATTTAAACTGTTCTTTCTGGACATCTTAAATGTTTTCCCCATATATTTACAAATATAGTAAAATCCAAGGAAAATGTCCCACCAAAACAAATTTGTATCCAGCTCTCATAGCAACACACCTTCATCCATACAAGGAACTTAATAAATATCTTACCCACACTTCTATCCACATTACTTCTTGATTTTACTACTAAACCAAGGCAAAACATTCTACATTTTCCCATTTTGGCAAATCAATTCAGAAAAATCTTGGCTCATTTCTCTGGACCACTAGTTCTTCACCATCATCTTTGGGTTTTTCAGCCAGCTCTTCAACCACATCTTCCAGATCTATAGCTTAGCCAGAAAACAGTCAATCTTAGTTCACAGAACAGCTGCTTTCCAGTCTTTAAACAGCCTATCACTCCTCTGGCTACTCCTTTATCATGACCAGCTACTTCTGCATCATGATCTTTGAGCCCTTCCACTTATCCTCACTAGGAACTATCTTGGTTTCACCTGCACAATGAACCATTTTGGTTCCAAACTTCAATATGAACCAACAGTCCTTCAACTAGCCTTCTCTGTGATCAAACAGTTCCTCTCACTAGTCTTCTCTGCTGGTTCCATGAAACACATTGGTTCTTTATCTCAGTCCCCGTTACCAGAACCTGTAGATCCAGGCATGAGTCTTCATTGAACTGGCATTTGACTGGGCCCTTGCAAGTGGCATTCCACTTAGGCCATCCAACCATAGATCCTCATAGCCTATGTTGTTGTTTTTACTCACCCAGATGATTAAGTCTGGGATTTCAGTCACAGAGTAATCAGCTCTACTTCCCAGAGGCCTGATCACACCAAGTTCTGCAGCTTGATTCTCCAAGAAAACCTCCTTGATGACACCTCTGAGCAAATCCATGCCCTCCAATGCTCTCTTTGGGCTCCCCCCAAAGCTCCCATGGAGACATAAACAAGGACACCCTACCAGTTGTTAAGTAGGATGCTTGCTCATAGACCTCCTGTAAGCATATCAGGGTATGTAGAGCCCTCAGAGCTCTTTCTCTCCCTGGCAGCCCGCGCTACCCTCCAGGGGTCCAAAACCTTCTCCACCTCAAACAGACAAAGTTCCCTGCTAGCTATCTCATTCTTCACCCTTTTGCAGCCACAGTTCCCTGCTAGGTGAAGAACTCTAGCCCACAGCAGCCAATATCTTCTTCTGGGTGGAGGCAACATCTGCCTCTAGTAGTCTTTACACCTACTAGCTAGGCCTTACCATCCCTAGTAGCCATCATTCCCTACTAGGCCTCTACCTGCAAAAAACAACCAAACTTTTGCTTGACCAACATTAGCCCCGCCTGCAAACCACCAAACATGTGGACTGTCACATATACACTCCTCTTTTTGAGTTTAAAATTATAATGAAATTTTTATTATGTCTTCTTCCAACACCAACCAAGTCAACAAGCTGTTCCCTGTCCTTGTCAAAATCATGCAGGGATATGCTGGGTCTCTTAATGGTGAAGCCTCTGTCTCTGGCCACTCCCAAACCACAGGCCCCTCCCCAAGCACTACCCAGGGGTGTGTTCTTTCTCCTGTGTCTTCTAGCATAGCCCTGTTTGCCCATCACTCAAAGGCAGCTTCTAACCCAAATCATACAGCAACAATGGTATCAGGAGCCAGCCATTTGAGCCATGGGGTCACCCAGAGAGCCCAGGACCCCAAAACAGCCAATCAGATGTCATTGACCAGTTCACAAGATGGACATATCCCTCCCCCAGCCAATCAGCCTGCAAGACGCAGAATAAAACTAATCCCTCTGGAGATTGTTCTCAAAATGGTTGAAAAGCAAGGGAAGCTTATGTCCCTTGGAAAATTGCGGCCGCAATGGCATTTGCAAAGTCCATTGTGGCTGCAACCCTGCAAGCCCACGCCAACTGTGGCCCACTACCAAGAAGAACCTGACTGGTGCCTGTACTTCAACCAAAGGTGACACAGCCCATCCCCTTATGATGGCCATTATGAAACGTGACCCACGGATGCCCCTGTCCAGGTAAGTCTCCAGTTGAGACTCCACAGCATCTTCACCAACAAAAGAACAGTGAATTTGTGGATGCACGGAGTTGTGGTTGCTGCTAGAATCTTGTCCAATCAAGTTCTTAGTGGCCCCATTTTGGTGGACACTGACCCCTAAAATTCAACTATTATTAATTTTATCAAAGGAAGGACAATGAGGGCCCAAAATGACGTAATCTTCCTGTTGTATGCTAAGATATCTGCAAGTATCCAAGACTTTGGAGAGAAGCGTATCCAGTCTGACGTGTACAAGCGCAGCCCAATATTGTATTGGTTTGTTGGGGTTTTATTGGCAGTTTCCCCATTGGGCGTCAATTATTACTTGGCAATGTCAAACACTGCAGATGGGTATGCCTACCAGACGGAGCTCAAGGCCATGCTGGAGGAGTGGGCCACACAAAACACCGTGCACACAGTTGTACTGAGTGCAGAGATGGAGCAGCGGGAATGGGCAACCCAAGAAATCAGGACTGCAGGGCATACCTGCTGGTCCTACCCCATCAACTACGCCAACATGCATCTTGCAGATGTATGTCTCTACAATTTTGGTCCGCTCTCAGGCGCTTAAAGCCTGCCACATACAGTGAACTGTGCACCCAAATTGATAAGGGTTATGAGCTTTTCCCTTCCATGTTTGCCCAGGACTTATTTGATATCATCATCTTCTATGCAAGTGATTGTGATAGGTCCAGAAAGGACTCCTGCCTCCCCTCACACCAATCCATTTGTTTCACCAAGCCTTCATATGTGACAGAAGACAAATTTGATCAATTGAAGCAATCAGCTCTTGCTACCCCCTTCCCAGTCAGCAAACCCTGCCTCCCCAACTCCCCATCAAGCCACCCGTGTTCCAACCCTGAGTCCAAATCCACTACTAATCCCCCCACTATCTCTGATGCCGTCCCTTTCACAGGCACAGATGAAGGCAATGTTTGTTCCGCCCATTCCCTCCCCTTCCCATCCTTTGATTAGTAAATAAATATTTTCTTTGTGACAACTTATTAAAATTAATATCTTTCTTTCAATTCATAAATAATAGTATTTTCTTTTTACACTATCAAAATTCCCATAATTAATACAATGTTGTACATTTTACAAATAGCTTAAAATTATTAGCATACATATTTTTCATCGTCATTAATAAATTAAAGACCATAAATGTAAATATTGCATTAGAATATAGCAATTAGACGTCAACTCTTGATATTTTGATATTATGTGCATAACTCAATGCATTTTATTTAATAAAATTCATTGTAAACTTGGTTTTTTATTGTAATTTATTAAAATTGACTGTGTTTATATTAGAGAGCCATTGTTGCTTAGTACAAATATTGATACATAGTGCATTTTATAGCCTGTATATTTACCTATTGGTAATAATTCTGTAAACTTTCCAGTCAGATTTTCCAAGGTAATGATAATGTAATGTATTAATAAACAGTAATTTATTAATTCATTACATTATAATTACCTTGAAAAATCTGACTGGAAAGTTTACAGAATTATTACAAATAGGTAAATATACAGGCTATGAAATGCACTATGTATCAATATTTGTACTAAGTGTTAATGGCTCTCTAATATAAACACAGTCCATTTTAATAAATTGCAATGAAAAAACCAAGTTCACAATGAATTTTATTAAATAAAATGCATTGAGTTATGCACATAATATCAAAATATCAAGAGTTGACGTCTAATTGCTATATTCTAATGCAATATTCACATGTATGGTCTTTAATTTATTAATGATGATGAAAAATATTTATGTGTTGAGGGTAGTACTATAAAAACCAGTTTTTTGATGTGATTCAAACAAAATGTCAAATATCTACAGCCTTATCAACAAATTAGAGTCAGCCCTCCTAAAGGTTTTCAAGCTTGAACATAACATAAGGGAAATTGTGGTAAATCAACTGGGAAATGAGGGAAGGGCCTTGTTCCAGAAAAACAAAACAACAAAAAATAGCCTAGGAACAATAGTCAACAAATAACACAAGGAAATAGTTTTAATCTTCAAAAGGAAATACTCAAGCGGTTAGATTTCAAAGGTGAAAGTTACAACTCATGGGAATTTGCAAAAACCAGCAGAAAAAATACTCAAAAAAATCAAATTAATTGAAGGAACTGAAATTCAAAAGGAAATTAACACACATGAGTAAGATAATAAAATAGAAACAGATGAAAATGAAACACAATCAAGAAGCAGAAGCGCTTCAAGAAATACTGAAAATTTATCTAATGAAAATTGAGAGGAAGCACAAGTTACAAAAAAGGTAAGAAGATCAAGCCCAGAAAAACAAATGAAGAGCAGCCAACACTCATGAAGTTTGCTGAAGGGGCGCCTGTGGCTGAGGGTACTGCAGGGGAAACAATCAGTAAGTCTTTTTATGTTTTAATTATATTTACTTTAGTTATAACTAGGAATGGGGACAAGGTTGAAGAAGTGGCAGCTTTCAACCCAAGTTGGTTTTACGGGGGTTACCAATCACTGGTAGCCCCTGTAAAGCAAATAAATAAAAATGAAATAAATAAAATAATTCAAATGAATATGAATAATTTTGCAAATATAGAAGCAAAAGCCAGGGAATATTTACCACCTGCAGGGTGCTTGCTGTGGATTAGGAAAGCATATAAAATAGGAGCAACTATTAACTTCAAAAGAGATGAATGAAATTTGCAGGTATATCAAAATAAACTTTGATGAATATATTTATGAAAGTATTCAACAATTTCCCTTTTCAAATATCAATAAATATGAAAAAAATCTAATAAAAATAGACTTTCAAATAGGAACTGAATATCTTAAAACTGAAATTTTTAATGAATTATTAAAAGCCTTATCAAATAAAGTCGGGGACACAGTCCTCGTATATACGTTTAAACCTTTATTAATTTTGTTTGCAGAGGCATGGGGGCAGAAACAAGTTAGGCGCCTCTTGGTAAAATATTCAAATTAAGTCAAAAATCCTATATAAACAGATTAGTTCAGGTGTACAAGAAATTGTGCATGTTCTCCAAAAAATATACCTTGCAAAGGATTCACGTTGCAGTATACCTAGGAATCCTACTACATTGCATATTAAAAACTAACATAAAAAAGAGGATGTACCTATACAACTCAATATATGCTAATTAGCACTAGAACACCAGAAGACACCACAGGAGTATAGGACAGTTGAGCACGTACTGTACAACTCCTTTGCATTGACATGATTGTATGGGGTTTACATGCCTCCTGAAAAGAATCTGCTGATTGATTTGCTTACCGGATTGCCTTTTATTAAACGTTAAGAACCCACTGGGGTGCAGGGCACTAACCCCTAGCAGTTGCTTCCAGGGTTGTCCACCACAAACAGAAGAGTATGTGGATCCAATTAGACACTCTAGCTGAAAATTTGATTTCAGGGTATAATTCCCTGGAATAATCACATTCCCTTTGCAACTTGCATCTCCCTAATAAATTTTCTTCCCTTGTGTCAGGATTGACAATTTGTTACCCCTCAAAACCCGGGCCCAAGGGCAGGATTCAAACCCTGAACCCAAATTCCTGCGGGCTGCTGACCCATGGACTAAGAGCCCGCCTGTCCGTGTTTTTCTGAGATTGAGCCCCCGCAAGCTGAAGCCCCTGCAAAGCCCCAAAGCCAGAATACCAGTACAGGTTCAATTATGATGGTTCCCAAGGAGGAGTTTCTTGAATTTCTTAATGGAGGCAGAGAAGGTTCCCCTGTGAACTTCATGAGCTTGAAGTCCTCTCAAGTAACAAATCAAACTCAACTGCCAAGGGAAACCCCAGGCTTTGGGCCCAACCCTGTGAACACAGCCAAAAATCAAGGAAATCAAGTGATCAATTTGGATGTTCTGACCAATGAGAGAACATCCAGTCAAGGTGCCATTTGCTGCTCCTGCACCCAAGCCTCCTGGCCACCTGCCCACATTTAACCAATATTTTAATGAAGGCCTTATGGAAAATACTAAGTTTGGAGGCAGGATGCTATATATGCCTATAGATTATGCGCTCAAACCTTATTGCCATTTTTGAATAAAGGTTATGTTATTTTGGCTCACACAGATATTGCCTTATTTTGTATTTGCTATCTACCAATTCAGTTTGAGATCTCCTGGCCCTCCTGCTCACTGCCCGCAGTTTTCTGTCCTCCTGGTGTACCCTTTGGACCCGTTCACTTACCAACTACCCTCTGAAATCTGAATACAAGGACTACACCCCAGAAAAGATACTAAAACTTGATCCTTTGGCCCGCATACAATATGCAGTTAGATACAACTAACAAGGTCTGTGGATATTTTCAACCCCCAAGTTATTCAGAGGGAAATTCAACTATCTCCCTGCTTACAACCTACCCATGGAACCACCTGTGACCCCCAAACCTATGCCTTCTTCCTTTCTTGTCTTCCCAACCAGCCATTCTGGCAAGCTGTGTGGGATTGTGTACATCACCCTCACAGGGGTGATTGACACTATAATCCGGCTGCCAGCCTATAGTCCTGGGTGGGAAAGTCTGTCTCCTATCTTTTTAAGTTAGCTCCCCTCTTGTGGTGGGCATTTCCTGCAAAAAACCCAACCTGAGTTACCCCTGGAAACAACAGGCCGGCTGCTCAAGACTAGATCTCTGACATTATGGCAATCTTTATTAAACCTGGTACCCTGAGCCCCAAGATATTGTTTTTTTGGGGCATCTTGTATACTTTGCTATTGATAATCACTTATCACATCTATAAGATGACCACAAGCCTGATCTCTTCCATTTGGAAGAATGCAAACCAAAATGACCCAAAGAGAACTGATGCCAATACCGCTAACACCAACATAGCTCCCTCCTCCCAAATGCAAAACGTGTTAGTGAACCAGACCACAACCACATGGACATGCCTCAAATGGGGAAGCCTACGCTTGAGGAAGCTCAACATGTCATGCCAGTCCTCCACCTGAATTTCTAAACCAACACTCCCTCTTACTCCAGTGACACCAAGAAGATCATTGGGGTTGCTTCAATGCTACCAGGAGACGCCTTAGACTGGTTCAGCAAGGCCACTGTGAAGACTTAAAATTCTGCTTATACTACACCAAGTTTGAGACCAAGTTAATGGCTATGGGTGAAGATTGCAACACTAGATACTATGCCCTGAACTCCCTGTTAGAAATTCAACAAGGCCCTTGACCCATCCAAGCATATATTGTCAAATTCCTCAAACTGAAAAACTGTACCAAACTTGAGGACAAACTGGCAGCCATTATCTTCCAAAAGGGAGTCAACCTAGCAATGAAGGACCTGTTGAAGCATCACTTGCGCACCCTCAGCCTAGATGAGCTAATTCCCCTGTGCAAGGATCTTAGCATGAACCAAGAGAACGCTGGCCCCTCCCAAACCCACCAACCCCAAACACCAACCCCCAACAGAACAGGGATGACACCTAAAGAGCTCCAACAACATTACCACAAAGGACTCTGTTTTCACTGCCACAAAGCAGGCCACTTGATCAGAGCCTGCCCTAAGAAGAACACTGCTCCAATCTCACTGGCGCAAATAATAACTTCTTCCCAGTCTTGAAAATTCACCCAAGTGACCATAGAATTAGTGAGAAACAAGCACCAGATTGAAGCTTTTATTGATACAGGAGCAGATGAAAGTTTCATCAACGCCAGCTTAGCAGAGGAATTAGGCTTGACAGCCTTGGAGCGCAGTCTTCAAGTAATCATGGGAAACAGCTCTTTGGACACTGGCTATTAGTGTGAACAAGAGCTTCTGTTGACCATTAGACACAATGTATATACATCATCCCTGATCCTCTTGTCAGGACTACCCCACCCCCTTATACAGGGTAACTCCTGGTCCAACAGACATGGCCTGATCCTGAACTATCATGAGAAAACTACCACGTTGAGCCAACCTGAATCCTGTGACACTGTTCCCTTTTGCATGAGCCATGACCAATCCCCTACCAACATACTCTTGACCATAAAGATAGAACCTAGTGTTGGGATACTGCCTACCTCCCTACAGAGATGAAACCATGTGTTTAGTGAAGAAGCAGCCACAAAACTACCCAGCCATTCAATCTACAACCACGCCATAGACCTGCTACCAGGAACCCAACTGCACCACAGCCCCATCTACAGCTTTGACCACTGCAAGCAAGTGGCCTTTAAAGCATACATTGAGGATATGACAAAAAAGGGTTCATCTGAGTGTCAAAAGCCCCCTGCTTGTTGCCCATGCTGTTTGTAGGAAAAAAGATGGTGGGATGTGTCCATGCGTAAATTACCAAAAACTGAACAACATTACAGTGAAGAACCGCTATCCCATTCCCAATGCCAACAGTCTCTGTGATGTACTGACTGGAGCCTAGGTGTACTCAAAAATTGACCTTAGAGATGTGTTCAACCAAATCTAAATCAAGGACAGAGACAAATACAAAACAGTTTTCAAAACCTGATATGGGTTGTACAAGTACCTTGTAATGCCCTTTGGCCTATGCAACACCCCCAGCACTTTCCAAAGGATGATCAACACTGTCCTAGGAGAATATCTTGACCACTTTTGTGTTGTGTACTTAGACAACATCCTCATCTACAGCAAGACTCACAAGGAACACCTGCACCACCTGGACCTTATACTAGAAAAACTCTCCCAAGCAAACTTACACGCTAAGCTTAAGAAATGCAAATTCTTTCAGTATGAAGTTGAATTCCTGGGATACATAGTGAAGACCAGCGGCTTTGCTATGGCACAGAATAAAGTAGAAGCAATAAAATCTTGGCTTGTGCCCAAAAGCAGGAAATATGTGAGAAGGTTTTTGGGCCTGGCAAATTATTGTAGGGATTTCATCCAAAACATTTCTTAAATTACTCTCCCCCTGACCCGCCTTTGCTCTGAAAAGGTCACCTTTGTGTTGCAACTGAACCAATGAGGATTCAGTACTTGGAATTGGGGAAGATAACAGTCCAATATAAATGACAGAATAATAAGAATAAGGTATTGTTTATTGTAGAATATTGTGATTAATATACTATATGGGGAAAGACACAAGGCCACAAGGGGGATGGCATAGTGGGAAGTTCCATGTAAGGTTTGGAGCCAAGTAATAACTTGTGCGGGGATCAGCAGGTTGAATTGGTAGTGCTCCTAATTAGGATGAAGTACCCACCATTTGATATTGCCATCAGATTAATCCATAACATTAGATATGTCAAGGGGCAGCTCATTGAGTGCCCCCTGTGTATTGTAAGATATGTTAGCAGGCAAGTCTGGAAACTTGGTTGCAACATTTTCCTGGACTCCAGAATGTATCACTGCCTTTGAAACTTTGAAAATTGCCTTCACCTCTGCCCCCATCCTGGCCATGCCAGATCCCTCAAAACCTTTTGTTCTGGAAACCAATGCATCAGACTTTGTGGTGGGCGGGGTCCTTCTTCAGGAAGGAGGGGATAGTATGCTACATCCTGTAGCATATTACTCCAAGAAGATGCTAACTGCAGAAGGGAACTACCCAATATATGATAAGGAGATTCTAGCTATAATGAAGACACTGAAACATTGGCACAAATACCTATGTGGTGCTGAATACCCAGTAAAGGTCCTGACAGACCACAAGAACTTGGTCTACTTCTTTAAACCACACCAGCTTAACCAACAACAAGCAATATAGGCCTTTTGAACTGGCTGAATACACTCTGACCATAGACTACAAGCCAGGAAAGGTGAACTTGGTACCCAACGCCCTAAGTAGAAGAACTGACCTGGTGCCTACCCATCTAGAAACTTGCGACCACAACACCCAAGTCCTCTTGGACACAGCAAGTCTAGGCATTCACCTGGGATCAATGAAAATCAGAGCCAACAAACCAGAAGTATTAAGGGCCCAAACACTAGAAAAATTCACTAAAATCATGATCTCTGACCTCTCCAAATCCTTGGATAGCGCCCACTACCAAAAAGGCTACTCATTGAAGGGAACCATCATAATGCTCCACAACAGGATCTTTGTACCAGAAGGGGACATCAGAACCAACGTCTTGAGAGACTACCACAATTCTGAGATGGCTGGACACCTGGGTAGGCTCAAGACCCCCCAGAGCATCAGAAGGAACTTTGCTTGGCTAAAAATGGATCAAGACATAAGCGCGTACCTGAAGGGGTGTGAGACCTGTGGGTGGACCAAAACTCACAGAAACAAATCTGAAGGACTTCTAAGACCCTTAAAAATACCCCACTGACTTAGAGATCTGTCTCCATGGACTACATTGTGGAACTGCCTCCATCCCTCTTGTTCAATGCAATCCTGGTCATAGAAGACCGCTTCACCAAGATGGCATACTTTGTACCAACCACCACCAATTGCACGGCAGCAGAAACAGCCCAAAACTTCCATGACCGCATCCTCACTCAAAACAGAGCACCTGAGGAAATTATCACAGACAGAGGACCCTAATTCACGTCAAACTACTGGAAACAGGTGATGAAAGACTTGGGAATCAAGTGATGTGTATCTACCTCTTACCACCCACAACCAGACAGCCAAACTGAACAAGTAAACCAGATCCTTGAACAATACCTTTGATGCTATGCCAATGCTGATCAGGACAATTGGGCCAAAATGCTCCCCATGGCCCAGTTTGCCTACAACCGTAAAGACCACGCCTCCACAGGAATGTCCCCATTTAAAGCCAACTATGGGTTTGACCCCACCTGGGACCCCCAGATTGGCAAGGAATCAAACACCACTGGGCGCTCCTGGATTGAACAGATTTACAACACACAAAAGACATGCTTGACCAACCTAAACCGTGCAGTGCAAACATAAAAAGTCTTTGCTGACTGCAAACAAATCCCAGGCCAACCCTTAAAAGTTGGAGACAAAGTATACCTAGACTCCTGGAACATACCCCTACATGTGCCCTGCAGGAAATTAGCTCACAGGAGAAGTGGCCCCCACAAAATCACCAAACTAGTTTGTGAGATTGCCTTTAAGCTAAACCTACCCCCCTCCTGGAAGATTCATGATGTGTTCCACCGCTCCTTGTTGTTCAAAAAAGACAGGAATTACTCCCCCACCAATGGATTAAGACAGCCCCCCACCCATCCAAATAGGCCGCTCCAAGGAATATGAAGTTGAATACATACATGGTGACAGAATCCACTACCAAAAATACAGTACTAAGTCAAATGGAAAAGATACCTGCTAGAAGAAAGCACTTGGGAACTGCTGAGCAACCTAGCTAATGCCCAAGAAGCCGTACAACTTTATCTGAACAAAAAAGACCAGAAGTGAGGGCCCTTGGGAGAAGAAGGGAATGATGTCAGGATTGACCATTTTTACCCCTCAAAACCTGGGCCTAAGGGCGGAATTCAAACCCTGAACCTAAATTCCTGCGGGCCGCTGGCCCCATGGGCCAAGAGCCTGCCTGCCTGCATTTTTCTGAGATTGAGCCCCCGCAAGCTGAAGCCCCTGCTAAGTTCCAAAGCCAGAATACCAGTACAGGTTCAATTATGATGGTTCCCAAGGAGGAGTTTCTTGAATTGCCTAATGGAGGCAGAGAAGGTGCCTCCATGAACTTCATAAACTTGAAGTCCTCTCAAGTAACCAATCAAACTCAACTGTCAAGGGAAAACCCAGGCTTTGGGCCCAACTCTATGAATACAGCCAAAAATCAAGGAAATCAAGTGACCAATTTGGATATTCTGACCAAAGAGAGAACATCCAGTCAAGGTGCCATTTTGCTGCTCCTGCACCCGGGCCTCCTGGCCACCTGCCCACATTTTCCCCAATATTTTGATGAAGGCCTTATGGAAAATACTAAGTTTGGAGGCAGGATGCTATATATGCCTATAGATTCTGTGCCCAAACCTTATTGCCATTTTTGAATAAAGGTTATGTTATTTTGGCTCACACAGCTATTGCCTTATTTTGTATTTGCTATCTACCAATTCAGTTTGAGATCTCCTGGCCCTCCTGCTCACTGCCCGCAGTTTTCTGTCCTCCTGGTGTACCCTTTGAACCTGTTCACTTACCAACTACCCTCTGAAATCTGAATACAAGGACTACACCCCAGAAAAGATACTCAAACTTGATCCTTTGGCCTGCATACAATCTGCAGTTAGATACAACTAACAAGGTCTGTGGATATTTTCAACCCCCAAGTTGCTCAGAGGGAAATTCAACTATCTCCCTGCTTACAAACTACCCATGGAGCTGCCATGACCCCAAGACTTATGCCTGCTTCCTCACTCAACCTTCCAACCAACCATACTGATAAGCTGTTTAGGATTGTGTACATCACCCTCACAGGGGCAATTGACACTATAATCCTGGCTGCCGGCCCATGGTCCTGGGTGGGAAAGTTTGTCTCCTACCTTTTTAAGTTAGCTCCCCTTTTGTGGTGGGCATTTCCCGCAAAAAACCCAGCCCAAGTTACCCCTGGAAACAACAGGCTTGGCTACCCAAGACTAGATCCCTGACACCCTGCAATCTAACTTTTTAATTTTTATTTTCTTTTATTTTTTATTTTAATTTTTAAAATTTTAATATTTAAATTTTAATAATTAAATTATAATAGTAATTAATATAAATATATTATAATACATCAGTTATGGTTGCAAACTTGTCAAATAATAAAAAAATATAATTAAATTTTTTATTTACTAGCTTGTTGAAAACAAGTTTCTTTATTACATAGTTCTTTTATCAAGAACTGAATTTATCTGCAACAGACGGCCTGCTCCACTTATGTTATAAACAAGTGATTGTTTAGAACTCAAATTACCTTTCCCTCATAATATGATTTGATAAATATATTTGATATGCTTGATCCGCGTCTTAAGTACTAATTAGTAAGCAATACATAAAAATCATTGGTGGTTGTGTTGTGTGGCTATAGCGGCACTGAAATATTAAGTATCAGATGATGAATTGTGAGGTCCAATTTGTGGCTTAAAAAAAGCCAAAGTACCAAAAAGGGTTCACAATTATTTTAAAAAAATATTCTATTTTTATCTTTTTAAATCAATTTATTTGTTAGTGCAACAGTCCATACAATATTTGGTGGATTATAATAATAATATGTGTCCTCATCCTAGTATAATTAATTTTACTTACCTTTTATATTTATTATTATATGTCTGTAATAAAATCAAACATCATGTCATTGTATATAAATAATATTTTTTGAGTCCTAAATAAAAACAAAATATTTAACAATAAAAACAAATAAAACCCAGAGCACATCATTTATCTGATTGGCTTGGAGGCAACGGCTTTGGGGAGGAAGAATTCTGAGTGCTCATAGAAAGCTGCCACCACATCAGGTGGCATCACAAATTGGCTAATCTCAAGAATATTGAAAAGATCCTAAGTGTCCTGAGGGAGGCCTTTCTTAACCTTATTCTTGATCCAACCAAACATCTCCTCAATTGGATTCAGAAATGGAGAATATGACGGGAGGAAGAGGAGTCTCATTGGATAATCAGCAAGGCAGTGGTTGGCAGAATGACTATTCTTGTCAATTGGTGGGAACTCAGACTTTACCAGATCCACTTTGTGGAGCCCAACATTATCAAGCACAACAATGTTGGTTGTACTGCAATAATTAATCCAAAGGTATTCCTTCACGGCTCAGAAAAAATCAAGGAATGTCCCACTATTATGGGAACCCTTGATTATCTGGTATTCATCCAACCTGCAAGGACCAAGAAGAGCTATCATTGAATAGGTCTGGGAACAGACAGCTGCACAAGGGGCTACACTATTCTTGGACCCCTTCTCAACCCACCCATGCCTAGACCTGAGTGAGGAGGAAAACAACACTTTGTCAATGTAAAAAATTGGACATTTCCTGTCTTCTTGAGAGCCACATATGTCTTGGAATAAATGTGTTGATCCTCAATTGTTTTTTTGCTGTTCCTATTGTACAGAGAAACTCTGAGGACCTTCCACAAGAAGCCCAAATTGACCATTGTTTTGTAGACAAGAGTTTTGGAAACAGAAAGCCCAAACTCCGTGGTTAGCATTGATTGGAAAGCAAGTGGGTCCAGGTAGCAATCCTTGTATACCCACTGCTTGATTGCATCAATGTGCACAGGTTGAAGTAGGCTGGGCTGCGCTTAGCCTTGGTGGATTTGGCAATTCACCTGGTGTTGCCATACTTGGTGTTGATATTGGCAATGTATCTGGCTGTGAATCCAAATTGTGACACAATATCCCAAACTGTCATTCCCCTGTTCAAGCAGTTGAGGATAGCTTTACGCTCACTATCTGTCAACTGACACTGGCCCTTGACAGGTACCACAGCATCCTGGCTAGCAGGCTCAACACAGGGGATGGGGACCTTTGTGTAGAAGGTGGGATCACGCTTGGTTGCACCGGCGCTGTCAATGATGGTATAAGACACAGACGCAGATGGCTCAACAGTGGTGGCCAATGGCTCATAGGAGGTATCAAAAACACAAGGGCAGGAAGTAGCAACTCTTGGGTCAAGAGTGCGGGGCCAGATGACAACTGGGTACATGGTAGAGGTGTAAGTAACCTCAGTGTTCCCAGTGACCCTGGTGTAGGAGACTTTGATGGCAGGTCTTGAGAGCGGCTTCTGTCTAGGATTAAGGCTGTGTGATATGGCTTGGGATGCGGGAGGTGGTTGACTGGCGCTGACACCTTGGGAGGCCTGTGTATTAGCATGACTCTCCTCAAGTTGGGTTCTGGGTCTGTTTTTGAACCCTCTGGGACGCCCTTGTGGACAGGCTTCCCCGCAGGCTGGTGTAGGAGCGGGTTGAGAATGTGATTGTTAATCCATAAAAATATAATAAAATATATATTTTAGATTAAATATGTATTTATTTGGATTTATTGGTTTAGTTATGAGTAGCTGTTTTCTCTTGATTTAGTCTTGAATAGTAACAGATTTTCTATATCCATGATTTGAAGTGTATAATTTTGTATACTTTCTGGGTTTGGATAATTTTACATTTCACTTAATTTCATGTCTAAACATGGTTGTTGAGATTGAATTTTTCATTTGATTTTATACAGAGTGGAGCTCCTTGATTTGGGTTGGTGTTTCCTAGTGTGCTTACTGTGCATTCAATTTGGATTCCAGTTCCTGCAATTAATATTTGAGTTTACTAGTGGCATAAATTTTTGATTTGAAATTTGGTTCATGGATTTGACAATCCCGCATTTTCAAAAAAACATAGTAAACTCAATGAAAATGGTTGATGAATTTGAACACTTCAAATCTGATTTGAGTTAATTTATTTTTTCCACTTGAAATGTGCAGTCCAACTTGAACTTTTCAAAATGTCTATGAATTCCTGCATTTTTGAATATTCAAATAAAAATATAAATACTTCAATTTAATTAAAAAAGGCCATCCTGCAAAAGTGATTTGAAATTTGGACCAAGGATTTGACAATCCTGCATTTTTACATTCAGGTTCTGAATTTACACTATGGGCCCTTGCTGGAAACAGAAAAAAATTGTATTTGGTACACAGAGGACCTGGAAGAATTTTCAAATACAGACCAGACAGAAATACCTACCTATTTTGTGCCCTGCCCCTAAAGGCAGGCTCTTTAAAATGATAAGTTTTAAGTTCAAACTTAGGTTTGATTTAGAAATTCATTAGTTATATTGAATCAGCCTATTGATGTGATTTTCTTTCACTTTTGGTTTTGATTTTGCTCTTTTTGCACACACGTGGGTTCCTTATTTTATTTTATTTTTTTATAAATAATATATTAAATAGGTTATTCTTATCCTTGAGCTGCTTACGCAACTGCTGCTCTTATGCCACTGCAGTTGCAGATTTTTGGGTTGTTTGTAAGACCAGGCCCTTTTTCCCCAACTGTTAACACCTGGTATTCTACTCAGCCATCTCCTAAGTCCCTCATATTTCCTTGGTGATCTCCTCCCATCTTCCCTATAAATCAAGGCCTTAGAAGAGTAAGCTTCTAAGCTGAAATTCTAAGTGGGATTTATCCAAATCACAATCTACAGGTTTTTTTCTTCAATTTTTTAAATTTACTTTTCATTATTTAAACCTTTTAAAATTTGAACTAATATTTTTGGTCATAGTTTTGAAATTTACCTTTAAATTCACAGTAAATACATTTCTGATCAGATCTCCATTTTTTCTAAATTTGCTAGTGTTTTAAAATATAGGATAATTATAATGGAGATAGACAGACAATAAGCAATTGGCTTGTTGTCACCATTCTTTTATATGAGGGGTAATATCTCTACTTTCATGTTAAGATACTCCCACAGGGAATACCCTGATGTATACATTTCTTTAGTTACAAATAAGCCTTTGTTCAACACATTATTTTATATAGTTTTTTTAAGTTTAGTGAATTCAATGACACCTTTTTTGTCAAACTATAAGCTTTTAAAGGGCCTCATAAAGGTCCTTTTACAAACAGTACCTACTTTCCTTTACTTGTTAAATCTCAACTTGAACTCTTTACATGGTATAGTATATAATCTTGCACCCTATTGGGTATCAGGGATCTATTCCTGAGGAAGGAAAGAACCCAAATAAAGTAGAAGAGCAGAGGGATGAAATCCCACAAGAGAAGATCTAACAGGAATCCCAACCATTAAAGTGTTTACTAAATATCTCTGTCAGGGCCCAGAATGGGCCAGACAAAACCCTATGTTGCATAGGTTCAACGCCTGCAATTGATCAATCACGCAACCAAACAATTGCATCATTGATCACACAGATTGCCCCAAAGGAAACTTTAATTACAAGTGGATAATTGAACCCTGGTCAAGGCCAAACCTGGGGACAATTGAAAACCGTCCAAAAGCCAGATGAAAAAGATTTTAATTGGCCCACACCCTCTGAAACCCAGAATTGGGGACTTGGGTTGCCAAATGGCCCAATATTCCCCAGCCAGCTTCCCCAGGGCAAAAATAATGAAAGGATCCATCTAACTGACAAATCAGGAGTCACCAATGGAACCCAACTGGAGACAAATTCATTGAAAACCAATAAGGAGCTGCCAGTAAGTCCAATTGCAGTTTCCCAGCAGGATATAGCTGGGAACACTGGCATCCCCTTTCTTTGTTGACATCTTCATCTAATAAACTTTTGTTGGTTAATGCACACTGAGCATTTATACTTTTCAGGGGTTTATTACATTATCACAAATTTTATACTGCTGGTGCTTTTGAACAGAGAGTACCTCCAGTTTCAACGCCAGCACTGGAAAACAGAGCAAATTCTAGCTGCTTCCAGCCAACCACTGCCAGCCTTTACCCCATCTCCTATAGTGCTGGACCAAGAACTAATTCCTGCTCCTGCACCACGCCTCTCCTTTCCTGGTGTTCCTCTGCTCCAACAACTTGTCCAGCCAAGCCCAACCATGAGCACTGGCATAGGAGAACTTCCTCTTGTTCCTTCTGCCTCATCATATGGTTACAGTAAGCTTGTGTTTGCCTATTTGACCATGCTGGGGCTCACTGAGCAAGTGATATCCCACATGAGAGTGTGGCGTCCTTGGGCTACAGCTACCACTTATGTGATGTGGATGGTCCCCATCATCTACTGGGCCTTCCAGGCTTGACCCTTCCCCTTGACCAAGAGTTTCTCTGGGAGTCACCCAGGCCATGCTTATCCCCATAATTTGTAAGAACCCAAGAATGGAGCAAAATGGGTTAACCCATAGTATACTGCCACATAGGTTAATACATACCAAAGAGCTCCTGGTCGGATTAATGGAGGAGACATAGGAGGAGGCAAAGCAGATGGAGGCACTGTCTTATCACAGGTGGGAGGAAACTGGTGCTTAGTATACAAATAATCCCAAGCCAAAGTCTTGGTAGCGTCCTTGGCTCAAATGTTTGAATTAAATTCACAACCAACACCCACTGAGCTCCATATAACTAAACAGAGTAGAAAAAGAAAAATATTCTGCTTCCAGATTATTGGGAGCTTAATTTTGAATCTACTAATTTACAAAAGAATATAGAAAACAAGATTTATTGATCCAGTAAATTCAAGTTGTTAGAGCACTGGGAAAACCCCAAGTGCTTCTGACTAAATACTATGAACTTGGGTGTGGGGAAGTGGAATAATGTCTGGTGCATTTGGAGGTATAATAGTTACCTTGGTGGATTTGGCTGCTTGGTTCTCTTGGTTTGACTGATGCCAGCAAACTTGCAAGATGCAGCTAGCAGTAGCCAAACCTGCAAGTTGACTAAGTACAAGTAATTTGAAAACTATGGTTTGTTGGTTATTCCAGTCAGTTGCATTGATAAGCTTTCCTTCTTTAGTTTGATTAGATGGGATTGTAGTTCTCTGCATGGTGTGGTTGCTCTTCTTTAAAATTGTGACCTTATTGGCTGGCTTAATTTTGAAAAACTTCTGATTAGCCTGTGGAGTGCTTACGTGGTTGATTTTTGAATCAATTGGCTGTATACACTCCAGCAGCTTTACAGCACCTGCTTTTGCGTTCAAATGTAGAGGTAAGCTTTCACTCTTGATTTTAGTTAATTTATCTTTAATTTTAGCTGTTTTCAAAGGCTCCAAAGATCCAGGGTTCAATTCTGTGAATGATGCTTCTATCAGAATCAAGTTAGAGTTAGGGCTCTGATTATCCAAACAATTATTGAAAACAATATTATAACCAGAATTATTCTTAGAGAAAATAGTGTCCTACTGAAGATTTGAGTAAACCAAGATAAAGGAATTGTCCTAATTTCATAAAGATGGTTTAAAAGCCAACTTTCCTGTTCCTGTCTCTCAATATCTATTAATGTATTTAATTTGGAAGAATTTCCAATCCTTACATTGGGCAAGACCCTACAACCTAGTCAAGTACCAAGGCACCAAGGACCCTTCACTGAAAAATATAACAGATCCCGCCTTCCCCCTAGTAAAGAGAAACACTCAACTCAGCTAGTACCTACTAGAAAACAACTCCAGGAACATCAGGCAGCAGCTGTCAAGACTAAGTCCCCTCCTGATGTACTAGAGTAACCCCTTAAGGGAAAGGTGTGTTGAGAAGCTGGATGTACAATTATTCTGGCTGTTGCCAACACAAGTAACATCCAGTCATCACCTGGTCTAGTGCCAATCCAATAAAAGGTTTGGCATTCCTGAAATGGCAGCAAACCAATATCACATGACTTTTCCAGATATCCAGTTGTATGAACCCAACTCACATATGACCTCTAATATATTTGATCCAACTTAAGTCCCCGCCACAGTGCACACAATATATAAGCCTGAAATATTATCCAATAAAATCACTCTTCTTTTCTAAATCTATCTTCTAAGCTTCCTCAGAGGTTGCTCCTCATCAACTTGTCTTGGGCCTATTCCTGGGAACATTATTCTTGGGTTTCTATATATTAAGCTTCTTTGCCACGTCTGTGAGAATTGGGGAGAAGATTAGGGAGAAATAAAACCTAGCTCTCAACCACAACAAAATTTCAGTTTCAGCAACAACTAAAAGTTTGCCACTAACAACTAATGGGAGGCCAAAGAGGGGAAGGAATCAATTGAACACTAAAAGCAACAGACAAAACCAAATGGACAGAACTAGAAATAAATTTTGAACTTTGTTAGATTAGAGAATGATGAAGCAAGATCTTTAACAGCTCTTGCATTCATTTAAATGGAGGGGATGGAATTTGAGTGGGATGTTGAATGTCAAAACCTATTGACCAATGATATAAGGGAATATGGATGCATTTCTCAAGGCAGGAAAATCCAAAAAATTTTGAATGGACAGAATCAAAAGGAAAGCTAGATCAGCTAAAATCATTAAACCTGACTTGGTTACATATAAAACTGCTCCCAACTGCTCTTACACATGATATTTAACCAGGGGTGTCTATTGAGTGGATTAGATGGGGGTATCTTTAAAATAATTCTGCAAGTAATAGTGTGAGGACTTTTCTAGGTTTTTTGGTAAATCTTTGGATAAATATCCAGATTTAATTTGGCAGAGATCCCCAAGCATTTGGCAGGAATTGAAGTGGAGGCCCAAGGGAGAGGCGTAACTTTACACATATCCTAAAGGATGTGAAGATAAAAAGATTGTTGCCCATAGTGTATCACCCTCAGAGTGATGGGCAGACTGAGAAGGTAAACCAGGTCTTTTAACAGTACCTAAGATGCTATATAAACTCAGAGCATAACAACTGGGTAACTCACCTACCAATGGCCTACTTTACATATAACAATCAAGACCACAGCTCTGCCAGCATGTCCTCTTTTAAAGACAACTATGGATTCAACCCCAAATGGAGCGCACCCTCACAAAGGAAGCTGACAACTCCAAAGGACAATATTGGGTTAGCAACATTCACGTGTGCCAAGAAGCATGCGCCCAGAACCTGAGAAGAGCATTACAAGTATACAAGGACTTTGCTGACAAGTAAAAAAGCCCTGGCCCACCAATTAAAGTAGGAGTTCTTGTGTACCTCAGTGCAAAGAACATCAAGACCACTGCCCCACGTGCTAGCTTGAGCCCTCAACAAACAGGACCCTACAAGATCCTACAACACATTGGCACTGTAGCATACCAACTAGAGCTACCCCCAAATAAAAGATACTGTAAATTCAGAACCTGAACATAAAAATGTGGGATTGTCAAATCCTTGGTCCAAATTTCAAATCACATTTGCGGGCAACTCAGCTGAGTGAAAAATAAAATATTTAATAAAATCAAACATTTAATTTGACTTTTTTGATTTATTTAAATTGGCAAATTTTGAATCTATTAAGCAGATAACTCAACTAACTAAAGACAAAAAACAGCAAACAAATGCAGGATACATGAATCAAAAATGCGGGATTTTAATGTAAAATTTGAGATTTACTGTATGTCAAACAAATCATAGACAACATGTAAAAAAACAAATATAAAATTGCAGGATTGTCAAATCCAAGAACCAAATTTCAAATCAAACATGAGATGAATTCAAAATAAATATAATTTATAGGTGTCTCAAAAAGGATGCTAAATGATCTATAGTGAATTTGTGCTAATTCTTTTAGGAATCATAGGCATTCTCAAAAATCATCCTATTCCATTTTAGGATGGCTAAAATTTAGATGCTTGATTACAGTAGATTTTAGAAGCCACTAATAATAAAGTGGAATTATATATTAAAATCTATTTTTCCAATGTTGCTTTTTCTTTGGTGTGTTGATGGTTCATTTGCTGTTGATAAGGTGTTTGCATTTAATTGAATAGTTTCACCTCCAGTTGCCTTGGCAATAGGAAATCAAGTTGCCTCTGTGACCACAGCTGGCCTTGGGAAGGCAACTTGATTTCCTATTGCCAAGGCAACTGGAGGTGAAACTATCCAATTAAATGAAAGCACCTTATCAATAGCAAAAGAAATATCAACACATTGAGGAAAAGACAACTTGATAAAATAGATTGTAATATGTAATTCTACTTTATAATTAGTGTTTTCTAAAATCTACTGTAATCAAGCATCCTTAATAGCAATCCATTAACACATAGTGTAGTAATCCAGTGATGTTTCACTTTAAAGTTTTTTTTGCCCCTCTCCTTCTTCTGTGAAAGAATTTTTGTTGGCCCCTGGCTACGTCAGGGGCCAAAAAACTTTTAAAAAATTTCTGCATCATCAGGAGGGTAGCTCATATATAATTATATGGATTTTTGGTTGCTATATTATAGATTTGGAGTGCAGAATATTGTATCATCTACAGCTTAAACAATTTTTCATTTCAATTAATTTCATGTCTAAACTGGTTGTTGAGATTGAATTTATCATTTGATTTTATCCATAGTGGAGCTTCTTTATTTGGACTGATTTATCCTAGTTTCTTACTGTACATTAAATTTGGATTCCAGCTCCCACAGTTGATATTTGAGTTTACTGGTTGTATTCAAAAGTGATTTGAAATTTGGCTTGTGGATTTGACAATCCTGCAATTTCAAAAAACATAGTAAACTTAATGAAAATTATTAATGGATTTGAACACTTTAAATCTGATTCAAGTTAATTTATTTTGTCCATTGGAAATATGCAGTTCAACTTGAACTTTGAAAAGTGTTTATGAGTTCTCACATTTTTAAAAATTCAAATAAAAATACAAAAAAACAATTTAATTAAAAAAGGCCATCCTACAAAAGTGATTTGAAATTTGGACCAAGGATTTGACAATCCCGCATTTTTACGTTCAGGTTCTAAATTTAAAGTACATGATGTATTCCATATTCTACCTGCTATCAAAAAAAGAACCTTACTCCCACACCAGTTAGTAAGAACAGCCCTCACCTATCAAAGTAAGAAGCTTCACAGAACATTAAGCAGAAGCCATCCTAGGACACAAAATCCTATACCAAAAATCACACTTTCTGATCAAATGAAAAGGGTACCCAAACAGAGAGAACACCTGGGAGCCAGAATCTAACCTGAATAATGAAGCTACCCTGATGGAAGAATCCAAGTCCTGGAATAAAGAGTTGTGCTCTGCAAGCTTGACTATGATAGGGGATGATTTCAGGGCCCAAATGTCATAGACAATCAGCTAGCATGCCTGGAGATAAAACAACCAAAAGTGTAGAAAGCATTGCCAACTGCCTTCCTGGAAGGAAACCCCCCTTTTTGACTGTGAATGGCCAGGTGTTTTCAAGGCCTATGTGCCGCAAAACCCTGGCATTGAAATTTAACACAAAATTGGGTACATTTGCTATCAGTAAATTGGGAAAGCACTTTTTTAATTGTGTTATTGGGCGCTCAATTGCTTGTGGGTTCTAATAATAGATGTGGCACCTCAGCATGCTGCAGCCAAATCAATGTTCATGATATACCAGCCAATGTCCTTCCTCTCAGGTCCTGGTGCACAATTTCTGAGCCATTTTGCAAGTATCAATGAAAATGATGCCACCAGGCCTCTGGTGGCACAAAAGGCTAAGTATTCCCTATCAAGTATAAATAGTGATGAAGAGTAGTTTTCCTCTCTGTTGAAATATTAAAATAAACAATTTTATGCCCAGAAAAAATAATTTTCTTGCAGGAATAATCTATTTTTGCACCAATATAACCATTCTGTTTGAATCTATTCACAGATCCACTACACAATACAACTGTGCCTATTCTTTTCCTACTGTCTCTACTTCTTTTCACCTGGTTAAGCCACCTTGCGCCATTGACTTGGAGTTCTTCCATCATCATCACCTGGATCTCCCTCCTGGCCATTATAGAGGCCCAATTATGAATATCATGAAGGAGATTCCCTCCACTCCCCTTGCAATGTGCCTCCTGCCCAAGACTTCAGTAAGTTGGGGTTTGTCTAAATTACAGTATTGGGGCTTGCCAATCAGGTTGTGCCTCACACTGGACTTTGGCATCCCTTAGCTACAGCTCTGAATTACCTAGTCAGAATTGCACCAATTGCGTTACAAAAGTAACACATTTAAAGCCCCAGGAGGGAATCAAACCCGTGCTGCGCCACCAGGCGGGGCAAGAAGGTGACAGGAATTTGCCTGCACTTAGATTCACTTTGAAAAGCAAAAATACAGGTGTGGGAACCATTCCCACCGTGGCTACAGCTTTAGGGCCCTTTATGGGCCCCAAAACCTACACCCAAGCCTTGGTGGGTTTGGCTGGGCCAGGGTAGGCTAGTTTTAGCTGCTCAGTGCTCCCAGTTCAAGCCCACCCTCCATTTAGTAATTTGGGGTTCCCAATTGGGAACCTCTTTTTTTAATCAAGCTCTTTCACCTCAAAAATGTCTGTCAAGCCAGTCCCAGAATAGTCATCAAATTGAGAAAACCTGCATGACTCCTGCAGCCAAACCTGCCAGAACCAATGATCAGCCAGGCCAAGATGGGCCACCAACAAGCCAAACAACTTTTCCTGAAGACCCTAAAAATGGCCATAAAGCAGCCAAACAAACAGCAGAACCTGAGATGCCAAGCTTTGCCACACAGATAGAACCAGAAGAATGCTCAGAGGCACTTGCATGTGAGTAAGTATAAAAGTCAGAAGCACCAGAGAAAATTCTGTATTATCATCCTTACCAAATAAAGTTGTTATGAACCTTTGGTTCACCAATCTGATTCCTTATATATTTTTGATACTCTTCCATCTGCAATCACCAAAGCACCAGTACCCATCCTCAGGGATTGATATCCAAGCCTCAGTTGAAAAAACCAAAGCCTTTTACTACTATTTCCCTCCTGACGCTCCATTTGGCCCTGTGCACTTCACTGAGTATCCCCACTATCACGGTAGTGTCATTTTTGCCTGGAATAGATTGCCCAAAGAAAAAGAATGGGAACAAGAAAGTGACAAAACTCTTGAAAATATTAGATGATTTAAATCTAGTCATTGACAAAAAATGGGTTAAAGCTGTCCTTGTCAATGGTGAAGGAATTAACCTGCATCTCCCTGATTTGTGCCTGAATAATTATGCGTTGAAGATTTACAAGATATCACTACCCAGCAGTGTTTGGAGATTGACTGGCTGGCTGCTCAAAAATGTTGAATTATGATGTCATTGACGCTTTGGCAGAAGTCTCCAATCAAGAGGTGAAAATATTTCCAGCCAGCCAATCAGATCTGAGTTTGCCTCCCCCAGTTGAGTTATAGTTCCCCCAATTTCCCCTCTGGAAACTTGTTTTCAGATAGTTTTACCTACTCTCAATAAAGACATTCCCCAATATATGAAAGCTACCCTGGGGTCAAAAATACCCCCTTCTCAGGTCATGGTTGCTGTTGTCTTGGCATGGTTGAGAAAGTTCTTCACACAGGATCAGCAGGTTTTGTATCCCTTATCTCAAAACCATTTCTTTTCAGTGGTCCATTTTCCTCTCCTGTTTTCTGTTCTGTTAATCCTCTTCATTTCTCATTTGCCTCTTTCCTTTGTAGATTTCTAGGTTTAAAGCTTCAATTCACATCTTTTTTCTTGGTTCTGATTTTAGTCTGGGCAATTTATCCCCACAACTTTTATTTGAGCTCAGACCTTATTTACATGACTCTAACATCCACAACCCTTGTCAGGGCCCAGAATGCCCTGGACAGTCAGCTGGACTCCCTAGAGGTAAAAAAACTCACAGCTTGAGGACCCTCACCAATTATCTCCCAGGGCAAGAAAACTCCCCTTTCAACTAGCAAATGGCCCAGTATTTGAGAGGCACACAAGCCTCAAATCCCTGGCTTTGATCCTATTATCAAATTTGGGCCACTCACCTATCAAGAAATAGTACATTGGAAGCGTGATTGTTTGATCACAGACCGTGCACTTGATTGATTGCAGGAACTATAAATAACTGTGGCACCTTGGAATGCTGCAGTTCAAGAAAGATTCATGTTACAGCAACCAATGAGCACTCACCCCCTTACCCAAGTACGCAAATTCAAGCAAAAATTGTAAATTCAACTCAAATCAATGCCATCAGTTCTCTGGTGGCACAAAAGGCCACAGAATCTCCAGTAAGTATAGGTAGTGAGGGGAAGAAGCCCTCCTCACTGTTGAAATCTTAATAAAGCAAGTTTATGCCCGGAAATCATTATCTTATTGAAGGAATTGTCTTTTTCTGCTCAAATTTTATTATTCTCTTTACATCTATTCTGGAATCCACAACACAATATAAACTTGCATATCCATATCCTCCTAGTTATACTCTTGCGTCTTGATCTGAGGCGCAGCACAGACACACAATAGAAAATCCTAACCTTAGGATTGGATTTTTACTAAGTCTTGGTTAGAATGGTAGGGAAGCTTATGCAATTACCTTGAGGCCCTGGATGAATAATATCTACTAGACTTGGCTAGAGAGTTGCCAAAGTACTTGGTGTCAGGTACCAGTCTTGAGCAGCCAGCCCGTTGTTTTCAGGGGTAACTTGGGCTGGGTTTTTTGTGGGCAATGTCCACCATAAGAGGGGAGCTAACTTTAAAAGTTAGGAGGCAGACTTTCCTACCTAGGACCATGGGCCAGCAGCCGGGATTATAGTGTCAATCACCCCTGTGATGATAGTTTATACAATCCCACACAGCTTGCCAGAATGGCTGGTTGGGAAGTCAAGCAAGGAAGCAGGCATAGGTTTTGGGATCACAGGCGGTTCCATGGGCAGGTTGTAAGCAGGGAGATAGTTGGATTTCCTTCTGAACAACTTGGGTGTTGAAAATATCCACAGGTCTTATTGGTTGTATCTAATTGCAGATTTTATGCAGGCCAAAGGATCAAGTTCAAGTATCTTTTCCAGGATGTATTCCTTGTATTCAGATTTCAGAGGGTAGTTTATAAATGAACAGGTCCAAAGGGTACACCAGGAAGACAGAAGACTGTGGGCAGTGGGGCAAGTGGGCCAGGAGATCTCAAACTGAATTGGTAGACAGCAAATACAAAATAAGTCAATAGCTGTGTGAGCCAAATAACATAACCTTTATTAAAAATGGCAATAAGTTTGGAGCGCAGGGTCCTTTGGTCTATATAGTACCCCACCTCCAAACTTAACAATTTCCATGGGGGGTTCATCAGGGCATTGGGAAGGGCAGGGCCGGGGGAACTGGGTGCTTGGGTCCAAAGGCAGCAAAATGGCACTTGGTCTGAGAGTTCTTTCATTGGTCAAGAATCTCAATTTGGCTATCAGATTATCTTGCCTTAGTGTTGTGGTCATGGAACAGGCTGCGGGCCCGTGCCTCTTTCCTGGGCCGGCTCTTGATTGGTTGCTGGTGTAGACTTCAAGTTCATGAAGCTAATAGTTGTCAAATCAGTACATCCATTAGGAACTGTGATTAGTCCTCCATTTGGTATAATAATTTACTTGGTTTGGCTTGTTTCACTGCATGGGCCAACATTCTTGGTATCAGCTTGTGGGGGCTCAATCCTGACACTTGGAGACACAAAGACAAAATTTGAATAGAACTCAATTTTTATAGGTGAATATGAAATGGAATATATAGTGGTTGAGAATACCACAAAACACTACCAGGATGGTAGGATCACTCACCACAAGCATGAGTGGAGCAAGTGAGTTGTGCAGAGTCAGGAAACTGAACAATTGAATTTCCCAAATTGGAGCCAGACTCCTTTCAAAGGGCAAAAGCAAAAGAGAGGGATGCATCCTTAAATAACCCATTGAAGGCAAAATCAAAACACAGTGAATGGCAGCATTCACAAAATTGCCACCTCTAGATTGGCCTTAGGGGGTAGTACTTGCAGAGAAACTTGGCATGCACTTGGGCAAACAGTCAACCACTGGAAGAGTTTCACAGTATACTATGACCCCCGTTTGAAAGTCACTTCCAAGGGCCCAACCCACAACAAGTCTAGTTTATGAGCGTATCCTCCTACTCTATGCTGATGATAAAGAACATGATCCCCAATGTTGAACTCAGGCAAGGGAGATTGTCTAGCATTGTCAGGAGAGAGCTCAAGAATCTTGGTGTTATATGCAGACGTGTAGGCAGTAGCCTGAATATCAATGATACAGTTGACTAGATCTTTGATATGGCCATCAGGGTATATAGCCTTATTAGAAGAGAGTAGGGGGCCCCCAAGAGCAACAGAGTGGTGCTATACGCCCATACAGCATAGCAAAGGGGTAATACCCAGTGATACAATGCTTGCTAAGGCAATAGGCAAAGAGATCAGTGGGTAAGTATAGATCCCAGTTAGCAGCGTCAGAATAAGTGAGCTTCCTTATGATAGAAACCAAGATCAAATTTTCATGCTCAACTGCTCCATTAGTAGAGGGATTGTAGGGGCAGAGAAAGACTGGTGTGATCCCAAGGCCTTAAAAACAGAAGTTACCAACTTGGCATTGAAATTAGTCCCATTGTTGGATAACAACACTTGAGGACAACCATGGCAGAAGAATACGTCCTGCAGCAGAAAAGCAATGGTTGTCTTGGCAGTGATATCCTTGGTTGGACAAGCTTCTACCCACTTGCTAAAATGATCAACAGCAAGTAGGATAAAGCGGCAACCAGAGCAAGAGCGGGGAAGAGGTCCCACTGAGTCAATACTGACAGTATGAAATGTGTGTTGAGGAGGGTCTAGCTTGAACTTGTGAGAGGCAGCTCAAGGTTGTTGAAGCTGACAATCATGGCAACTAGAAATGACATCTGGAATCAGCAGACAAAGGTTTTCCCATAAGTAGTTTTTCTGAAGCCAGGCATAAGTTTTGGCAATGCCTCTGTGTCCTGTCTCCTTATGATCTTGAATCACTAGAAAAAGGCAAAGGCTAGGCCATACATAGAGCAGGTAGTGGTCTTGTACTTTCTTGAAAAGCTGATTGTCACAAATGAGTGTGTCTTCATATAGCTAAGATAGGGCAACTTGCACTTCTTCTTCTTGTTTTCCCAAGAAGAAGTGTGACAGTCCACATGGTTGGTGGTTTGCAGGCAGAGCTTATGTTGGCCAAGTGGAAGCTTAGTGACTTTTGTTGAAGAAGTAGCTGTAGGACTGGTCTGAACTGTTAGAGACTGAAATGAGCTGGCCAAAGGACCAGAAGATGATGGTGAAGGACTGGTGGTCCAGAGAAATGAGCCAAGATTTTGCCAAATTGATTTTTCAAGGAGGAAAAATGTGGAATGTTTTGCCTTGATTTAGTATTAAAATCAAGAAATAATGTAGATAGAAGTGTGGGCAAGATATTTATTCATTAAGTTTCTAGGATAGATGAAGGTATTTTGCTATGAGAGCTGGATACAAAGTTGTTTTGGTGGGACATTTTCCTTGGATTTTACAATATTTTGTAAATATATGGGGAAAAAGTTGAAGAGATCCAAAAAGAACAGTTTAAATAGTATTCTACTATTTAAATTGGTTTAGGTTGAATGCAGGGTGGACTGGTGCTGGAATAGTGAACCAATTAATGCTTTGGTGCGCAAAGAGTTGTCAATTTGAGCAGTTTGAGCAATGGAAATTGATTTCTTAGTTGGATCCCAGTGGAACTTCAGAAATGGTCTATTTCTGCGCTCTGCATTTATTGGCTGAGTTCTGGCATATTTCCTGATGAATATGATTGGTTGGAAGCCAAAAGCTTAAAGTATAAGCAAGGAAATAGTGAATTAATACAAAGTTTTAAAAGCTATGGCAACAACCAAAAATACCTCAGATTTAAACAAAGTGATTTCAGATTTAAACAAAATCCATCTCAGGTTAAAGTATACACTCTGTTAACAGGGTTTATTGGTGTTAATGGGCAAAATGAGTCATCACAGCAAAAAAGGGCTCACACACATAGCAAAACCATTCAAAATACAATCTGAAATACATTGATTCACAAACAAAATGGTGTTAGTTGACTTTTGGTGTACATATGTTTACTATGTGAATTGATGACAAAATACACCCAAGCAAGGTGTGTCAAAACGCAAACCAAAAACAAAACACAATAGCAACTCACTACGTAAACAAAATCACTCACACAATATGTGCAATGGATTGTAATCATGAATGATACCAAGGTATCTAAAATAAGACAAAAGATCTGAAACATAAATTTTAAAAATATTGTGTTGGGTGTTTGAATTTGGCAGTAAAATCTAGGAAAATGGGTGGATTTTTTTGAGTATTCTAAAATGGGCGTTGTAAAACCAAAACAACTAATTAAGAAATAAAAAATCTATAATTGGGATATTGGGTGGAAAAACTTTAATTAAATTTCTATATTCAGATAAAAGCAAAAATTAAAATTATGGAGTAACTTTATTGAGTTTTATTTAATATTTTATTAAATTGTAAAATGGAAGGAACACAAAACAGAGTACCAATACACCCATTGTGTGCTGCAGTTGTGGTTGCCCCCGCAGGTCAAAGAATATAGTTAGTGCAACCCAAGTGCCTACTCAAGGAGGAGACAGGAGAGGAGAGTTTCATAGTGACGCTGCACTGACACAGCTGGTTCAAGGAGCATAAGCCGCTAGGGTGCAGAGCATAAACCCTTGGGTCCTAAAGCTGACCTGGAAGCCAACCAAGGTCACCACTACAAAGAAAGTTAGAAACAAGGAGGTAGAACTTACTTTGTATGTGTTTGACGTTGTGTACCAGCAAGAGTCAGTCCCGTCAGCCATGCTGGAGAAGGTAAAGCCTGTACTTGATACTAGCTATAAGCCCTATGTCAGTGATGGCAATAAGGAGGATGACAAGGAGCCCAAGTTCTATCAAACCAATGAGGGACAGCTGGTGTTAAAAAAGGTTGCAGCCTTCTATACCAAGGTACCTATGCCCTGTGTTGTGCCCAATGCCAACAAGTCAATCCCCACCGCTAAAAAGCCCGCTCAGAAGCCATCCCTGACATCAAACACATCATCCTGCTTAAGCTAATGCGTGAATTGGGCAATTACAAGGCGGCCGTGGCCATTGTTGGGGTGGATCCCAAGTACGCCAGCAAGACCTTCAACAAGTTCATTGATACTGGCCAAGTCCTTGCCACAGAGAAATCCTTGTGTGTTTTCACTATGCTCACCAAGGAGCACAAATGGGCAATCTGCCAGTGAATAACCTGGGATTACCATCTTGAACTGGTAAATATACAGGCATGGTTAAATCTACTTTTGGGATTGAGGCCTCAATTTTCTTTTACTACCATCTGGTGAAGGGAATGCAATTTTCTTGAAAAAAGCTTGGGGTATCCCCCTACAACAGAAACAGCCCAGCCAACATTGACGTCCGGAAAAACTACGCAGAGGCGTACTTTGCCCTCAAAGCCAAGGAGACAGTCAAATTTTATTATATTGACAAATCAACATTTGTCTCATCATTGCACAATGAGTATGGCTATGTCCCCAAAGGCTCCAATGACGGGATGGCTTGGCGTGCTGCAGTCCGCGCCACAGCCTAATTGATGGTGGCTCTCCTTGGTCCAAAGGGGGTTGAGCTTTATCAAATGATATTGGGTTCTCACAACAGCCATACCTTCTTGTCATTCCTCCAATTGGTCCAGGAGCACCTGAGGCGCACAAGTCCAGGCTTCACTAATGTGATTGTGTTGGACAACATTGGTCTCCACAAGGTGGCTGATATTCTTGAGGAATTTCCAATGATTGACACAAGCATTACAGTGGGCCCCCAGCAATTGGCCACAGCAAATTTAAGCCTTCTCTTCCTCCCAGCCTATTTGCCCTTCCTAAATCTCATTGAGGAAGTCTTTGGGTGGCTCAAGCAAGTTTTCAAGCAAGGAGCCCCGACTGGGACCAAGGACCTCTTTAATTTGCTGCAGGCCAGGATCCACACCCTCCCAGCTCAGACTATGGCCAAATTCTATGGCCACGCTGATTTGTTCATCCCCACGTTCCTAGCCAAACAGCCAATCAATTAAAGGCTTAGTGTGTCCAATCTTTTTTATATTCTCTTATTTACTATTCAAGATTTATGAATTATCATTTTATATTTAGATGTTTCCATGCCCAAAATCACATTCAGAAGATCCATCAATAGATGTAAGTAATTTATTTATTTTATTATATATTATTTTATTATGCCATCTGAGGTAATCTCAAACGCTCAATACTGGATTATGCAAAAAATTTTAAATCACTTTGGTCAAATAAATATAAAAATATTTTTGAAAAAATTAAACGTAAAATGTACAAGTTAGAATTTATTTTATTATTAAATAATTTTATGCTTTTATGAAAACTGTTTCTGCAATATATTTTGAAAAACTGGTTTGCTGAAAAAAATGATAAAAATTTATTATAAAAAATACTATAAATTGTAATAAAATTTATTGGAATCATATTTTTATTGTGTGCGCCTGTAGTGGGTATTTTGGTATGTACCCACCCCGCAATGGAGATGGCGCACAACCTCCACCGCAACACTGTGGACAGTGGATACACCCTTATTAAAAAAACTCCCTCCTGCTGGTGAAGGGGAGTAGGGTAAGGTGCAAACTGAGAAGCAGATTTTTGGGCGGGGCTGCAAACCCGTAAATCCCTGCCAGGACCAGGGCGTCTTGGATTACATGGTCCACCAAGTTGTATCCAGGGGGACCTTCTTCCCATTGAGTGCAAGCCGGGCCTTGTTGATTCCCAGAAGGACCCTGCCCAAGTCCTCTACAGACGCGCCCATCCCAAAGTAGAATAGGAACCTCAGGTAAACAACCAGATGAAGCCTTTGCCCAGCAAAGGCTTCCGTGAACTCACACAGTTTATTATAGACCATGCTGATCTTCTTGTTGTGCCTGGTCTTTGCAAAGGTCAGCTCCATGGCTTCAGGGAGCCCCATCTTGTTGGCACTCCAGGCCAACCCAAAGTTGGCAAGGAGGATTTTTGTCTACTTGACGGCTGTTGCATCTACAACAGTCAATTTGCCCACTGCGCACCCAAAGTTCTCCAATAGGTAAGACAGGGTGTGCTCCAACGGGAAGCAGAAGCAAGCAGCCGCATAATGCCCGTCTCATCTCTGGTACATTCTTGAATGGGAGCGTTGCCAGGATATCCCAAACAAGCTCAATGGAATTTACACAGTAAACTCCACTGAGGTTAACCAGGTCCAGGCAGACCAGTTGGGCATCCTTGTAGGCAGTAACTGCCCACTCAGATGTTCCCTTGGCATGTGTAAGTTCTGCCAACGCCTCCTGCAACATCAGAAAGGACCTGTGGATACGGTCCTCTAGCTCCTGCACAACAGGGGGGACAGATACAATTTCTTGGCCACATGAGTGGCATAATTTTCATAAAAGGTGGTTGGTACAAAGGGGACCAGGACATGCCAGAGTTTGCCGTCTATGTTTTCTAAGAAAAAAGGTAAGTTTTTTGAAAATTTATTAATTTTGTTTTTTAGGCTACCTTCTTGTGTTTCTTCCTTGCCTGCAGCCTTGGCCAGCTTGGCCATTCTTGGTGCAATTAATTGCGCTGGCAATTTGGTATCCTCTTCCCTGGCATGCTTGGCGGGTTTGAGATGTTCATACATCTCTGGGTCATCAACCCAGACAGACGGCGCAGAAAGATTGTATGCCTTAAATTGCAGGCCCTCTACCACCGTCTTCTGGATGTTGAGAAGACAATCAATGGTCTTCTCTGGGATGTCTGCCATTTTTTACATTAGTGCCTTTGCGGACACCTTGTCAATTTTGTCCCCAGTGAGGACGGTGGACTTAACTTTGGCTTTGACCTTGCAGTCAATGTCCTTTATTTTGGCAATTGCCAAGTCAAGGTCTTTGAGTAATTTTTTGAGCTCTCTCATTTGATTTTTTTAGTAACCTTTCCATATGTTTTTATAGCTTTTGCCCCAATAAATTCTGTATTATTTTGATACTGTTGCCTCTTTGTTAAATCCTTTTTTTTCCCATCTACTACATTATCCCATCTTTTTATCCATTTTGTATATGTTTTACGCTCATCTTGATATGTGTTGTTTGCTTTGTGTTGGTATTGTTTTCTTGATTACTATATTATTTTTTGGCGCTTTACATAGCCCCTTGTGAAAATAGTAACAACAATTTGGTGATCAGCTAAATTTGAATTAGAAAATTATAGTGTTAACTGTTTTTAGATAAAGTTGTTACTGATCTGAATTCAAAACCTTAATGATATACTTTAAGCCAATCAGGAGCCAAGTGATAAAGTGATTATTGTGACATAAAGAGTCATTCAATAATTCTTTGGTGCATGTGCGCTAATTAATATGATTGGCTGTATGTTTTGCCATTGTACACCATTGCTGCTGTGATAAGTTGTTGATGGACTAGTGCCCAATCAGCTACTGGGTTAGCACTAGTCCATCAACAACTTGCCACAGCAGCAATGGCGTACAATGGCAAAATATACAGCCAATCATATTAATTAGCAAACATGCACCAAAGAATTATTGAATGACCCTTTATGTCACAATAATCACTTTATCACTTGGCTCCTGATTGGCTTAAAGTTTATCATTAAGGTTTTGAATTCAGATCAGTAACAACTTTATCTAAAAACAGTTAACAATATAATTTTCTGATTCAAATTTAGCTGATCACCAAATCATTGTTAATATTTTCACAAAGGGCTATGTTTAAGTGCTAAAAATAACCGTGTTCTGGATCTAGATACACAACATAGTAAATATATGATTTTATAGAAATAAGCTGAACATAAAGAATAAAACCAACTATAAACAAAGAGAACATGAACAATTGAAATTCAAAATACTGATAATATAAATAGAAAAATTTTAGTGACAGGGGTTTATTGGGGCAGGGGGAGAGTGATGCCTAGGAGGCAGAATAACAGGGGAAGGAAGACGTAGAGGCAGTGCTGGCCTGGGGGGGTCTGGGATTGGGTGGGTTGGGCTTGCGGGTTAGGGGTGTTGGTGGCGGGGGTGAAGACAGGAGGATTTTGCGTGATTGCTGCCATATAACTCTTATTGTATTCCTCATCAGTCATTGGCTGGATGGGCTGGTAAGTGACAGTGGCATGAGGTTGAAGGCGCTTATCTTTACATGGTTGGTTGCCCATGTTCACATGGAAAATCATTTGCGCAAACAAGTCAGCCACCATCTGGTAGCCAAAGAGAAAATTGTGGTCAAGGACCCCAAGATAGAGGTTGTTGAAAGCCTGAGGGCAGTGCTCCTATAATGTAGATCCCATGTTGAAGAAGACAACATCAGCCAGATGGACGTCTGCATGGCCAGCAAGGTATACTGAGGCCTGGTGCCCGCGTCCCTGGATGGCCTTGAGGGCAGTGGAGCTACCCTCCATCTGGTGGCTCAAGAAAACCCAGTACTTGGAATTTGAGCCATTCCAAGAGTTGAGTAATCTACTGAGGATGTGACTGTATGAGTAGCCATTGATGAAATATGTGTTTGTCTGATAGTAGATAAAACCCTTGGCTGAAATAGCCAGAAATGCACCAATGAACATCCCCTTCTTGACCTTCTTCCTTCTATTCTTGGCAGCAGCTTTTCCTTGCTTGCCAAAATCATCAAAAGCTATTGATAGCTTGTAATAGAAGATGAACATGACATCATCAGTTAGACTAGTCAGGAATTGGACCAGGGTTGATTTGATGGCGGTGTCATACAGGAAATCCTCAGCGCCATCCCATTAGTTGCCAGCAAAATTGGTAAGAACCTGTATGGAAGCCACCTTCCCTAACATCCAGAGCTGCACCATGCGCTCAGAGACCCATATGTTATGGTGCGCAAGCTGCTTCTGGACCTAGGTCAAGGAAAGCTTGGGATCCCGCTGGAGGAGGTCAAGCATGATTGTGTATGCCTCAAATATTTGTGACTCAGGGGCCTTCTTGGGCTTCTTGGCTGTCCCAATCAGATTCCCCCTGTTCATCAGGTTGTTGAATTCCCGTATGACAGTAGCTTGGGTAAATTGCAACTGGGCGGCAATCTGTTCCCAGGACAGACCCTGTAGATTCAGTGCCGCAATTTCCTGAAGAATTTGGGCAGTGATGATTTGTTGCTTGGGGCGCTGGGCCGGGGGAGCTGAATCATGATTGGCTGTTGGGGGGCAGGTTGGCTGGTGGCAGGAAGTTGTTCCAAATCAAGGTTGCCATCCCAATTGGTTGGTTGGTGGGCAGCTTGTGCAGGGGTGGGTACAGGAGCAGGGGCAGAGCTAGACACTAAGTGACTCTCAAACAAGTCAAAGCCATAGGGGCTAGTGGTCAGGTACAGGTCAGCTTCCTTGTTACCCACCTCAAAGGCTTGGGTATAAACAGGTGCCTCCACACTCTGAGACTTGCCTCCATTGAAGCTGGCTTGGCTGCTGCTGGCTTGGCTGCTGGCGCCGTCAAAGATATTGCTTATAAAAACCATTGTAAAAAACCTAGGATAAAATCACTAAAAGTAGAAATTTTAAAATTTAATGATTTATTTTTATTGTAATCTTGAGTCCATATTTGGAAGGTTCTCAAAACCTTTTCATACAAATCTGGAGCCATGAAAATAGATAAAATGCATCTGTTCCTAAATTGGATAGCTGTTGATTGGCTATTAAACTGTTATTTTTCTATTTTAGGCTGCTCATACTACACATCTTGTGTGAGTTAATTTTGTTTTGTGCTTGTGTAATCTTGCTTCTAGATTGCTCAAGTTTTGTTTTTTTAGTTCTTCTGTTGGTGCCTCATATGAATCCTGATTGGATTATAATTTACTCCGGAACAGCATTCATCCATTTCACTTGTTGCGTCAGTTCATTTTGTTTGTGGTTTGAACTACACTGCTTGATGTTTGATATAATTTTGTATAATGGGCTAGTGAAATTTCGTTTTTTGTTTGAAAGTCCATTTACTAACTGAAATTTTATAAATTAATTAAATCTTGAACCTTGCGCAACTTGGATTTTGTTTAAATCTGAAATCATTTTGTTTAAATATGAGGTATTTTTGGTTGTTGCCATAGCTTTTAAAACTACTGTCCTTTAAGATTTTGAGACATTAAGTATGTAAGCTTAATTTATTATAGGAAAAAATGAGCAGCAATGGTTTAAGCTTTTGAAGAAAGCCATTTTGAAGGTGGAATTGTTGGGAAAAGGACATTATAAAAAGGAAGCTAGCTGGAAAGTTATGAGTTCTTTTTAGGTCTTTGATGGAGTCTTTCCTAGGCCTTTTGAGTTTCTGCCAAGATGTTTTTAGAAGTCTTTTGATCACTAGAAGGAGCTTGGTTAGACTTATAAAAGTGGAATAACAAGGCCACTAGAGCTATAAAGAGAGCTGAAGCCCAAGATAACAGAGCAGGAGCCCAAGATTAAGGAGCTGTATCCTAAGTGCGGTGCAGGAGTCTAATTCTAAGGCACAGAAGTCCAAGTTTAAGGAGCAGAAGCCCAAGTCTAAGGAGAAGGAGTCCAAGACTAAGTAAAAGAAGTCCAAGATATTGTTGGAGGACTCCAAGTATTGGCAACCCCATATTGTTTCCTTGACCCCCCCCCCAGCCATATACCAGAAGGTTTATAAGGGGATCTTCCTTCTGAGAATGAATAAAAGCCCATTTCAACCCCTATACATATTTCTGAGATACATTTTCCTTTACTAGATAATAACCCCTTTCAGACGGTCCCTGGCTATGACCCAGGACACACTTTGGGGACTGGTGGACAGGAACCCCACAAGAAGGACATCTAATCCGTTTGTACAGCCTGTCAGCATCAGCAGGGTGTAGAGCAAGGATGGTTGTTCTGATCAATCCATCAGCATTCTGATGTTGAATTCTGGGACGGTGCAGCACAGTGAAGTTGTAACCTTGCAGGCGTGGGGCCATCTAGCTAATTGCCCTTCTGGTTCCTTAAGCTGTTGTAACCACTTATCCAAAGTGTGATTGGTGACCACAGTGAAATGAGTGTCATACACGTAATGGTGGAACTGTTTAACAGCATGCAACACAGCAAGGCACTCTTTCTCTGTTACTCTGTAGTTCTTCTTGTGCTTGTTCAGCACATGAGAGGTATAAGCTACAGGGTGATCCACACCCTCATCATCCAGTTGAGCCAAGATGGCTCCAATAGCCAGGTTGCTAGCATTAGTATATAGGATGAATTCCTTATTGTAGTCAGTATATAATAAGATGGGAGCCTATTTGAGTTTTTATTTGAGGGCTTCAAAGGCTTGTTGTTGACTGGCAGTCCATTCAAAAGGGACATTACACAGCAGCTGGACCAAGGGTTTGCTAGTGTCTGCAAAGTCAGGGATGAATTGTCTGTAGTATCTCATCATGCCCAGGAAGACTTGAACTTCTTGCAGGTTGGTGGGTGGAAGCATTTTGTCAATGGCCTCAAATTTCTTGGTCATGGGGCAAATTCCCGTCTGAGTCACCTCATGTCCCAAGAATTCAAGGCGTTCCTTGAAGAAAGCACACTTGGATGGTTTTAACTTAAGGCCAGCTTCTCAAATCTTTATGAACACTTCTTTAAGATGGGCCAGGTGATCAGTGAAGGTGGTGCTGAAGACATTTAAATCTAAGTACACTAGAATACACAAGAGCTTCAAATCACGGAGGATGGAGTCCATGTGTCAGGGATTTCTTCCCTTCCTACTTCAATTATATGGGTAATTCCTTACAATATTCCAAGGAAAACAGAACCAGCAATCATAGTCTAGACACTTCTTTTACCTTAGACACTATCCCAGACAGGGATCAAACCCAAAACCCAAAACCCTACAGACAAGTCAAATGTTAGTATATACTATCTGTATGATGTTATATTACCTATTTATATTGGTTTCCTTCATCCAAAGTTTATTTTTGACTTTTGATTTTGCTCTGGAAATCTTAAAGAATCATTTCAAGGACTTCACTATACGCTCAAAGCCTGATTGGATGCCTTGGTTCACTCTACTGCTCCCAATTATAAGTACTCTTCACAAGGGCATGGTTCTGTACTCTCATTTCCAATGCATTAAGCACTTAACCCTCTTAATTGTTTCTTCTCTTGTTTCTTATTACTGGCTCATATATTGCAACTATAAGACTGTACAAGCCATTCAGTTCCAAATCAAGTCAGATATACAACAGGTATTATTTCTAAACATTATCCTCATGAAAATCACTGTCAAATCACCTCCTATCATGAGATCCTCTTGAATAACCCAGCCTCACTTTTTTGGTCTTTAAGAAAGTTATTTCTACCATTTTCACTTGTTCCAACAGTAAAGATTTTATCCTACACCTGCTACTCCTTCATCTTCTTATAACATATTTTTGAAGCTATGAGAGGAATTCTTTTCCTATCCTGGTTTCTAGCTTCCTTCTTGCCAGTGGTATCAACCTTGGAAAACCCAACACCTACAACTGACTGGTACAACTCTTCTCCAGATGATACACTTCTGGACACTTGGGACTTAAATTCCAATATGGTTGTTTGTTTTCTCCACCTCCTACCAAAGCTGCTCTGGTTAGACCTTATGCCTCCTTTTACCTCTTGACGCGCGTGGTGGGTTACTATCTACTTGGTTGTTTCAGTGCTATTTTTGGAAGATTTGCTTACCTGGGACACCTAGGACACCTTGCAATGGTCACAATTCCTATTGGCTTGGTAATAGCAGGATTGAATTTAGGGGCTTTGGCCCACCAGCTAGGGAACTTTTTCCCTGCCAAGTGGGTCCCTGACACCATGGCTTGTTGGAAAGTAGCTGGAGCATTGCAGAGTCCTTGTGGCATTTGCATAGGCTCAAATAAACCCTCAGAAGTGATGAGTGCAGCCTTCTGTTTATCTTTGGGAGAGAGATCTACTTGCCAGTACCCAGAGACTAGGTCCATATCAGAGAAGAACTTGAAGCCCCTAAGGCAGCAGAGAGCATCATCAATGCGTGATAAGGGGTAGGAATTCTTCTTAGAGAGTTCAATTGTTGGTAGTCCATCACAAATTGATGACCTCCATCCTTATTTTTTAATATGAGCAAGGGGGAGGCCCATGGGCTTTGGGAAGAAGCAAGTAGCCCAGCGTCTAGAAGCTGTTTGAGCTCTTTAGATACCTGAGCATCTTCTATACAGCTGCAGCAATATGGTTTAGCACAGAAGGGGGGAGTGTCACCAGTATTTATCTGATGAATGACGCCTTTAGCTAGACCATAATCAGTGCTATCTTTAGCAAAAATATCTGAAAATTGGTCTAGAAAATCAAGCACCTCCTTCTGTTGTACCGGGGATAGCTGTGGGAAATCTTGTGCAGTGAATAAGGATAGGACTTGAGGCTTGTCTTCAGGTAAATTAAAATCCTGGAAAGTACCAAAGGGATGTAATGATAGGACGTCAGGAGCGTTCAACAACTTGCCATAGCCAACAACCTGCCCTCTAGACACATGTATGGGGAGGGCGGTTAAGTTGGCAACCAGCAATTGAACAGGGTCCTTATGAGAGACGTCCAAGATTCCTGGGCATGAGTAGGGCTTGTTGTGTCCTAGTGAGGGAGGAGAGTATAACACTAGAAATGTATGCTCAGTCAGCTCATATGATATTTGGGAGTTCAGGATAGCTTGAGATCCAGGAGGGATAGTCACCGCGGAAGTGGCCAGGAGAGGGATCCCCTCAGACGCAGGGCAAGCCATGGGAGGACACTTTATTTTGGATGAGTGGGTACGGTATTTTAGGGTGAAAACACCAGTGGGATATTCTAAGGCACATGTCTTGAGGCGCTTCCTGGGAACTTTAACAGGATCTTCAAAGATCAAGAGAACTTTGTACCCTAGGATAGAGAGGTAACCATCTTTCAAGTTGATTATCCCATTATATTCCCTAAGGAATTGAGTACCAACTAGGAGGTTGTAACTCTCATTTTCCAAGACAATAGCAGGCGCAGATAAGAGTAGCTTGCCAAACAGCATGGGAAGAGCATAATAAGCTCCTATAGTGTGAGTCATGGATAGCCCAGCTGTGCCATACAACTGGTGGTAGTTGAGGTCAGAGGCAAGCTTGAGCTTCTTGACAAGCTTCAAAGAGACAAAATTAACAGGATATCTAGTGTCCAAGACGGCTTTGATTTTCACCTTTTGAATGGATATCTCCACACAGGTGGTAGTACAACCAAAAGGAGGGAGGATAGCCAGAATATCTTGGGCTTCTGCTAGTTCTTTGTCCCATTTTTTAATCATGCATCTTAGGCCCAGAAACTCCTTATAGACTGTCTGGAGAGGGAGCAAGACTGAGACATTTTTGAACACAGCGTCAGTGGCTTCAGCAGCTTCTTTGGAAGATTCAACAAGCACGGGAGACCTCTTGGCTTGATTGAGGTAAGGGCAAGAGACAACCTCCTTGGCTTTGGGTAGAGGCTTGGTGGTTGTTGTAGCTTTCCCAGAGTGTAGTTTATAAGGGACTGCAATGGTTTTGGGGATAGCTAAGACTGAATATTTATAGGTGTCAGGATCATCAATATCTGAGTTGTCCATATCAGAGTCATCAGAGATATTGTGGAAAAATAGCAGAATGAGAGGTGCTTCAGTGTTGGTGGGCTCTGAGTCAGCAATGGAGGGGGGAATTGAAGGAGACTGGGAAGAATTGTCAACCAAGAGCGTCTCTGCCTCTAGGTTGACTGTTCTTTTCCTGCCTGCTCCTTGGGATCAGCTCCTTTGACCCAAGGATTGATGCAGACTCAAGAATGGTGACCTATATGTCCACAGTTGTGGAAGCCCTGGCGTTGAGGAGAATTCTTTGAGTTCATGGTGAGGATACAAGGGCCACAGGAAGACAAACCAGAGTTAGAGGCAGCACGATTCTCCTTCACAACTGCTCCAGAATGGGTAAGGTGCATATCCTGCAACATTATCTTAATGCTCTTTGTAGAGGAAAGCATGGCCTTATGGGTCTTAAAGCAAAGACACAGAAGCTGGTTAACCTTGAGGGCTTGAGCGCAAGCCATGTATGCTTCATGTGTGGTCAACTGGGAACTTGTGATCAGCTGTTGCCCTTCCATGTAGAATCTATCTGCAAATTCAGCTAGAGTCTCCTTAGGTTTGAAAGCAATGTGCATGAAGGTGTCCTTCTTCACTTCTAAACTAAGGTCTCCACCAAATTTGTCAATTATAAGCTGCTTCATCTCTTCCCAAGTCTCAATGATGGGCAACTCAGGCACTAATACCTCTTGACAGGTCAGGTACAGGCAGGTTAGAATTTGTTCTTTCTTAACCTCATCAGAGGCCCTCCTCATAGCAGTTTTGTAGATAGTGAGGAAAGCCACAATAGTAGAAGTTTTGGGGTCAAAGACTTACTTAAAGGTAGGTTTGAAGTGGGCCTCAGGAGTTGGACCACCATTGTTGCTATCAAGTACATTTATACACAGAGAGAATTCTGCTTCAGATTCAAAGGGGGCTGCCTGGCCCACACCTGACAAACACTCTCTTCAAGAGTAGTCAAAGTTTCAGAAGTGCGGCCAGCCAAATTGTTAACTATTGTGGTCTTTTGCTCAGTAATGTCTAGGTGCTGGCCCTGAGTTTTTACTACCATGGAAAGCTCAGCCAGCCAGGAGGTAAGAGAAGGACCCAATGAGAGGCAGGGCGCAAACCTTTCATTGACCAAATCAATTACTTCACTCAATTCTTGTACGTCTTTATCAAGCTCAGAGTGGTCTCACTTCAAGAGGTCCACTTCATTAGCTAGAGTTATCAACTCTCTAGTGTAGTTAATGCAGGGAGCTCCTGAAAAGCCAGGGCAACATCCATCTTCATTGCTAACCCCAGTTGGACTAACAGCAGATGACATCATCTCACGTAAGATAGCAACATCTTGTTGTAATTCAGCAACTTGAGTTGTCAGAGCAAGCACTTGGGGATCTGGCTGAGGAGCTTTGGTAGGTTGATCCTGACTGCAAGTGGATATTCTTAACTCTCAAATGGTATCCCATAGTCTCTTCTCTCTATCTGCCAAATCATCAGATGGAGGAGAAGGCGGGGCATCTGGTTTGGGGGTAGACAATTCATTTACTTGAGTCTGGAGTTTGGCAATGGCAGCGGCAGTAGCAGCCCTTTCTTGATCAAATTCTTCACCGAGTTTGTGAAGGCCTTTAGTAGCAAGGGCTGCTACTTTCTGTAGTTGGTTGAAGGATTAAGCACTGAACTTGTTGAGCTGTTGCACTAGTTGTTTAAAGTTGGTGAGATAGGCGTTCAGGGTGGAATCTACTTGGGTTTGCCAAGGTTGTTCCAACTGGTGAAACTCATGTAGATGCTCCCTGACGTACTCAGGGATAGACTGGTGCATTTGCTCAATGAAATTGACCAAGCAGGTTTGGGAGGTAACAGAGTCACGCAGATTTTCAGACACCAGGGAAAACAGGGAATAAATCCACTGTTGATATGCAGCAAATTTGTCTCAGTGATTAGTTACAGCTGCTTGTAGGGACAAGATTTCTTGAACATGGAGTCCTAGCACCATTTGATGGTGAGCTAAAGCAGGTTGTACAAAGGAAGCCAATAGGTGCTCAGTGGAGCCAGCCGCTGAGAGGAGATGCTGTGGAAATTGTGGAGCCACAATTAATTCATAATACTCTGCTTGACTGAACTGTAGCTGGAGGCAAGGGATGGCTCCATCACGGGCTAACCCAAGGGCTACTGCCATGACTTGTTCCAAGTCAGGGGTACCCAAGGGGTAGGCCTCTAGGCGGTGATCATTCCCAATGTTCAGTACAGTAGGGACAATAGGTGGGTTGGCAATGTCTTCCTCAATAGGAGGACTGGTAATTTCAGGTGAAGTTGGCTCTTGTATGGGAGAAGGCAAAGGTCCTTAAAACGTAGTTACAAAGGGAATAACCAAGGGGCTTACAGCCCCTGTATTGAGAACCATTTTTGTTGTGATCTGACGCACAGCACAGACACACAACGGGAAATCCTAACCTTAGGACTGGATTTGTACTAAGTCTCAGTTAGAATGGCAGGGAAGGCTATGTGATTACCTTGAGGCCCTGGATGAATAATATATACTAGATGTGGCTAGAGAGGCGCCAAAGTACTTGGAAACACAAAGACAAAAAAGCAAATAGAACTTAATTTTTATTGGTAAATAAGAAAGAGAATATATAGTGGTTTAGAATACCACAAAACACTACCAGGACGGTAAGATCACTCACCACAAGCATGAGTGGGGCAAGTGAGTTGCGCAGAGTCAGGAAACTGAACAATTGAATTTCCCAAATTGGAGCCAGACTCATTTCAAAGGGCAAAATCAAAAGAGAGAGATTTGTCCTCAAAATAACCCATTGAAGGCAAAATCAAAACAAAGTGAATGGTGGCATTCACGGCATCCTGCTACTCTAGTCAACCCACCCTGCGCTCTTGACTTGGAGTATTTCCACCACCACCATCTGGATCTGCTGCCTGCTATGAAGGAGATTCCTACTGCTCCTCCCCTCCCCAACACACCACCTGCCCAGGACTTCAGTAAGTTGGGGTTTGTCTATATCACAGTATTGGGGCTGGCTAACTAATTCTTGCTCCATACTGGGAGTTGGCGCCCCCTAGCCACTGCTCTAAACTACCTGGTTTGTATAGCGCCTATTGTGTACATGGCCTTCCAGGCCCGGCCTGCCTCCCCTGTGGGAGTCCAGTTGGACTCTGATATGGGCCGTGACAATCATGATCACAAACCCTGGACCTTGGAGGACTTGCAGTGATACACCCGCCCAGACTCTCCCAAGGATCCATATCAAAGTGTTTGTGACAGAAGAGAAATCACTATATTCCCTTTGATCTTCAACAGGAAATACAACAACCCTGCTGCCTACTTGATCCTAATGGAACCACCCCTAACACCCAAACCAACCATCTCACCCTCATCCAATTCTGATGCTGCTGGCCAGAGTAGTCAATTCCTGGGATTGCTATACCTGGCGCTCACAGGATTTATTGATTCTGCCTTGCTGTAAAGTCACTTCCCCTTTAGCCTTGGATAGGAAAATCTTCTTGCACTGCACAAAGAAATCTGCTCAAAAGCTGGTCAAGCTCCTTAATTCCCTTGGGGATTTAGCCCATACAATTGATGAGAGATTGGTGTTGGCATATCCTTCCCAGGTGATAAATACTGATGTGATGAACTCAGTTCCCACTTGAGAGGAATCTCTGATTAATTTAGACTATTTTTTGACTTGGTTCCATCCATACTTGAAATTAATTAAGTCTAAGCATTCAGGTTGCGCTCCTGCCATTTCCTTAAATGTCAATCCAACCAGATTGAATGCTGATTTAATCATCTCCAGCAATGCCAGCCAATCAGGGTTGGAGCTGTAAATTATTGCAAAACCCTCCAACCTAATGGATTTACCTCTGCAAAATTTCTCTGCCAACCAATCAAATCTATTGCATGAGTCAGGTGATCTCTCAATTTGAAGTCAGCCTCCCCTCAAAGCAAGACAGGGGACTTTTGGTCCTCTGCTTGCTCATTCTTTCAAAATAAAGTTTACACTTTAAAAATTGCATTTTGGTTATCCTGGACCTTTGTTTTGAGGTCCTGCTATTTTCCTAAAGCTGTTAGATAGAGTTTTATTTATCCCCTACCTTTACCACCGTCCCTGGGTTTACGGCGTCTGTTTCAAAGTACCTACTGTAAATTCAGAACCTGAACGTAAAAATGCGGGATTTTCAAATCCTTGGTCCAAATTTGAATCACTTATGCTGGCAACTCAGCTGAGTGAGAATTAAAATATTTAATAAACTCAACCATTTAATTTGACTTTTTTGGTTTATTTAAATTAGAAAATTTCAAATCTCTTGAGCAGATAACTCAACTAACAAAAGACAAAACACAACAAACAAATGTGGGATACATGAATCAGAAATGCGGGATTCTAATGTAAAATTTGATATTTCCTGTATTTTAAACAAATCATAGACATCATGTAAAACTTAACAAATCTGAAATTGCGGGATTTTCAAATCCAAGAACCAAGTTTCAAATCATAATTGTGGTGAATTTGAAATAAATATAATTTATGGGTGTCTCAAAAAGGATGCTAAAGGATCTAGAGTGGATTTGTGCTGATTCTTTTAGGAATCATAGGCATTCTCAAAAATCACCCTATTCCAATTTAGGACGGCTAAAATTTAGATCATAATATTCACAAATTTAACATATGTGTCATTATTTTAGGGATTAGGCCATTTTCTAATACACATGCTGCCCAAGTCACAGCATAACACAGTTTGATTTTGAAAAAATCAAATTACAAATGTTTATATTTAAAACAGTAATAACTCAACAATAATTTAATATTTTTCCACACTGTAAACTATCAAAATAAAGCTAAGAATCTTAGCTTTCTATTGGTGTTAAAATACTAATATGTATTCTATATTAAATATTGAAGCAAAAGTAATTTAAAAGAGCATATGTCATATTTTATTATATTATTTTGATAATGAAATAAAATAGATTGCTTTAAGCTAAAAAAATTTAATGGTTTCATCAATTAACGTATACTTTTTATTTGACGAAATTAAAGGTAAGATCAAGAGCATTATTTTTGCATTTTATTTTTATTTAAAAGGCTCAATTATTTAGGATTTTATGGTAGTTTGAAGTTAGGATATTAATTTATTTGCTGTTTAGATGAATTTTTAGGTTCAAGTGAGCTGTGAACCTCAATTTAAGCATCTTTTAAATATAATTCTTTAATATTTTATCATTTTAAAAATATGCGGAAGGGTTGTAATTAAGTTAATACATCATTTTAATTTATTCACACTGATTACAAAGAGGATATGATGTAACAATGATGCTTAGCTGCTCCACATATATCACTTGTACATGAAAACTGGGTATTTCATTTATTTTAGGAATATAAATTTAAGTTGAAATTTTAATAAAAGCTATCACATCATTTCTTTCAGAATGGTGTCATAAGGCTTGGTATATAAGAGATAAAGCACCACCTAAGGTTTACTTCAAACTATCTTTACAAAAAGATATCATCCCTCCAACCAGTACTCTTTTGCAAGGCATCTCTACAAAGCATCTCTTTATCATCAATCATAAATCCAATATTATGGAATCTGTTAACTTCACCTCTGCCATGCAGCCATTTTCCTCATTGGGAGCATCAACAAAAAGAGAAAGAATTGCTATGCTAAAGAAAGCATTCCTCTTTGTTTCTGGAGGCAATCTTAATTTCTTCATCAATCACTTCCTCACTCAAACTGAGTTTGGAAAAACAGAGTTCATTCCTTTGATTCAAAATCAGAAATTAAATGGGATAATTGATGGCTTAAAGGATCTTCTGAAATCTGCTCCCCAAAAGCATCTCCCAGCCTTGAGATCTCTGGTTACTTCCAGTTACTCTTTAAAAGAGCTTACTGATATGGGATTTAATATAACCAAAAGTGAGTTTGAATACTCAAGAAAAATAAATAAAAATAAAAATGTAAGCTTAAATAAAAAAAGCCAAAAAAATAAAAACTATTCAGTAAAAAAAGGAATAATCAAAAAAATAATTAAAAACCTACTGGAAAATTCTTTTGAAACAAGCCAGTTTACAAAAAAAGCACCAGAAAAAATTTATAAAGACATTGAAAAAGAAATGAATGAATATTCAACTGAAATAAAATATTCTCTATTAAAAACAAAAAAAGAAATATATGAAAATATGAAAATAAAAAATGAAATTTCAATATCACTTTCAACTTATTATAAATTAATACCAAAAAATATAATCAAGAGTAAAAAACAAACTGACATGTGTAATATTTGTAACTTAAAATCATCCTTAGAAAAAAGAAAAGAAGAATGTGAAAGTAAAAACTTATTATTGCCAGAATCTATAAACAGTGACTTAAAAGCTATTAATCAGCACCAAGTCTTTTATGCTCATCAAAATAGGGAATATATGAAAGATATCAATGAATTAGATAACAAATCATGTATTATAGTTATAGATTTTAAGGAGAATTTAAAAGTTGGTGGTGGTCTAATTGAAACCAATAACTGTTTTTATTCTAAAAGACCTATTTCTTTATTGGGGTTTGCATTAGTATTTAAAGAAAACAATAAAGTTAAATATGAATACCATGATTTTTTATCTCAAATATTGTCTCATGATTCTTTGTTTTCAGGTGAATGTCTAATAAGTCTTCTTAAATCAGATAAGTTTAAAAAATAAAGAATATCAAAGTATGGACAGATAATGAAAACCATTTTAGATCCTATGAATTCTTATATTATCTATTTAAAGAGGCACCACAATACATTAAAGGGTCTATTAAATACAATAGATTTGTAGAATGTCATGGAAAAAAGCATTGTTGATGGTCACTTTGGTGTAATATCAAAAACATTAAAAGAGAAAGAAAATCAGCTTTATATTAATAATATAAATGATATTAAAAATATTTTTGAGCAAGAAGAAAAAAGAAAAAAATTATATAAATCAGCACTATCAGGCTCAAATATTTCTCAAAAGCCATTCTTTTATATTTATGAGACAAAAAGTTAGGCCTATAAGGAAAGAGCTCAAAGTTAGAAATCTGCTGCATTAAACTTTCATATTTTATGAAAGATGGGAAGTTGTATACTTCACCTTTAACATTTGAAAGTTTCTCAGAATATTCTGAGATAACTTATCATTTGAAATCACGTGATGATACCAGAGAAACAAAAATATCAGAAGATGCTAGTGGTGCATTAGGGCAAGTTCATGAAGTAGGGCAGCTTACTAGAGGGTGTATTTTAAATAGAGTTATCAGTCTTTCAAAAACAACAACTTTTTTTCTGAAACAAACTAAGAATATTCATGATGAGCTAAAGATAGGGTAATAGCATTTGTAGCTTTGGGGCTGCTATTACTCTCCCATGCAACTCATCATAAATATTTTTAGCTTATAGTATGTAGTAGCACTTAAGATATTTCCAGCAATATTATAAGGTGCAATTTTCAATTCTAAAATTGGTAAATTATTTTTTTTAAAAATATCTAAGCCCAAAATCAATTAAAGATTTGACATTGATTGTATCTTAACCTTTCTGAATAATTTAAATATAAATAATGTAATTAAGTTATAAAATAATCAGTCCAGCGCTTAGGCATAACAAGAAAAATAATGACCCATATATAACAATAAAATTGACTAAAATATACATTCCTCTTCTTGAGTTTAAAATTTTAATAAAATTTTACTATGTCTTCTTTCAATAACAACCAAGTCAATGAGCTGTTCCCTGGCCTTGACAAAATCACACAAGGCTACGCAGGGTCTCTTAACGGTGAAGCCTCCGTCTATGGCCACTCCCAACCCACAGGCCCCTCCGCAAGCCTCACCCAGGAGTCTTTTCTTTCTCCTGCAACTTCCAGCATGGCCCTGTTTGCCCACCATGCACAGGCAGCTGCCAACCCAAATCCCTTATCAGCAATGGCATCTAGAACCAGCCATTTTAGCCATGGGGTCACCCAGAGAGCCCAGGACCCCAAAACAGCCAATCAGATGTCATTGACCAGTTCACAAGATGGACATATCCCTCCCACAGCCAATCAGCCTGCAAGACGCAGAAGAAAACTAATCCCTCCAGAGATTGTTCTCAAAATGGTTGAAAAGCAAGGGAAGCTTATGTCCCTTGGAAAATTGCGGCTGCAATGGGGTTTGCAAAGTCCATTGTGGCTGCAACCCTGCGAGCCCACGCCAACTGTGGCCCCCCTACCAAGAAGACCCTGACTGGTGCCTGTACTTCAACCAAAGGTGACACAGCCCATCCCCTTATGATGGCCATTATGAAACGTGACCCACAGATGCCCCTGGTCCAGGTACGTCTCCAGTTGAGACTCCACAGCATCTTCACCAACAAAAGAACAGTGAATTTTTGGATGCACAGAGTTGTGGTTGCTGCTATAATTGTGTCTAATCAAGTTCTTAGTGGCCCCATTTTGGTGGACACTGACCCCTAAAATTCAACTATTATTAATTTTATCAAAGGAAGGGCAATGAGGGCCCAAAATGACGTAATCTTCCTGTTGTATGCTAAGATATCTGAAAGTATCCAAGACTTTGGAGAGAAGCGTATCCAGTCTGACGTGTACAAGCGCAGCCCAATATTGTATTGGTTTGTTGTGGTTTTATTGGCAGTTTCCCCATTGGGCGTCAATTATTTATCGGCAATGTCAAACACTGCAGATGGGTATGCCTACCAGACGGAGCTCAAGGCCATGCTGGAGGAGTGGACCACACAAAACACCGTGCACACAGCTGTACTGAGTGCAGAGATGGAGCAGCAGGAATGGGCAACCCAAGAAATCAGGGCTGCGGGGCATACCTGCTGGTCCTACCCCATCAACTACGCCAACATGCATCTTGCAGATATATGTCTCTACAATTTTGGTTCCGCCCTCAGGCGCTTAAAGCCTGCCACCTACAATGAACTATGCACCCAAATTGATAAGGGTTATGAGCTTTTCCCTTTGGTGTCTGTCCAGGACTTATTTGATCTCATATCTTCTATGCAAGTGATAGTGATAAGTCTAGAAAGGACCCCCATCTCCCCCCACACCAGTCCATTGTTTTGTCAAGCCAGTATATGTGACAGAAGAAGAATTTGAGTAATTGAAGCAATCAGCTCTTGCTGCCCCTTCCCAGTCAGCAAACCCTGCCTCCCCAACCCCCCATCAAGCCACCTGTGTTCCAACCCAGAGTCTCAATCCACCACCCATTCCCTCACCACTATCTCTGATGCTGTCCCTTTCATAGGCGCAGATGAAGGTGATGTTAGTTCTGCCCATTCCCTCCCCTTCCCATCCTTTGATTAGTAAATAAATATTTTCTTTGTGACAACTTATTAAAATTGATATCTTTCTTTCAATTCATAATTAATAATATTCTCTTTTTACATTATCAACATTCCCCATAATTAATACAATGTTGTACATTTTACAAATAGCTTAAAATTATGAGCATACACATTTTTCATCATCATTAATAAATTAAAGACAATAAACGTAAATATTGCATTAGAATATTGCAATTAAAGTCAACTCTTGATATTTTGATGTTATGTGCATAACTCAATGCATTTTGTTTAATAAAATCCATTGTAAACTAGGTCTTTTTCATTAAAATTTAAAATAAATTGACTGTGTTTATATTAGAGAGCCATTAACACTTAGTACAAATATTGATACATAGTGCATTTTACAGTCTGTATATTTACCTATTGGTAATAATTCTATAAACTTTTCAGTCAGATTTTGCGAGGTAATAAAAATGTAATGTGTTAATAAAATACTGTTTATTGTCATTAATTGGCTGATTTTCTTTGCTGTGGCAATTGTGCATTTCTGATATTTACGCACTAGTATCCAATTGGTTGGCTTCACATCCAATTGCACAGGTGATAGGAAAACAAGCCGCCACCCCAAGACTGGATGTGGTTGGGGTGGCAGCTTGTTTTCCTATTGCCTGTGCAATTGGATGTGAAGCCAACCAATTGGATACTAGTGCATAAATATCAGAAAATGCACAATTGCCACAGCAAAGAAAATCAGCCAATTAATGACAATAAACAGTAATCTATTAACACATTACATTATTATTACCTCAGAAAATCTGACTGAAAATTTTATAGAATTATTACCAATAGGTAAATATACAGGCTGTAAAATGCACTAATTTTCAATATTTGCACTAAGTGTTAATGGCGCTCAAATATAAACACAGTCAATTTATTTTAAACTGTAATGGAAAAGGCTAAGTTTACAATGGATTTTATTAAACAAAATGCATTGAGTTATGCACATAATATCAAAATATCAAGAGTTGATGTCTAATTGCAATATTCTAATGCAATATTTACGTTTATTGTCTTTAATTTATTAATGATGATGAAAAATATGTATGCGTTGAAGATAGTACTATAAAAAACAGTTTTTTGATGGAATTCAAACAAAATGTCAACAATCTATAACTTGATCAACAAATTAGAAGCACACCTGCAAAAGTTTGTTGAAATAGAAAAAAATATCAGGGAAATAGTGACAGGAAAGCTGGGTAACAAGGGCCAGCCACTTATCCAGTTTAAAGAAGATGTTCTGGATAAATTGGAAAATATTATAGATGAAAAAAACAAAAAAGCATTACTTAATCTACAGCAAACAATTTTATCAAGTCTGAAGTTCAACAACGTGGCCTACAATTTGTGGGAGTTCTGGCAGGGGGGCAAAGAAAACAATAAGATCAAACTAATTGAAGGAACAGAAATTCAAGAGGAAATCAACACCAATGAAGAGGAAAACAATCAAATGGAAACAGATAAAATGAAACACAATCAAGAAGCAGAAGCGCTTCAAGAAATAAAGAAGCTTTATCAAATGAAAACCAAGAAGAAACACAAGTTGCAAGAAAGATAAGAAAAATTCAGCCTAGAAAAATTAATGAAGAGCATCCAACGCTCATGAAGTTTACCAAAGTGGCGCCTGTGGCTGAGGGGGGCACAGGGGAAACAATTATTAAGTCTTTTTATGCTTTACTCATATTTATTTTAGTCATCACCAGGAATGGGGATGAGGTTGCAGAAGTGGCAGCTTATACACTGAGTTGATTTTACGGGGGTTACCAGTCACTGGTGGCCCCTGTAAAACAAATAAATAAAAACCAAATAAATAAAATAATTCAACAGAATATGAATAATTTTTTAATATTGAAGCTCAAGATAGGGAATATTCACCACCTGCAGGGTGCTTGCCATGGATAAGGGAAGCATATGAACTAGGATCAAATATCAAAATCAAAGAAATGAATGAAATTTGTGGGGATATCAAACTGAACTTCAATGAATACATATAAAAAAGCATTCAATGATTCCCCTTCACAAACATTAACAAATATGAAAAGAATTTAATAAAAACCAACTTTCAAGTAGGAAATAAATATTTGAAATCTGCAATTTTTAATGAAGTTTTTAGGGCACTATCAAATAAAGTTGGGGATGCAGTCCTCGTGAATAATTTTAAACCTTTATTAATATTGTTTGCTGAGGCCTGGGGGGCTGATTCAAGTTGGATGCCCCCCCCCTGGAACCCTCTTCAAGTTCAACCAAACATCCTATATTAATAGATTAGTTCAAGCATTCAAAAAATTATGCATGTTCTTGGAAAATTATACCTTGCAAAGAATCCACGTTGCGGTATACCTGGGAATCCTCCTCCACTGCATATTGAAAACCAACATTAAAAAGTTGGAGGATGTACCTATTCAAATGGATATTTGCCGCGCAGCCCTAACTGCCAGAAGACACCACGGGGATACAGGACAGTTGAGCACGTCCTGTATGACTCATTTGCATTGGCAAGGCTATACGGGTACTATGTGCCCCCCCAAAAAAAACCTACTAGTTGATTCACTCACCCGCCTGCCTTTTATCAAACAATCAGCAACCACCGGGGTACAGGGATCCACCCCTCTAGCAATCACAGCCAGGGTTGTCCACCACTTACAGAAGAGTATGTGGATCCAATTAGATGCATTAGCTGAAAATTTAATTTTGGGGTATAATTCCCTGGAATAATTACATTTCCTTTGCAGTTAGCATCCCCCCAATAAATATTTTCCCCTTGCAAATTAATTTTTTTTACTTTTTATATTTTAATACTAAATTTTTTAATACTGAAATATGTACTATTAAAATTTTACTATAAAAATTTTAATATCACATATTAAAAAATTTAGTATCTAAAAGTTAATGTTAAAATTTTAATAATACATATTACAATATTAAAATTTTAATATCAAATATTTTGATATTGAATAAATCACAATTTAATAAAATTGTTATATTTTGATTATTTAAACTTTAATATTTAACTTTTAAGATTTATAATTATAATTTTACTTTTATTATTTTAATTTTAATTTTAATTTTAAATTTTAGTATGCAAATTATAATAATACTATATCTAAATATATTGTAAGACATTAGTTAAAGTTGCAACCACGTCAAATTTTAAAAATAAGTTAAAATTTTTTATTTATTAGCTTGTTAAGTACAGGTTTATTTATCACATAGATAAACATCAAGAATTGAATTTATCCGCACCATGCGGCCCGCTCCACTATTGTTCTAAACAAATGATTGTTTAGAACCCAAATTATCTTTCTCTTGTAATGTGATTTGGTAAACATATTTGATATACTTGACCTGCGTCCTAAGTACTGATTAGTAAGCAATACATGAAAATCATTGGTGGTCGTGTTGTGTGGCTATAGTGGCACTGAAATAACAAGGATCAGATGATGACATGCAAGGTCCAATTTGTGGCTTAAAAAAGCCAAAGTACCATCAATGATTCACAATTATTTAAATAAACTAATTTATTTCTATCTTTTTTAATTTTTTCATTTGTTAGCGCAAAAGCCAATAATAAATTCAGTGCATTATAATAAAAATATTTGTCCTCATACCTAGTATAATTAATTTTACTTACCTTTTCTATGTATTCTTAAATGTCTACAATACATTCAAACGTCACATTATTATATATAAATAATAATTATTGAGTCCTAATAAAAAAAACTAAATAAAACCTGGAGCGCCCATTTATCTGATTGGCTTGGAGGCCAGGGCTTTTGGGAGGAAGGATTCTGAGTGCTCATAGAAAGCTGCCACCACATTGGGTGGCATTGCAAATTAGCTGATCTCAAGAATGTTGAAGAGATCCTCTGTGTCCTGAGGGAGGCCTTGTTTCACCTTATTCTTGATCCAACCAAACACCTCCTTGATTGGATTCAGAAATGGAGAATAAGGCGGAAGGAAGAGGAGTCTCATTGGGCAGTCTGCAAGACAATGGCTGGAAGAATGGCTGTTTTGTTGATGGGGGAATTTGGACACAAGCAGATCCACTTTGTGGAGCCCAACATTATCAAGCACAACAATGTTGGTTGTGCCGCTGTAACTTATCTGAAGGTACTCCTTGATGGCTCAGAGAAAATTGAGAATTTCCCGCTGTTATGGGAGCCTTTAATCATCTGATACTGGTCCAACCTGCGAGGACCAAGAAGCGCAACCATGGAATAGGTCTGAGAACAGACAGCTGCACAATGGGCTACGCTGTCCTTGGACCCCTTCTCAACCCACCCATGCCTAGACCTGAGTGAGGAGGAAAACGACAATTTGTTGATATAGAAGAACTGGACATTCCCAGTCTCCTTTAGTGCCAGATATGTCTTGGCATAAATGTGTTGATCCTTGATGGTCTTTTCACTGTTCCTATTGTACAGAGAAACTCCAAGCACCTTCCACAAGAAGCCCAAATTAACCATTGCTTTGTAAACAAGGGTTTTAGAAACAGGAAGCCAAAAATCTGTGGCAAGCATTGATTGGACAGTAAGTGTGTCCAGGTGGCAATCCTTGGCTACACACTGCTTGATTGCATCAATATAAACGAGCTGAAGGAGTTTGGTCTGCCGCTTAGCCTTGGTGGATTTGGAAATTTGCCTGGTGTTGCCATAGTTGGTGTTGATGTTGGCAATGTATCTGGCTGTGACACCAAATTGGGACGCAATATCCCAAACTGCCATTCCCCTGTTCAAGAAGTTGAGGAGAACTTCAAGCTCACTATCTGTCAACCAACGCCGGCCCTTGGCAGGTACCACAGCATCCTGGCTACCAGGCTCAACACAGGGGACGGGGACCTTCATATAGAAGGTGGGATCACGCTTGCTTGCAGTGGCGCCGTCAATGGTTGAATACACAATAGGTGCAGATGGTTCCTCAGTGGTGGCCAATGGCTTGTAGGTGGTGTCAAAGACGCAGGGGCAGGAAGTAGCAACTCTTGGATCAAGAGTGTGGGGCCGGGTGACAACTGGGTAAACGGTGGAGGTGTAAGTAACCTCAGTGTTCCTGGTGACCCTGGTGTAGGAGACTTTGGTAGTGGGCCTTAAAAGTGGCTTCTGCCTGGGATTCAAGCTGGTAGTTCTGGCTTGGGATGCAGGAGGTAGTTGGCTGGCGCAGACACCTTGGGAGGCCTGTGTATTGGCATGACTCCCCTCAAGTTGGGTTCTGGGTCTGTTCTTGGACCCTCTTGGACGCCCTTGTGGACGGGCTGCCCCGCGGGCTGGTGCAGGAGCGGGTTGAGAATGCAATTGACGGTCTGTAAAAATAAAATAAAAAATATATATTAGATTAAATATGTATTTATTTGGATTTATTGGTTTAGTTGTGGGTAGTTGTTTTCTCTTGATTTAGCCTTGAATAATAGCAGAGTTTCTATATCCGTGATTTGAAGTGTATAATATTTTATACTTTCTGGGTTTGGGTGATTTTAAAGTTTAATAACTTTTTATGTCTAATTATGGTTATTGAGATTGAATTTTTAGTTTGATTTTAGTTGTGGTGGAGCTTCTTTATTTGGGTTGGTGTTTCCTAGTGTGCTTACTGTACATTAAATTTGGATTCCAGTTCCTGCAATTAATATCTGAGTTTACTAGTGGCATTCAAGAGTGATTTGAAATTTGGCTCTTAGATTTGACAATCCTGCAATTTCAAAAAACATAGTAAACTTAATGAAAATGGTTGATGGATTTGAACGCTTCAAAACTGATTCCAGTTAATTCATTTTGTCCATTGGAAATATGCAGTTTGACTTGAACTTTGCAAAGTGTCTATGAGTTCCCACATTTTCAAATATTCAAATAAATACACAAAAAAATCAATTCAATTAAAAAAAGGCCATCCTGCAAAAGTGATTTGAAATTTGGACCAAGGATTTGACAATCCCACATTTTTACATTCAGGTTCTGAATTTACAGTAGAGTTAAAGTTAGTATAGGTGTATACGCTTACCTCCTCTGTTTTCAAAAATTGAACTTGAACTCTGAATTATTTAGTAAATATTATATAATTACCTATTATAAGTTTGGTTTTGTGTCCTGCTTGCTTTGTCGCCTTTGCTCAGATCTATACGCTTTCAAACAACTCCTCCCACTCTTCATGAAAGTGTGTAGCTCACAGTTGCCGTTCTCCTGGTTACAAATTTATTCTATGGGTCCCCAGCTGTCAGGTTCCCCCTTTTATTTGCTCTATTCTAGAAAAGTTAGTTCATTGTTATCTTGCTTTGTTTTCTCTTGCATTGTAAAAATGTTGGTTTCTTTCTTTAAATTTGTGGCTTTCACCCTGACTCCTGCATTGGTTTTGATTTGGACCACTTCTCCAGACCTTTGGAGTTGTGTTTCCCATTCTTTCTATCATGTGAGGGCCAACCCCAATCAGTTCATGCAAATGTTTGAGAATATCCCTGGGCACATGCAGAACATCTTAACCGCCAGTGAAAATGTGGTAAAGAGCCTCACCTGTGACAACCTTGAATATTCTTTTCTCAACACACCCCCTTGAAGCACCCAAGCTTGAGCTCCCCAGCGCCTCCCCTTCCCGTGGTCCTGGCTGTTACGCCCCAAGGGGATGGTCTGGGTGTCAAAGAGCATCCTCTTAAGCGCGCTACCTGGCTGCTTGATGGGATGATTTTGATGGGCCTGGATTCTTACTTCCCCCAATTATCTGCTGTGTCCTCCCTTTGGACACCACTCCAAGCGGCCATACCAGTTCTGCACTGGATGGTGTCCTGGTGAATCCTTTCCCCAGGATGGGAGACAAACTTAGTTAGTTTAGCCCCCCTCTCTTACACTTGCCAGCAGCCAGACCCTGGGCTGTGGCTGGGAAGGCCCTTTCCTACCTGGTAAAGTTAGGTCCCATCATCTGGTGGGCCATGCCAGTGCCTGCCTCAACTCCTCCCTCACCTGTAGGAGCATTGCAGTACTCCTGGTATCCTGAAAAATTGTGTACATGCCTTCCAGGCCCAGCCTGCATCTCCTGTAAGAGTCCATCTGGATACCAGTATGGGCTGTGTCACCCGGGAGGATAGCTGAGCTTAGTTAATTTAGCTCCCCTCTCTCACACTTGTCTTCCCTCTTCAACCCCTGAACCATGGTTGGTTCAGCTGCCATGCTACCCTTTGCTCTTTGGTTAAGTTTTATCATCTTTTCTAAAATTAAAGTGGAGGTGGGCTGGTTGTAGGGTTTATCAGATGTTAAAAGTATGTCCTCTTCATATGAACTAGCCCCACACCCCTTAAATGGACCTATAAGAAACCTGGGGTACCTCCCAAGCTTATCTTCCCTCTTGGCTCTTCACTTGAAAATGGTACCTTTAGTCCAAACAGTTGCAGAGTAGATAACTTGGTCAGATTCAGGAGAATTTATCAATGTAGATATCTTGCCATAGCTTCAATGAATATGGGATAGTGTATATGGGGACTCATAAAGAAGATAGTTCCCCATATAACATCTTTTGCAACATCTTTGATTACTCCCTCTCAGGGAATTAACGCCCCAAGTAAATCACCAAGCGGCTCACTGAGTGGTTCACCGCCCAGTCAATAAACCAGTGGCACCATTATCAGTTAACCATCTATGACAGGGATCTCTCAATCCAGGTCCTAAATGGAACACAACTTGATTAAGCTTCGTGACTCAAGAGGAACATTACTCAGATAAGCCCCATGACCTCCATGACGTACATGGACAACATGTGGCTTATTATGATACTATATATAGCCTATATTCATATTCAATAAAGTATCATTATCTTCTTAATTTTCCCCTTTATTTTGTTTATTATACTTCCCAGAAGTATAAACCCGACAGTGGTAGCACAGGTAGGTTATCCATACCTACCCAACTCAAAGAAAAAATTCCTCCCAAGAAAAGAAACCAAGCAATGTCACTCCCTAACAGTTGGAGAGATTACAAAGTAGGACAAGACGTTCCCCCAGGCCTTGTCATCTATGATAATCTCCTTGTATTTATCAACCAATACAACGCTCTTAAAACCTGCAAACTGTTCCCTACCACGCCAGCCACAACAGCACCTATGCAACCTAAGATACCCAATATAGTGTTTCAGCATTTACATACCGCTGAGATTAGCGCCTTTACAGGACTACGCCATGAGAACGCCTCTCTTTGGATCAACAGCACCAAGAGCAAGTTCAAACAAGTGGAGTACCCCCAAAAACTTTAGGTTAGCAAAATTGCCCTCTGCGTCACAGGGACTGCCTCACGTTTCATTACCAAATGGCTGGCTCAACATCCTGACCAGAAGGAAAACTGGGAAATGTTCAAAGCCGCATTCCTCAAGAAATTCTCCATGAAGGATTCAGACGTGGTGATTATGACTGAGCTCTGAACCTTCAAAATGACAGGAACCATCGAGGAATACATTGCCGCATACAAAGAACTATGTGACTGTGCACCCAACACCATCAACTTTGATGAACCTGGGCCACGCCTGGACTTCTACAATGGCCTCCCTACCCATATTAGACGCCAGTTTGACATGACCTGCTGCAAGAACCTCAATGATGTATTCTTAGAGCAAAAACGCACAGCTCAGAAGTCTGACAATCTACACACCTCCAACAAACGCAAGGAAACCCCCTCAGTTAAGAGAGAGTCTTGCTCCAATAAATAAAACAACTGAGCCACCAGTACCCAACCTCAACACGGGAATTGCACTGCACAAGCCAACCAGGCTAGCACCAAAGATACAACAAGGAGGGAAAAGCTCAGGGGAGTGCCTAGGCAAGCCACCCTCCCCCTCTTCACAAGACTCATACAGAGAACAGGACGTGGACTCAATCACCATGATCCAGGTTCCCTCCAGTGATCCTCTACTGTTTGCCGCCCAATCTGGAAATAAACTCCTTACCTATCCTTTCTGTTTTTGCAGATACCAGGGAACAGCACTATTTGACACTGGAGCCAACCAATCACTCATTAACAAGAGTTTTGCAGACCTCATGAAGTTACCTACCATTTGAAGTAACATCAAGAGAGTCATCATGGCAGAAAACCGCAGCACACCAGTTACCCATGAGACCAGACCTTTCCAGGCCCAAATTGGAGACGTCCAAACAACAATTAGTGGTCCCATCATTCCAATCCCCAAATACAATGTCATACTTGGATTAGATTGGATGCAAAAGACAAAGCCTCACATAGACTGGGACAGTGCCACCCTCACTATCCAGAGAGGAGAAGTCTACCATCACATGTACCCAACACATCTTGACACCCTCATAAGGGACCACATATTTGTAAAGATCATGGAAACGGAGAAAGAAACTGACATCAGCAAAATTGATTGGAGCACATGTACATATGAAGTCATTCACTTCAAAAACACAGAAATTCAACATGAATAGAACCCAATTAGGGACCAGCTAGTCAATGAATTTCCCTCCATATTCCAAGAATCACTACCCGGGCTGCCCCCTGACTGGGGTATACAACATGAGATCAACCTGAAAGGTAGAGTGCCTAAAGCACAACCCATCTACTGCCTCACACCACAAGAAGACAACACCCTGAAAGCTTACCTTGACAAAGCACTTGAGAAAGGCCTCATCAGACCTTCAAAGTCACCCTTTGGTACCACTGTCTTCTTTGTAGCGAAGAAAGATGGAGGCCTCCACCTGGTCACAGACTACAGGGCCCTCAACAAGGTCACAATAAAGAACAGGTATCCCCTGCCCCTAATTGATGACCTTTTTGATGCCCTGGGGGGTCCCAAATCTTCACAAAAATTGATTTGGCAGCAGGTTACCACCAAATTTGGGTGAAACCTGAAGACATTCCAAAGACCGCACTTTAAACAAAATATGGATCCTTTGAATGTGTTGTCCTCAATTTTGGCATGAAAAACACTCCCAGTACCTTTGTAACCTTCATGAATAAAGTCTTCAAGGAACACATTAGAAAAAGAGCAATCATCTACCTGCACAACATCATCATTTATAGTCCCAACCTGCAACAACACTGGAAGACGTCCACTCAGTTCTCCGTACCCTGTAAGAAAACCAATTGATTGTCAAGTTGTCCAAATGTGAGTTCTTCTCAACTGAACTTCCATTCCTCAGCCATATCATTAGCAAGGACAGTATTAAACTGGACCCAGATAAGATATGTGCTATAACAGAGATGCCAGCCCCAAGAAACAAGAGCAAACCCTGCACTTTCCTTGAAATGGTAGCCTATATACACAGGTTCATCCCTGACTGGGGCGCCCTAACAGCTCCCTTGTCAGCCATCACCAGGAAAATAACCAAATTTGTCTGGACACCCTTACAATATCAACATTTCCACCAACTGAAGGAATGCATGGTCACCGCCCCCATCTTGCAATACCCAAACCGCAAGGGCATCTATGAGCTGGAAACCGACGCCTCTGAAAATGCCATAGGAGGAGTCCTCTGTATCCAAATGGCCCAGAAAGACTTCCTCCCCGTGGTATATGAATCCAGGAAGCTATTGGACAGCAAACAAAGATACCCCATGCACAATAAGGAATTGATTGCCATTATACACTGCCTCATGAAATGGCGATGTTATCTGGAAAGAGCCCAGAGGTTCAAATTACTCACCAACCACAAGTTGTTAATATTCTTCAAGACACAACAACACCTGTCAAGAAGACAAGCCAAATGGATGAGCCTCATACAGAGATACCCCATGCAAATTGAATACAAGCCAGGCAGGGAGATGCTTACTGCAGACGCCCTATCAAGGCTATATAATAAACACATCCTTCACTCTGATGGTGACCCCAACTGGCCCATGCTAATCATGGGGAATCTCCAGGAAGGGTTCCCACCTGGCACCCCAATGGACATCCAAGAGAAAGTCCTCAAGAACAAACATCTGTTCAAAAATGTATATGGTACCCTTCACTGAATCCTTCCAAATGGTGACACTGTACCCTACGTCCCGTCAACACAAAAGATTGATACAATCCTCTGATACCACAGAGACTTGGGACACACCCATAGCAGAAACTTGCATGAATATCTCAAGACTTGCTACTGGTGGCCCAACATGCTAGATGATATCAGAGAGGTACTGGAGCAATGCAAAGTCTGTGAGAAGTACGCCCAAACCAAAGCTCCACCCAAGTCAGTAGTACCTGTATCCATCACAAAACCCTTCAAGGTATGGTCATTGGATATTGTGGGACCTATGCCTGGTGAAAGCAAAGGCAAAAAGTACATAATCACAGCCATTGACTATGCAACCAGATGTCCTGTAGCACAAGCCACAAAAGAGCACAAAGGCAATGACGTGAGACAATTCATTGGCAAGGAAATCATAGCAAAGTTTGGAAAGCCTGACCTCTTAATCACAGATGGAGGCACTGAACTCAAAGCTATTGACACCAAAATCTATCTTGTCAAAAATGGAATAAAGCACGTCACAGCCAGCCCATATCACCCACAAGCAAATGGACGCGTAGAACAACTAAACGGCTCTCTAGTGGAAGCCCTCAGTAAGTTGTCTGCCAACAATCCTAAAGCCTGGGTTGATATGCTACCAACTGCCCTTATGGTCTGCAGAAAACAAGTCAACCGCAATATGGGCAAAAGCCCTTATGAACTTGTCTATGGTCAAAAACCTTCACTTGTCAGTACAACCACAGGACCACGACTGCCACTTCCAAAGAAGATACCAGACAACAATGACCCAAAAGTACTACAAGCCAGAAAGGACCAAGAGACAATGGAACAACAAAGGGTTCAGCGGGAAGCAATCCTATTACAACAAGAAAGGTTCCAAGTTGGAGACGAGATCTGAGTTATCAACCACAACCAACACAAGTTTGACCCAGGGTTACGTGGACCAGGTATTATCATGGAAGTGAAGCCCAATAACACCTACCTCATCAAAGGAATCGGAGCCCAAACTAAACTAAAATGTATGCATCATGATTGACTTTGTTTGTGTAAGGCAGGAGCAGCCTAACAAAATTCAAGACTCCCTTTGCCTAACGCCAAACTGGATCAGTACCAAGCCCATATACCAGATACCCTCAAAAAAATTCCCAAGGCTCCGCCTTCCAGCACCCCAGGGGAGGATATCGCAACATCTTTGATTACTCTCTCTTGGGGAATTAACACCCTGAGTAAATCACCAAGCGGCTCACCAAGTGGTTCACCGCCCAGTCAATAAACTGGTGGCACCATTATCAGTTAACCATCTATGACGGGGATCTCTCAATCCAGGTCCTAAATGGAATACAACTTGATTAAGCCTCATGACTCAAGAGGAACATTACTCAGATAAGCCCCATGACCTCCATGACATACATGCACGACATGTGGCTTATCATAATACTATATATTAACCTATATTCATATTCAATAAAGTATCATTCTCTTCTTAATTTTCCCCTTTATTTTGTTTATTATACTTCCCAGAAGTATAAACTCGACACCTCTTGTAACCCTGGAGACAGCAGCTAGTTGATTTATAGAGGTATACTTCAGCTTCCCTACTTATAAATGCCTTGTGATATGAAGCTCCAGGTTATGGTATAAGCTCCCTTCTGATTTCCTGGCAGAGGATCGATATGAGGTATATACCCTAGGCTTGATAGATCTATTTGCTGGTTTGGATTGTGTTAAGCTTGGTTTCTGGTTAGGTTACAATTGGTTAAAAGTTTGGCGTGCGGATGGGAAAGTAAAGCTTGAAGTTTATTTGTAAAGATTAACGGGTGGCCAGCATGACTTGTCTGGGGTGAGTTCATCTCAGCAGCCATAAGGCCACGATGGGAAGAGAGGATAGTGATTGGTTTGGGAGTCGCTGCTACTGGCAAGCTCGATCTCCAATGGGTTGCAGACGGCCAGTCCCAGGATCAAGGTTCCAAACATGGTATGATTAATGTTCTAAATCTGTTTTCTCCAAGCGGGAAGTATAAATCAAGCTCCATTTATTCTTTGTAAATGTTGGGTGTCTTTAAGTTGGCAAGAAAATTGATCCAAGTTGATGGTAATTTTTGCAAATGTTTTGTTTGGACTAATAGCAGGATGGATATGTATTTATATCAAGCAGTTTCAAATAGGCCTAACCAGGCAAGTTGAATGGGTTGTGGGGAGCAATGTAGCTAAACAAACACAATCTAGCGTTGGTATACAATTAAGCTGTTGTGGCGGTAAACGTGGTTATCAAAGTTAGAGTGGTTGCAACATGGAGTCCTGGGATGGCAAACTCGAAAAGTTATAGTCTGCCAGGGAAAGGGAGAAGCTTGCTGGTGAGACATTTAGCTGCTCTGGGAAATTATGGAAATTGACTCCACAATGTTCAAAGCTTGCACGAGCGCGTACAGGAGTCGCGGCTTTCATCCCCAGAAGGATTTGGGTTGAGAAATTTGCGGAGAAAAAAATAATTCCGAATCGGGGTTGGGGTCGTGGCTAGCGGAGTTTGCGCGCGTTCAAACGGCTACTTAAAGCTGATTCTAAGCTTTTGGATGTGGGTTTTTTTTACTAAATGTCGGTTACAGATTAACGATTGAGGCTCTAGATTCATCCGATACCGCACTCTAAAATCGAGGCTCCTAGTAAAACGATTCTGATTGGCTCGTCGGAGGCTTGGCCAGATCGGATAAATCTTATTTACCGAGAGTCTGGCATCAGTTGTGGTGTAATTAACTCCAGAGTGGGTTATGCTTTAATTGAATCATTAAATATAATTTTATTCATATTTATGACATCATCAGGCGTTGTGGTAAAGCACCAGGAATATATTACATCCTTTAGGATGATTTTATTCAAGCTGCAGATGTAACTTATTATTATAGACTTATATGACATCTTCCTAGCTTCCTGGATAAAGAAGTTTTCCAAGGATATGCAACAGGGATATGCGATTCCTTATGGCAGCAGGAATCGACATATGCTTTAAGGGTTTGGTGACTGGTGCTCGGGTTTTGGTTTAGAGTTTATTAAATGACGGAATGTTTGATGTAATTTATCCGAAATTGGAATGCCGAGTGGGTTAACTTGGGACTCCAGTTGGATTATGACGTCATGCAATTCTTCAAGGTGGGAATCCTCTTAAATCAAATCACAAGTCATCAATGAGTCTATCCCATTGCAGCCATCAAAGCCTGAATTAAGATCTATTCCCCTCTACATTGCCCGTCCAAAACCCAGAGCCTACTTTGACTTCCAACTGAAGCAACGGCAGTAACTGATATTGAGATACACATTTCCTTGGATCTGCTAGAACCAAGCTGTACCTTCTTGATCCTATAGTTCCCAAACTCTCGGGGTGATTTTTTGCCCCACCCATCTTAGTTTAGCTTATATTACTTTTGCTTTTGTGCACTTCTTAATTTAAATGGCAAAGCCTGGCCTCAATCGTAAACTCGTCATCGTTGGTGATGGTGCCTGTGGCAAGACAAGTTTACTGTCTGTCTATATCCATGGCACCTTCCCAAAGGTAAAGACACGAATCTTTACTGCTTCTCTACTAACATCTATCTCTGAGATCCCTCCTTAGGAGCATGTAAGCCTTTCATGTTAGGGCTTTCGTTAACTTTTCTAGACACCGACTGTATTTGAAAACTATGTTAAGGATGTCGTTATAGATGGAAAAACGGTTAATCTTGCCCTCTGGGATACAGCGTAAGTATACACTTTTGCACTGGGAATCTGCTTCTAACTCTTCTTTTTTAGTGGCCAGGAAGAATATGAAGTAAGGCTACTAAGCTATTTTTAGGAAGATGTTAATCAGATTTCTAGCGGCTTCGCCCTCTCTCTTACTCGAAGGCCAATGTCATCCTAATATGCTATTCTGTTGACTCTCCCGACTCGTTGGAAAACGTTCTAGAAAAAGTAAGCTTGTCAAATTTATATAGTGAGCTTAACCTCTCTCGAAAAAAGTGGATAGATGAAGTCAATAGCCTTTGTCAGGGAGTCCCAGTTATTCTTGTTGGATTAAAAAAGGATATTCGCGATGGAAACACAGAGCAGACCAATACCAAAAAGCCCGAGAGGCTCGTGCAAACAACTCAGGGTGCCGATGTTGCGGCTCAGATAGGGGCTCGCAGGTTTATAGAGTGTAGCGCTCTCTCTGGGGAGAATGTCAATGAGGTGTTTGACAAAGCCACACGTGCAGCCATGTTTGTCGGAGCAGGTGGGGCGGTGGACAGCGAAAGCTGTTGTCTTATTCTCTAAACTCTCCATCCTACTCCTACTCATACCTTGTTAATTCCTAGCCACCCCTTTAATACCTTCCTTGGCTTTGCTAATTCGCTCTTCTTCTTGACCTTTCCCTTATCCCAGCTTCATCAGCCATGTTTTTGCACATCCAACAACCCAATCTCTGACGCAAAAATCCATCTAAATTAGTCTGGAAAAATATCTAATATCGAGTTGCATATCTTGCTTTTAATTGCTCCTTTAGTCATGAATATATTTCTACCTTCTTGCATGTTCCTTCTATGGCCCTATTTTATCTACTACCACATTTGGCTACCATGTATATTTATTGGAAGACGAGATTTAGTTTGAGCTGTGATTGCACTTATTTAAACCGACCCAACGTAGTCATAGGATATATAACCCTTCTAATCGGTTGTATTATAAGCATCAAGCCATGATTCAGTAGATATCAGTTAATTCTATTCCTACAGTCTAATACCAAAACCCTAGGATAGCAGATTAGGATTAAACTTTTTCCCAGATAGTCTTTATATTTTAAACTTTTGATATTGAAGTAGTAAGTAAGTCACACTTAATTTCACAAGATTGGATCCATGGTTTTTAAAAGTGACTAATCCATGGAATCAAGCTATTTTAAAACCCAACCATTAAATGCTTATAAACCTTTAGAAAGGACTTTAGTTTTCGTTTGGCTTATTTAAGCTACTTATGTTTAAATTCCCAATGCATTCCATACTCGTCTCTTCATAAAAATACCCAGCTTTACATCATTTGGCATAATTATCCACTTTTGGTGGTGCAGATATGGAATTAACTATCCTGCCCCTCACCATACATGAAGCTTTTCGTGTCACCTCAGATTGTAACTTCCTTCTTGGCCAAGGATAGTGAAGATCATATGACCCCTGATGGCTCCAAATCTTATCCATGTTAGCCTAAACAGCGGTATCAAAGATTTTCAAACATTGATCATCCACGGCAGGATTGCCTCCAAGCTTAACCAAAAGTATCGTCCCTACAAACAATTCCCCAATCCTCTTCAACTTCCCTATTTCAGTCACAATACTGAACTATCAAAGCTCATCTGCGACAATGTTGAAGCCCCTCTCTAACCATTTGAGCATACCCATAGTTTGAATCACTTTACTCTCCTTAAGAGGGTAGACCCGTTAGTCCACATAACCTCTTGAGCAGGATCATCAAGCTAACCCAGCCGATCCAGAAGCAGCTGGGTTGCAAAAAATAGGTCCCGCCATCACCTCACGGCCAAGGCTTATACAGACATGATCTATCTCAACCAAGCAAGCTGTAAGGTCTATAGGCTTGGGGCAAATTGTTGTAAACTAGAGCCTTTAACCCAAGAATGTTTATATTTGTCAAATATAGAAAGGTAGGCAAAGTTTGCAATGGTAACTGAACTAAGGCTCCTAAGAGCTTATATGAAGTAAAATAAGGACTAAGACAATTTATTAATGTTAAAACTGCAGGCTCGACCCGCCAGCAAGGTTCCAACCATGCGGGTTTGTGACCCACAATCTGATTATCGGTCACTCGAAGCCAGACTAGGAAGTCAACTCGAATTGCCAAATCCAACAACATGAACAGATGATGATCCTTTATGGTGGATACCTTGTTTTGGCGCTTGACTCATTATCAGGATCAAGCCACCCCCTTCTCTCATCCAGCCGTGTGATCACCAATCATGTTCCTGTTATTCTTGATTCACATGAACTATATAATCATTATCTCACAATAAAGATTATTATCTATCTTCTAAATATTTTTCTCCATGTAACTCTGCTAAAACAGCACAGTTACGACATTGGTAGCACAGGTAGGTTCTCCATCCTACCTTATCTTGAAAAATTCCGCCTGTTGCCCGCACACGCCACGGCCAACAAATCCTTGACAGAATTATGTCTGGCCTCCCGCCTGACTTGACTCCGTACACCCCTGGTACCACCATACCCGATGGCTTCGTCCTGTACCAGAACACGGTAATCCTGCTACCCGCCTTCAACGCCATGTCTGCACAAGGTTTCTTTCAGGCTCCCTCCTCGATGCCGCGACCAGCCAACAAAACTACCATGCCCGCCTACGTAACTCAAAGACTATGAAGCGCTGCCTTGGAACCTTTCGCCGGGGCCAACGACGACAACGCTGCCGCATGGATTCAGTCTGCCCAGAGCAAGCTGGCTCAGATGGAATGCCCACAGCGGTTTTGGATCACAGAAACTTCCATTCACCTGACCCATGACGCTAACACCTGGTGCAACAAGTGGCACAAAGAGCACACCAACAAGAACTGGGATACCTTTAAGCAAGACTTCCTGGCAAGATTTGTGCTTAAAGATACAGCGCTCATGATCATACGCCAAGTGAAGAACCTAATCCAGACAGGCACTGTGAGGAAAATCACCCGCGCCTACAAGGAACTCTGTCTTTGTGCACCATCTGACATGGCCTTTGACACCCCAGCCACACAACTCATGTACTATGACGCTCTTAAGTTGCATGTGATGAGGTATGTGAACCTGGATCAGGTGACCAACCTGCAAAGCTTGTACCGTGAAGCAGAGAAAGCGGAGCAAACATCCAGCACACTGCATAAGGCACAAACTGGAAAACAAGAAAGACCCAAGGATTCCTATCCAGGTGGGCGCTCCTCTTGACCACCTCCTGGAGGCAATGGGAACAATGCCAACCACAAACCATAAGCTCAAATGGACATGGAAATGGAAACAATGGCCAGTCAAACCGGACCCATTTTCATATCACCACCATGCAAGGTAACCAAGATGAGGAAAAAGCCCGGGGAGAGCACTAAGTGAGCCAAGCTTGCCCCACGCAACTCCTTACTTGTCCAATGATGAATACTGACCCGCGGACATGGACCAATGCCTAATGCTCCAGGTGCCCTCAGAGGACCTAGTACTGTACATCATTGCCAGGCATCCCAATAAATTGATGTCCTATTCTTTCTGCTTTCACAGTTACACAGGCTCAGCACTCCTGGATTCAGGCGCAGACTGAACCCTGATCAACAATAGCTTTGTGGATAAGTTCAAGCTGGCCACTAATCCTTCGCGGATTAAAAATGTGGTCCTGGCTGACAAACACCACATTACCGTGACAAAGAAAACTGCCCCCTTCTTCATCATGCTTGAGAATCTCCACTCCACCATTCAAGGTCCTGTCATCAACTTTCCCAAGTTTGACATTGTACTGGGACTAGACTGGTTACAGAAGAACAATCCTCACGTAGACTGGGCAACCTCAGTGCTGACCATCAAGTGTGAAGGTGTCAACCACCAGATCTACCCTGACTCTGTGGACCAACTTCTACGCGACCACGTCTTTGTACGTATCATAGAGACCCAGGACAAGAAAAACCTGAAGGCAATTGACTGGGACTCCTGCCAGTACAAGATCATACACTTCAAGGATCACCAGGATACCTCCACACCTCAGGACCGCAACATTGTGGCCCGCCATCCAGAAATCTTCAAAGAAGCGCTACCTGGGCTGCCCCCTGAAAAGCATATTCAGCACTCCATCCAACTCAAGGGGGCTGTACCCAAGGCGCGCCCTATCTACAGGCTGACCCCAAATGAAGACAACTCCTTACGCGCCTACCTCAAGGAGGCATTGGAAAAAGGACTTATCCACCCCTCACAGTCTCCCTTTGGGGCCGCTGTATTCTTTGTGGCTAAGAAGGACAGTACCTTACGTCTGGTCACAGACTACCGCGCCCTAAACAAAGTTACTATTAAGAATTGTTACCCACTGCCACTGATTGACGACCTCTTTGATGCCTTGGGAGAAGCCACAGTCTTCTCCAAGATTGATCTGACGGCAGGCTACAACCAGATTTGTATTAAGGAGTAAGACATCCCCCAAACAGCCTTCTGCAATAAATACAGCTCCTACAAATGTGTGGTGCTCAACTTTGGCATGACCAATGCCCTGTCCACCTTTGTAACCTTCATGAACAAATTAATTGTCCCCACATAAGCAAACATGTCCTAGTGTATCTAGACAACATTGTCTACAGCCTCTCAATGGAACAACACCACAAAGACCTAGAGGCAGTCTTTGCTACCCTAGTACAACACAAACTGTTGGCCAAGCTCTCCAAGTGCCAGTTCTTCCATGAGCAACTGCCCTTCCTGGGACACATAGTCTCAAAGGATGGCATCAAACCCGACAGTCAAAAGATACAGGTCATCTGCAAGATGCCACCACCCAAGAATACATTGAAACTCTTCACCTTCTTGGGAATGGTGGCCTATGTACAACGCTTCATACCTGACTGTGGCGTTTTGACTGCCTCCTTATCCACCATAACAGGCGCCAAGTCCAAGTTTGTGTGGACTCCCCAACGTGACCTCTATTTTAGACGCCTCAAGGAGAAACTCACAACAGCTCCCATCCTACAATACCCCAAACGTGACGGGGAATACCAAATGGAAACCAACGCCTCAGATGCATCCATTGGGGGTGTACTAAAAATCAAAAATAATGACAGTGACTTTCTGCCTGTAGTTTATGAATCACAAGAATTGACAGATGGTGAGTGTCAATACCCTATCCATGACAAAGAACTGTTGGTTATTGTACACTGCCTAGTCAAATGGCGCTGTTACCTGGAACGCCATGAAGAATTCACAGCATTAACCAATCACAAGTCACTCATCTATTTAAAAACTCAAGCAAATCTGTTGCGCCGCCAAGCCCAGTGGATGGAGCTATTGGAGAGATTTAACATGCTCATCCAGTACAAACCTGGGGCCATGCTCACCATGGCAGACGCCCTGTCCCGCCTGTATGTCTGTGCTTCAAGAGGAGAGAATGGGCTCGGCCCAGACTGGCCTCTCTTAGTACTACAAACAAAAGACAAAGGTTTCCCCCCTGGCACAACCAACATAACAAAGAAAACAGTCATCAAAAGTAAACACCTCTTTGCTGATATATATGGGACCCTACACAGAAAAATGACTGACAGCACGACCATTCCCTACATTCCCACGCATCAGCGAGTCGACATCATCCTACACTATCACAGAGACCTTGGACATACCAAGAGCCAAAACCTATATGAGTTCCTTAAACATAAGGCCTGGTGGCCAACCTTATACTGCAATGTTCAAGAAGTTCTAGACCAATGTGAGGTATGCAAAAAGTTTGCCAAAAGCAAAACCTCACCAAAGTCAGTACTTCCTATCTGCACACAACTACCTTTAAAAGTATGGGCTCTTGACATTGTTGGCCCCATGCCAGGAAAACACAATGCCAAGAAACACATCATCACCGCCATTGACTTTGCTACGAGATGACCAGTAGCCCAAGAAGTGAAGGCACACACTGGCAATGACGTACAACAATTTATTGGCAAGGAGATAATCAGCAAGTTTGGAAAGCCAGAACTCCTGATAACCAATGGAGGCAAAGAATTGACCTCTGAAGACACCAATGTATACCTCACCAAAAATGGGGTCAAGCACACCGTGACAACACCATACCACCCACAGACCAATGGACGTGTAGAGCGGCTTAATGGTAGCCTCGTGCAAGCCTTAGCCAAACCCACCGCTGGGAGACCTGAAGACTGGTATAAGCAGCTACTGACTTCACTACTTGTGTGTCAAACCTGAGCAAACAGATCCACCGGGAAAAGCCCGTTTGAACTGGTATATGGCACACAGCCAAATATCATTCAAGCATTGACAGGACCTAAACTGAAAATTCCAAGTGAAGTCCCTCCATGCTCAGACCCTCAAGTGATAGAGGCTAACAGCAAGCAAACAGCAAAGGAGAATGAACGTATGCAAAAGACATTTGTCCCCATCTGCAATAGAAATGAAGTTGGGGACAAAGTTTGGGTCATGAATGTTGACAAGAGCAAGCTACAACCCAAGAAAGTGGGACCAGCAATCATTCTGAAGGTAAACGACAATAACACTTACCTTGTGCAAGGGCTTGGAAAACGTAATCAAGACAAGATCCTACACCATGATTGCCTATAACCCTGCAAAGCAAGACAAAAACAATGAGAAACTGCTCTGCCCGCCACATAAAAACAGTTAGTTCAATACGGCGCCCAGGCTCCTGACAATCTCCCTGACAACCTGCCCCCAGAGGAGGCTGACCTTCAGTTGGGGGGTGTCAAAACCGCAGGCTCAACCCACCAGCAAGGTTCCAACCAAGCGGGTTTGTGACCCGCAATCCAATTATCTGGTCACTTGAAGCCAGACTAGGAAGTCAACTCAAATTACCAAATCCAACAACATGAACAGATGATGATCCTTTATGGTGGATACCTTGTTTTGGCGCTTGACTCATTATCAGGATCAAGCCACCCCCTTCTCTCATCCAGCCGTGTGATCACCAATCATGTTCCTGTTATCCTTGATTCACATGAACTATATAATCATTATCTCACAATAAAGATTATTATCTATCTTCTAAATATTTTTCTCTGTGTAACTCTGCTAAAACAGCACAGTTACAACATTAACCTTAAGAAAATAAAATAGAGACCAGTCTTAATGACTGATAATGTAGTTAAAAATTCAATTTATAAGTCTGGAAAATGGTCTGCACTAGCAGGAGGATTAAAACTATCAACAATCAAATTGTGAGTGCTACTGTAAAAGCTGCCTAACTGGTGAAAAATAAAATCAAAAGGAGTCATGAACTAAGATTTAGCTAAGATAAAAGAATTAAAAGAGAAAAAACAAGCCAAAAAACCTAAAAAGTACCTTTTTGGGGTGCAAGTCAAACAATCTCAACTTATTTTTGAGACTGGAGAAACCAAGCCTTTTATTGTGCTTTGTTGTGAAATGCAAGAATTGAGGTGAAAAGTTTAACCATTTTTGGTTAGGAAGGCAATTCTGAAAAATAGATGTGAAGAGAGAGAAGTTCTGTAAATTTAACTTAAATAAGTTAAACTATGTAAAGGAGACTGGGAGGAGAAGAAGGCAGTTACAGCAATGATTTGGTAGGTAAGAGCAAGCAAAAAGTTCAGAAAAACTAAGTCCAAAGCTTTGAGAGGATGTAATCAAGCGTAAGCAAAAATTAAGTAGTTCAGAGCCAACTTCTAAACTTCTGCATGTAGGTCCAGGGTTTGAAACCGGTAGCGGAAGGTAAGGGAAGTTCAAAAACAATATTAACCATCATTTAGGTTGTAACTAGGCTTTACAAGAGTCTAATTTTGACCCCAAGGGTGGAAAATGAAGGGGGAAAAGAGAGGAACATGAATAACTAAAAATAGAGTAATCATGAGAAATCTTAGAAGCCATGAAAACTAATAAGCAAGATAAAGAGTAGCAGCTATAAGAAAAAGGTGAATCCTGACACAAGCTGTAGCTAAATACAAGATAAATATTTGATAAGTATCTGTTTGGTATACCGAGTGCCTCTGGCATTATAGAAGCCAGCCCTTTGCCAAAGCTTATCACCAGGACTACAGAAAAATAAAAGTTTGACTGTATACTGTGCCCTAGACTACATATCAGTTCCAGGTCTGACTGAAGCTCCATGACTTCAACTATATTGATCCATAGTGTGGCATTTATGCTTGATGCGGCAAACACTATTGAGCCCAAGATCCAGCTTCACCCACTTTGGATGAAGGGCAACTATCAGCAGGTGTATCCTACCAGCTGCCATCCACAGATATTACCCTGTTATACTCATTATGAGCTTTCAAAACAGCAGGTTGACCCCCAGCAAGGTTCTGCACAAGAGACCTCATACCACTCAAGCTGACTTCCCCACCACTTGAAGCCAAATGCAGAAGTCAACTCAAGTTTCCAAACAAGGCAACAAGAATGAGTGATGATTTCTACTCAGTGGATATCTCAATTTTTCTCTTGACTCACTATAAGGATCAAGCCACCCCCTGTTCAATCCAATAGATTGATTCTCCCAATCTTGTTCCTCTTAAAATGATCTCCCAAAACTATATAGGTAATACATCTCAATAAAGATAATTATATAGCTTCCAAAAATTCACCTTGTAACTTGCTAATACAGCACAGTTAAAACAGAGCAAAACAGCCCTCAGAGCCACATCATGACTTGCTCCTCCAAGCTTGGCCCAAGAGTTACTGAACCCTTTATAAATACATGAGCCCTAATATTTGAAAACAAGTTATATCATCTGTCATGACTTCTCCCAGAGCAAGTTATAACAGGCATTACTTCAGAGGTCAATATGCTAGATATCTTAAACCCAAGGCCACCGATGGTTTCATCTAAGCCAACATCAGGAAAGCAATCTTCATATAGACTTAATGCACCCAGGTTCATGTTCAAGCTGCCCAGATAGATCAGGCTCCACTGGATCTGCTTTGAAGCTGATCCCTTCCCACTTTTGAACCTTCTCTTATCCACAAAATACACCATATTTCAACATCCACTTTTCTGTAGCTTTGGATCAAACCAACTCTTAGCCTTGGGATGATAAAGGGCTCCCATAACAGTAGCAAATTTACAGCCTTCCTCCAAGGTATAAGGGGTCATCTCATAAACCCCAGCAGCAGCCTAAATGATCTCAGTGTTTTTGATAACAAAGAGCCCTATAAAGTTGCAGAGATCATTTGATAAATCCTGTGTAATAAACATCATATCCCAATTGGTGAAAGCTGGCTGGGTACAGACTCAGTCAGGCATTTGTTTTTTCTTGCTTACTTTATCATTCTGGATCCATTAACAAGACCCTTGAAGATTGTTGTGAACCCAACTTCACAGGTACTTTTAATTGGACTAGGATATAGTCCAGCACAAACTACTGAATGTTGAATTAGGGGTTTTGCTTTCAAACTGAGCTGTTGAGTTCCCCTAAATTTGGATCAAGATCAATTAGTGGGCTTCCTGCGCTTTACCAGTGGCATGCCACATTAGTATCTCCACTAATGATTCAAAGATCAATTCCCTTGGTATTGAAGGGGATTTTCCTTCCTGGATAAATCCAAGTTTATCTCTATTCTGCTTTTGCATCTCTTTAAGCTTCAAGCACTCTCTTCTTGTTGTCTAGGGCAACTGATATTTTACATCATCTTTAAAGCTACTCCCTCTTTGGCCTTGGACAGGACAATCATCTCTTTTCATACAAAGAAACCCTTCCAAAAGTCCAGCCAAAATTCTCAATTCTTTTGAGGATTCAGCTCATACTGAGGATGAAAGATCTGTATTGGCATACCCTGCAGACCCCCTCATCTTCAGCGCTCCATTTGGGAAGAAAACACTGATTAATTTGGACTATTTTCTGGATTGGTGTCATGAGTGACAGTTTTCTACTATCAATAAGCAAGATAGAATCCCATTTCTGGGATTCAAACCTCAGACCCCTGCAGGCCACCAGCCTGCCGGCCCACATTTTTCTGGACTCAAACCAGAAACAGATTTGACTCTGGATAAACCTCTGAGACCTGCCAGTGGGGTACCTTCTATACTCAAACCCTGCCTCTTGGAGAATTTCCTTATCCCAGCCAATGAGATCAACAACCCAAATGATGTCCCTGAAATCTCCTGGGCTGCCGCCAATGAGACACCACCCACATTACCCCAATACCAAGGCCTGTGAAGAGATGACAAATCATTGCCTCAAAAGGGGAATTCAAGATTCCCCGCCCCAACCCAGCCAATGAGGACTTGACAATTTTGGGCACTCTTGGGAATGTGCAAACCCTGATAAGTGTCACCCCTTGGCCCACAAGAAATTGCAAAAGTTTTCCCAAGTTTGATGAGCATAGTTATACCCTGGAGATACCAGGAAGATGCTCCTACCATCCTTACAATAAAGTGTTACAAAACTTTGGCTCACTCAGGCTATACCTTACCTTATTTTAGCACTTTATCATATACAGTTTGATTGCTCTGGACCCGCCTCTGCAGACAACCACTCCCAAGAAGCTACAGACAAGCTGCCCAAGTTATACCGTCCCCCTGAAGTCCTGTATGGCCCCATTTATTTCACTGAGTATCCTCTAAACCCAGACTATGCTGAGTTCACCCATGAAGAGATTCTTCTATATAAACCAGAAGCCCAAATTAGAGAAAACAAGCTCATTGGTTCTGAAGGAAAGTGGATCATCATATGGCTCTTGCTATTTTGCAACAAGTATAACCACCTGCCTGTGTATTTAGTTCCCATGAATCCCCCATAAACTCTGTGGCCTGACCGCCTGCAAGAACCAGCAGCACCTGGAGAATTCACTTCAACTCAGATATTTGGCATCCTGTGCATCACTCTTATGGGCCTAATTGATTCTATGGTTCTCTCTAGCAGGCCTTAGGCTATTATCAGAAAATCCCTCTCATATATGATAAAGTTGGCCCCTATTATGTGGTGGGCCCTTCCCTCTGGACCCGGTGGCTGCCCGCTCACCAGTTCTCCAGAACCCATCACTGGATGGATTCAGACACTTGGTGTCAACTGTTGTTAAAGATTATTATGGCCAGCCAATCAAAATAATCCACATCAACACTTTCAATTTCAAACAGATCCTTAAAGTCTCAAAAATACACTACCCAATCAGATTAAAAGCCAGAAATTATTGAGGGGCCTTCCAACCTCCCTGAATTTGTCCTGCAAAATTTCTTTTCTGGCCAATCAGATGTTAAGAAACTGTCAGGTGATCATCTTAATTCAAATTCTATCTCTTAAACCAAGACAGGGGACTTTTGATCCCCTACTTGCTTATTCTCTTATCTGAATAAATTTGGTATTTTATCAAACTGTTTAAATTTTAACTCTTGGGGATCTCTAAAATTAAACTGTTAGTGAAAATTACTTTATTTACTTACTTTAAACCGGATCCTGTCACTCTTGATTGCATCTTGAAGCTCCTAGAGTTAATGTTAGTGTATATTATTATGCCTATCTACTTTTTTCTTTCAAAAAGCAACTTGATCTTAAAAATCCAGTTACAATTCTATATGAAAAATTACTTTTATTTGAATTTTTATTTGTTTTTGCTCAGTTTTGAACCTGCTTTTAACCTAATCATTGTTAAAGCTACCTTTAGTACCCCAAGCTATCACAGTGTCCCCAAGCCTTAAATTGATACCAAATCTTGGCAGCTACCTGTACCAGTGGTAACCATAACAGTTTGAGACCCAGAAATCATTGTAAAGGTCCCAAAATTTCCTGGAGAATTGGAAAATGATACTCCCTGTCCTATAATTTGTTGTGTTTTCTCTGTACCCTGTTCTGTTATTCATATGGTCTACATTCCCTGATCTCTGGGGCCAAATTGCCTTCTCTGCCCACCTGGCAGAAGAAAATTCTGTTAGACTTTTGCACCTGCTTAATGATCTTTCATGTAAGGATATTGACCTCTCTAATGAAGAGATTTTGGTCAAGAGTATTAATTGTGACAACCTCAACTTGTACTCTCCCAGCCTTGGTCTTGGCACCCATTTTGTTGAGGAAGTTCCTGTGCTGCTTCCCCATTTTTTGGAGGAGAAAATGTTCACTCTGCAGGAGTTCCTAGAAGTTCTGGTGTGTTACCCCATGTATACCTCATGTTTGCTCACAGGTCTAGTGCTGATAGGATTGAATACCTACTTTTCTTAGCTGTCTTTCATGTTCTTTCTTTGGTCCCCTTTCAGAGAAGCCATCTCAGTGGTTCACTGGATGGCTTTTTGGTGGTTTGTCTCATCAGGACGTGAGCCAACTTTAATTAGTTTAGCTCCCTATCTCATATCATCCTAAAACAGGACAAAAAGATAAAACACTTTACCTTGTTGCAGTGCCCAGGCTGCTAACTCCCAGCAGTAACCTTCAGAGTCAAACCCACCAGAATTTAGCTTCCTTCATTTCAACAGCCCTAAAAGTCATCTTGGATCTAAACATTCAACTTTCCCCCAAGCTTTAAGATAAAAGTTAACCCTAGCTTTTACCCCCAAAGGCCAACTATTCAAGCCAAATAAGCAACACTCAGATGATAAAGATACAATAATGATCTCTGAAGACTGTCAGCATGGAGGCAGCTATCTTTTTTGAGCTTCTGTCTTACTCCTAAAGGGAGTTATCCAGTGTGTGTCACTCAGCAGGATGTTTCCCAAGGGCTCTCACATTGGCATACTTAACAACTGCATGAGTGAAGCAAGCTTCACTCTGCTGGTTTGGATTCTGAAGAATAATCTTCATATGAGCCTAAGTGTCACGGTAGTCCCTATAATGCCAGGCATAAACTTTCCCAGTCAGAAAACTGGAAAATCTCATAAACCATTCCAAAAATTGTTAGAATCAAAGGGTCTGAATCAAACTGTTGTTGGAAACAGGTTGCAGCAGCCCCATTCAATCAGCAGGATGCAAATATATGTATCAAATTGACACTGATAAATCAGCGTAAATCTCAGGGTCACTTAATATGCCCTAGTTTATTGAAAAAGCCATCAAAAGTTAATCACTTGATGAGGAGTGCCTTTTGGGGGAGCTTCAAATATGGAAATGAGAAAAAAGAGAAGTATATTTTATTGGATAATACTTTAGGCTTATATAGCTTTAGCTGTGGCAGAGATTTAGTTGGATTAAAACTAGGGGTTGGTCATGTGCGGGATGGGTTTGAGTCACTGGATACTTGGACAGTCATGTGATATTGCTTGGTTTCCATTTCTAGTATGTTGAACTACATATTGAAAGGGCACCAAATTTGGCAATGACTGGATGTTAAGTGGGTTGACGGTAGTCAGAATACTTGTAAATTCAGATCCTTGACAGAACCAACTCCCACTGTGTCGTGAATTGGGCCTTATGGACGCCTTGGAGGTTGACGTCTCCAGTACTTGCTTTGAAGAGTATAGTTCATAGGCCTAAACACGGATTAATACCAGCCTTTATCCCTGGAGTCTTTACCTTTTAGACTTAAGGTAACAACTGAGTAGAGCTAAAGGCAATAGGAGTAAATGTGTAAAAGTGTGTTTTATTGGGAGAAAAAAGGGAAGTTTATATACTATACTGGCTGCACAATGGATGCAGGAGTGTTATTAACACCTGCACCATCTTCAGGAATATTACAGCATCTTCTGGTGTCCACCAGGCTCTTTCATCTGCATTTTTTCTATCTAGGGATGATCCAGACAATCTGGCAGGAAATAGTAAGTGTGTGTTACTCCATAGTGGCTGCAGCTTGCAGCTGCCCATTATGAAAGCTACTTGTAATTCCCAAACTTGATCTATTCTGGATGTAACAGGTCAGCCAAATTATCATAGCATCCAAGATATGATCAGGATTGCAAATCTGTTAGATCTGGCAGATTTGCGTGTGAACCGAATTAGCCTTGGTTATCAGGATTAATTCCACTGATAGCCTTGACCGGTCTATTCATGCAGTCTAATTTAAGCCACACTGATAAATCTGAAGACTTCATTTGGTATCAATTTGGTTCACGCCACCACCATCCTCCCTATGTTAAAACTGCTTGCTTCTCTCCTATCCTTCATCCCAAGGCCCCTTGGTTGGTCTTGGGATATACCAGTGTATACTACTTGTTAAATCACTTTACTCCCTTCTTAGGAAGATTTAGATTATTAGGCCACTTACTTCATATGTTGATGATTGGATTTCAGTAGGATTCACCTTAGTCAAGTTTAATTTGGGAGTGCTTCTCCACTCTATTGGGGAGAAACTTCCAAATAAGTGAATCCCTGAAATTTCCCAACAGGTTCTGAATCTACAGTAGTGGATCTTATATTTCCATATAAGGAGTGAAACCCACTTATGTTGACAATCCCAAAAACTATATGCTGAACACTGTCGATTTCTATCTTGATCAATACCACTGTGCCACCCCCATGGTGGCTCAATGGCTCTTCCACATGGTTTAAGAATTCTCACTATTCTCAAAAAATATTATCTTATTTCAAATCCCTTTTCTGTCCCTCTCTTGGACTATCAACTTCCCTAACTCCAAGTACTGGATAGTAAATAGTTCAATTGCAGCACTATTTCCAGCTGGCTGCTTTGAATTTAATATAGTGGGTAAACTAGGGTCCCCATTTCTCTCTGCAACAAATATAAACACTAAGTTAGAGCATAGTTTTTTGAATCAAAGCAATTAAAGTCATGGACTTACAGGGTGAATGCAATGATCCCTTTAGTCACATCTCCATTGATTGAAAAGCTAGTGAAAAGATGGCTGAACTGTAAATAATACCATTTGATTGGTATAGATTGGCAATCTTTTGGGCAATAAGTTTAGGCTTTGTTAACAAAATATCCTAAAGGTTTTTGAAGTGGATAATATTTATCAGGTGTTATGTTTAAATCATTTATACTTAAGCCACATGTATTCAATTTTCAGGAAAAAATAATTTTCATTTTAGATTATCAGCCAAAGAATAAATTTAACTGATTATTTACCCTTGAAGAATCCAAATATTAACAGTGGACATTTTTAAAGCGTTGAAATATATATTTATTCTAGTGTTTAGGGTAACCTATTAAAACAGCTAGAATCTTTAGCTAAGTTGACTTTTAGCGCTAACCTATTCAAAATTCAAAGCATTATTTCTTAAATCCTAAATGAGATAATAAAAATAGCTGGGATTTACATTAGGATGGAGTTAGACCGCAAGTAGGAAGGGCAAATCGAGTGGAAAAGCTCGTTGCTGGACAAATCCCATATTTGGCTGCTGCTGAAACATAAGTAGGCGCACTGGCTAATGGAGCTTCTTGAGGTCTGAGTGTGAATGCAAACAGGGTTCGCCAGAAGAAAGTCATGATATAAACTATCTTTTGGATGATGTAGAATAAAAGGTATAAGAAAGAAAGGGGAGAAGGGATGGGGAAATGCGTTCGCTTAGATATGACATATGCCACAGTAGAAGAGAATATAAAAAATCCAATGCAGAGTACGATGTAATCAACAATTTCACTCCACTCTAGCTCTGAAAGAAGAGTCTTCGAATGCTGCATTACATCATTGATGAGCCCATATGCTTGGCGTGTTTCCTGGAGCATTTTTGATGATTCAGAGAACACTTGATAGCTTGATGCGCTCTTTTTAATTTCGGATTCCAAAAGAGCACCAGTCCTTTTAAGCCCTTCCGTTATTGAAGCTGCGGCTCGAGCAGCAGTGTTTTGTTTACTTTTTCTACGGTTTGCTTTGGAATCAAGAGATGTAGACTCAAGCAGTTTTTCTTGCCGGAACTGATCCGATTTCTTTTTGCTATCCAAGGCTAGCTTTCTGAAGCTTGATTTATGGCTATATCGAATAGTTTTAATAGACAGAAAAGATTTTATAAATATCCAAGGAAAATAAGATGCACGGAAACATTATTTAAACAATAATAAACAAACAAGTCTAGTTCAATCTTCTTACCGAGAAAGGAGTTCAGTGAAGTTGGTGTTTGACTTTGAGTTCGCTTTTATTGACCCAAGCTCCTAAGGCACATGAGTAAGTCTTTGGCCATGAGAATAAAAGGGGAACGAAAAGAGGGAATCTAAGCTATAGTTTTAAAAGAATTGTAATCCGATAAGGCAAAAAGGCCAGGTGGAAAAGAAATCAAATATTTTAAAAAGAGAGTGAAAGTTGGATTAAATGGTTAAAACACTCACTTTAATTCTTTTTTCTACAGTGGCCAATTCCCCTCTTGCCTTCGAAATAAGATCGGGCAAATTTTCAAACTGCTCTAAAACCATTTCACTAATAGGCGCTGATACAAAGCAAGATAGCTCTCCCAGATTCTTTTCTAGATCTGAGAACAGCTCTGTTATATCGGAATTGTCTTTGTGATTGTCCATATTTTTAATACTAGCTCTAGCAAAGCTAAGGAGTTGTAAAAACGAAAGCACTAAAATAATGCTCCTAAACGCTCACATAGCTTGTTGGTTTCGAGCTGCATTTCTTTAAATTCTATTGTAAATTGCTCACGCTTGAATCAACTTCCTTGAAATCAAGTAGCCTTTGTAAAGCAACCACGTAGCGCTTAAACAATAAGTATTCAGGGGCGCTTGGGCTATCAAAAGGCTAAATTATTCACTTTGTTCATATTTTATCCTTTTACAACGCTCCAGAAATATGAATAATATCATCAAAAGATTGATCAATTTCTCATATGTTTAAATTGGACCTTCCAATTTAAATTAACATATATAATGGTAATGGCTTATGTGGCCAGTTTAAATTGGCTTAAAGGGTATAAATCAGTCATAATGTTTTTACTTTGCTGATGTTATGGCAGAAAATGTGACTGAAATCACTGGATAATAGGAAGCCATTTCTAAATGATGGGGAATTACCACCCAAATCCACATAGAATTGATTATTAACCACCAACGCGGCTTCAGATATTTTTTTGTGAAATTTCCAATTGTAACTCCAGGATTAAGTAGAACCAGTAGTCCTAACCAGAGTAATCTAAGATAAATGACCTGGGAAAGCATCAATGCATCTTCAGCGTAGAATTCTGGGCATTGGGAAGGGACACAATTTTCAGTTTCAAGAATGGGGGGAGGAGCTACAAAATTGGCTGGCATGAAATTGACATTTGGCGGCGCCGACGACAAAGTTCCAGATGCTGGGCCCCATCTTCCTGAAATGATTTGGTTCAGAATCAGATTGTACGGGATATAACGCAACAACCTGATCACAGGATGCATTTAAAAATTTAAAATTAGAACTTGGGATAATTGATTTTTATTTGTAAATTTAGGAGGACTCAACTCTTAGAGTTGACACAGGGAAAATTATTCAATATATATCAGAAAAATTGACTAAGCAATACCACCTGAGTCTTGACCTCCTATTCCTTCTACATCTTCAAGTAAGTATCTAGTCCAGGTTGCAAAGAACCCTTGCGTGACCAGTTTCTGACGACCATGCTGATTAATAAGCTTATATTGGGGACCCTCATATTACATTGATTTATCAACATCAGTTTGAAAGGGGGAGCTGGTTTCAGCTGGCAGACTGGAGCAGCCGTGACCCATTTCCAATCAACCGTTTGGTTTAAATCCGTTAACTTGGTCAATTTTGATACAGTTTTCCTGGCCTTCTGAGCCTTCTTACTTGGGCAGACAATACCCGGCATTATGGAATCTACCCTGACATTACCCTCCGCTTTAGCCCTGGACACAATACCATCATCTGGGAGATGGGATAAGGAGAAATTCTTATGAGCAGGTGGGAGTTTCATTGCGGCTAAGGTAAGTTCAGGATAACCAATAGCGGTGGGATTGCGCTTGTAGAACTCATGGATCAGATCTGAGGAATTTGAACAATTGTAGTGGGGAACCCAGGAGTTCTCAGAATCAGGATAACCTTTCCAAGACACCAAATATTCCAAATGGCAGTGATTCTTGCAGGAAGCCAGAATACAATCTAACTCATACTCAGGTTCTCCTTCCACAAGAATGGGTTGGGAAGAGGGGGTCTCTGTCCCTTTGAAGGGAGTAAGAAGACATTCATGAAAGGTGTGGAAAACCTTGAAAGCAGGAGGTAAATCTAACCAATAGGCAGAGGGACCAATCTGATGTTTTACCTTGAAGGGACCAACTTGCTTGGGACCTAATTTACCGCAGGGAACCTTAAGTTTCATATTGTGAGCATCAACCATGACTAGATCACCTGACCTGGAAGTTGGACCCTCCTGGCACTTGCGATCTTCATATTTCTTATAAGTTGTCACAGCGGCGGCGAGAGTAACTTGGAGCTCCTGATGGATCTGCTTCAATACAGCAGCTTGATCAGTTGCAGCTTTCACGTTGCTAACCAAACGAGGACCCATGTTGGAAGAAGGATTATAACCTACATTGGCATAAAATGGCGATACTTGAGTTGATGTGTGCGGGGCATTATTATATGTGAACTCTGCCATGGATAGATTATCACACCAGTCATCTTGTTGCGCATTAGTGTAGCAACGTAGGTAGACCTCCAAACTTTGGTTTAACCTCTCCGTTTGTCTGTTGGATTGGGGGTGGAAAGCAGTAGAGAGGCACAATTTGATACCAAGGATTCCAGTGAAAGCTTCCCAGAACTGAGCAATGAATTGAGGACCACAGTCACTTACAATCTCCATTGGGATGCCATGTAGGGAGAAGATTCTGTTCACAAATAACCTAGCGGTTTCCACTGAAGTAATTGTGGTTGAGCAAAGTACAAAGTGTGCCATCTTTGTGAAACAATTGACTACCACCATGATTGTGTTAAACCCATTGGAATTGGGAAGCTCACCAATGAAATCCACTGACACAGACGTCCAGGGACCTGCAGTAGGCTGAAGTGGAACCAGTAAACCAGTAGTCTTATTCCAACTGGCCTTGGATCAAACACATATCAGGCAATCTCAAACAAAAGCTGCTACCTGCACAGTCAAACTTTTCCAGGAAAACTGGCGGCAGATAAGTTCCACTGTTTTGTTTTTCCCTGGATGACCAGCCATTGGACAGGTATGATTAGCCTCCATGATTTCATCCCAAATAGTGCCCTCAGGAACCCACAAGCAACCTTGATGATATAGGACTGGACCAATCTTATGATAACCCTGAGGCTGACCCACTGGGTTTGCGCATGCTAGCTCTAATAGCCTATCATAGCCTTTGGACAAAGGTTGCAGAAACTTAACCTTGGAATATAAGTCCAGGTCTGCGCCCTCAGCTAAGGACATGGTGGCCAACGTAGCTGGCGGAGGCAATACAAAAGGCATCACAGCCTTGTCTGGAATCATAGTATGTGTGTTAAACTTGGCGTCCATACCAGCATCTGGGAGATGGAAAGGGTTCCTGCTTAGAGCATCAGCCAAGTGATTTTCAGATCCTTAATAAACTTGTAGCAGAACTTGTATCTCGTCAGATCACCATGCCATCTGGATTGGCAATCCAACAAAACCCTGGGTTGTCAATAATATAGAAGAGCTTTGTGGTCAGTTCTTACTACAAATAGATGACGTGCCAACATGAGATGGTGATGTCAATGCTTTAACAATTCCACAACAGCCAACAATTCCTTGTTGTAAATCATATAGTTGTGTTCTCAAGCCTCCATCTTCCGGGAGAAATACCCTACAGGTCTCTCAATCCCGTCACTAGCTGTCTGCAACAGCACACCCGCCACAGTGTATTTAGATGCATCAGTGGAAACCACAAAAGAAAGCTCAGGATCCACATGTCTTAACACTGGGGAGGACAACAAAAGAGCCTTGACTGCCGAGAAGGCACTTGCACACTCAGGCGTCCAGACTAAAGTTGTCTTTCCACTAGCCAAATATAAAGGGGCGGCCACCTCAGACAAGTGGGGGGTGAATTTCTTCAAGAACGTACATGTACCCAAGAAACTACAAAGTTGGGATACTGTCACAGGCGTAGCATACTCTCAAACTGCAGCTTCCTTGTCAGGGGCAATGGTGTGGCCATCCTCAAAGATAATATTACCCAGAAAGGTAACCTTATGTTTAAAGAATTCACACTTACTCCTTTTGATGATCAAGTTTGCTTGGAGAATGCGCTCTACAACTGCCAACAAGTGGGCCTTATGGGACTCCTCACCCAGAGAAAACACCAAGATGTCATTCATATATGTGATGGCACAAACACCTAGGAGATCCCCCAGGACTGAATCCATTAACCGCTGAAAGCAAGCCAGGGCATTCTTCAATCCAAAAGGCATTATGCGGAACTGGAAGATACCCTTCTTAGTTCTGAATGCTGTTAACCATTCCATTCCTTCTGCAATCCTGATTTGATTGAAAGCATTCAACAGATCCAGTTTCAAGAATACCTTGGCCTTCTCAACACACCTAGAGATCTGTGCTTCAAGAGGTAAAGGATAAGGATCCAGAATTGTAATGTTATTCAAATTCCCGTAGTCAACACAAGGACAAAGGGACCCATCAGACTTCTGAAAAAACAATAACAGAGAGCAGATTGACAAAGCCTTCTTAAAAATGTAGCCTTTTGCCAACATTTCACAAGTCCACTCTTCCAAACATGCATCTTCCTTCAAGGTTAAAGGGTAAATAGGAGACACAATTCTGATCAGATCAACAGTGACCTTAAATTCAAAGTCAAATTGAGTGTTCTTGGGAAGGACCTTGCCTCTGGTGGCGTCAAATGCTGCGGACCAAGGTTGCAAGCATGCCGGTAAATCCAAACTTACAAGGACAGGGACAGGAAACAATTTTATGGTCTGTGATGATTGCTCTGATTCAGACATATCCAACAGTGGAATACAAATAGTTGTACACAAAGAGTGTTCCACCTGCAGCTCATTTTTCTCCAGTAAGGTCAATACATTATGATCTCTCCACCAACTTACTCCCAAAATGATAGGATACATAAGGGTAGGGAAAACGGAAAACCTTGCTGTAAAAGACTGACCTGCAACTACAAAAGTAACTGGCTTCTTAAGCTGGAAAGAGGGAAACATTTGACAATTTCCACCCCTAACAAGCATTCCTGGGTGGTACTTGAGTTGTAGCAAGTTGGCAGTCTTCACGCTCATGAAATTTTTGGAAGCACCTGTATCTAACAAAATAGCTGGCTGATAGATAGTCTGACCATTATCAATGTTACCATAGAACAAGAAGTAACCAGAAGTAGATTTATTTGAAGCAAAGGTAGCAATCTTGGAAGGGTCTTGTTTTTCATTGGTGGTACGGACAGCAGCTGGAAGAACGGGGTTATCACAATCAATGGGAACAAGGGGCAACTCTTCAGACGTAATAACAGAAGATTTTGCAGGTACAACATGCTGAAGCATTGCCAAGGAACTATCAGGACCAGACACTATGGGGTCCTCCTTTACCTCACCGGGTTTGTTCACCACCGCCAATTGTAGCTGAGATGAGCTAGGGGGAGAACAATCTTGGCTTTGGTTGGAAGGAACTATTGCAGGACCAGAACCAGAAAACCAGGAGCGCGCAGCGGGTTTATATTCAATTACCATTGTACCTTGTTTGGAAGTAGACAGATTTGAGACCAGAGAAAGAATTTGGCTTACCAGGGCCTCAGTTGTGGTTAATGGGGAATCCTAAACCGCCAAATTCTGGGAAGTCTGGTCAACTGCTAACCACAATGCTGAGAGTTTATTCACCTTGAGAACATTGATTGTACGACAGTAGGTAAGAAACTGAGGAAGGAATACTGAAAGCGGATTTGTACCCTGATGGAAGGCGTACAGCTTACGACATACTTTGAGCTCCTCAATAGATACACACAAATTTTTTAACAAAGGGTATAGAGATGCACTCTCAGTTAAAACATGTGGATTGCGCTCCACTGCAGACAACAACCATTCACAGGCATCTTCAGAAACCTTTGCCATCACATGGTAAACTTGGGATTTGTGACTAAGGCTAGAACCCAAATAAAATGATAATGCTGACAAAACTTCACGCAAAATTTTATCAGTGGGTGGAGCAGGAAAATAATCTGAATGCCAGAATGACATGACACAATGGAAATAGGAAACAGAGGATCCAGTCTCTACAACTGCAACCGGAGATGGAAACCACAAATTAAAGAAAAGCCCAAACTGAAAAATCAGAAATGAACTGATGCAAATAAACATGGTAAATGCAGATATCTTGACAGAGCAGAAGAAAAGAAACATAAATTCATGACAAACTGCTTTCAAAAACTCAGACGTAGAAGAGTTGAGTAATGTGACAGAAATCACTGGATAATATGAAGCCGTTTCCAAATGATGAGGAATTACCACCCAAATCCACATAGAATTGATTATTAACCACCAACGCGGCTTCAGATATTTTTTTTGTGAAATTTCCAATTTTAACTCCAGGATTAAGTAGAACCAGTAGTCCTAACCAGAGTAATCTAAGATAAATGACCTGGGAAAGCATCAATGCATCTTCAGCGTAGAATTCTGGGCATTGGGAAGGGACACAATTTTCAGTTTCAAGAATGGGGGGAGGAGCTACAAAATTGGCTGGCATGAAATTGACATTTGGCAACGCCGACGACAAAGTTCCAGATGCTGGGCCCCATCTTCCTGAAATGATTTGGTTCAGAATCAGATTGTACGGGATATAACACAACAACCTGATCACAGGATGCATTTTAAAATTTAAAATTAGAACTTGGGATAATTGATTTTTATTTGTAAATTTAGGAGGACTCAACTCTTAGAGTTGACACAGGGAAAATTATTCAATATATATCAGAAAAAATGACTAAGCAATACCACCTGAGTCTTGACCTCCTATTCCTTCCACATTGTCAAGTAAGTATCTGGTCCAGGTTGCAAAGGACCCTTGCATGACCAGTTTCTGACAACCATGCTGATTAATAGAAGCTTATATCAGGGACCCTCATATTACGTTGATTTATCAACATCAGTTTGAAAGGGGGAGCTGGTTTCAGCTGGCAGACTGGAGCAGCCGTGACCCATTTCCAATCAACCGTTTGGTTTAAATCCGTTAACTTGGACAATTTTGATACAGGTTTTTTGGCCTTCTGAGCCTTCTTACTTGGACAGACTATACCTGGCATTATGGAATCTACCGTGACAGAAAATGGCATAGCCTGGGTTGGTCTTAGCAGCCCTATCAGAGCTGAAAACTGGGTGATCCTGAAAGGTCTAATACATAGCTGGTGTTAGTCTTACCAAATAGCTGATAGCAGTGGCCCAGGGGTGCAAGGCTCCCATGTGTCAGGGATCCAGCCTGTGGGGGGTTCTTGGGAACTTGCGGGCGGACGCCCTGCAGGCCCTGCAGGAAGGGCCCACCACAAGATTGGTGCTAGCTTTACAATATAAGATAACAATTTGCCCAGTAGGGCCCAAGGTCCGCTTGCAGGTACCATCAAATCAATCAAGCTGGTAAGAGTGATATGCATCACTCCAAATATCTGAGTGGAAGTGGATTCATTGGCCGCAACAGATTCTTGTGTGTGGTTGGGCCGCAGGGTGAGAGGTGGTTTCATTGGAACCAAATATGTGGGCAGGTAGTTGTACTTGTTGCGGAATAGTAGAGGAGGTATGGTGATTTTGGTACCCTCTCTGTAAACGGTTTCTGTCTCTCTAGTTCTAGCCTCTGGGTTGTAGATTAGGATTTCTCTAGGGTGAATTCCAAATACGCAGGGTTGGGAGGGTATTCAGTGAAATGTACCGGGCCAAAGGGAGCTCCTGATAGACAATAGAATTTGGGCGGCTGGTCTGCAGTTTCTTGGGGTTGGTGGGTGTGAGGTACAGAACCACAGGAGGTAGACTGTAAATGAAATAGAACTAAAATCAAATATTGAATAACCTGGTTGAACCAAAGGTTCATGCCACTTTATTGCAAGAATGACAATGGGTAACTTCCTGGTGGTCCAGGGTATAAGTATGCCCATCTGTCATGGGTAAACTTTTACAAATTTCTTTGGCCCGGGTGCTACTGTCTACCAGGGTTTTCCAGTCCTTGATGGCATCCTTTGCAGGAGTTAATTCACTGGCTGATTTGAACTGAGAATACTCAAATTTCCTTGTCAGGTTGTGGGGTTAGTCATCTCTGGGCGGCCTGCGTTCTATAGGAAGTTTCTTTGTTTCCCCTTCTGTGGTGGCCCAAGTTATTTTGGGATCTATGGCTTGGCCTGCCTGCTGATTGTTTGGGTTAACAGGAACCTTTAGCGTGGGGAGTGTTGATGTAGGTGATTTTGGTTCATCAAGATTTAGGGGATTCCCCTAAGTCAAATCCTGCTCTGCTTTGAGTCCAAAAATCTGCGGGCAGCTGGGCAGCTGGTCCTGCAGGCTGCAACCTGCAGGTTATCAGGGGTTGAATCATGTAGTTGAGGTTTTCTTATGAGCATGGTCAACAGGAGTTTGTCACTTGTGACAATATAAGGGATCACCTGCTCAACAAGTCTCAAGATAGCTACACAGGTGTTGCAACATCTTTGATTACCCCCTCTCAGGGAATTAAAACCCTGAGTAGTTCACCAAATAAATTACCAAATGGCTCACCAACTAATAATTTAGTTGGTGGCACCACTATCATTTGACCATATATTACAGGAATCAAACATCCAGATCCTAAAAGGAACACAACTTGATTAATCCTTGTGACTTAAGCAGAACTCTTCTTGGACAAGCCTCATGACTGCCATGATGTGCATAGATAGTATGTGACTTTTCATGATACTATATAATACTCTAAACTCATATCCAATAAAGTATCATCCTCTTCTTAATTTTTCCCTTTATCTTGTTTATTATGCTTCTCAGAAGTATATACTCAACAGTGGTAGCACAGGTAGGTTATCCACACCTACACAACTATAAGGAAAATTTTCTCCCAAGAAAAAGAACCAGAAGATGGCCCTTCCTGTAGGTTGGAGAGACTACAAAGAGGGACAAGACATCACCACAGGATACACCATCTGCAACAACATCCTCATCCCCACCAAACAATGCAACATCCTCCACACCTGTAAACTCCTGAACCCGCCCACAACTTTTGCAGGCCCACAGGTACCCAAGATACCCAGTATTATCTTTCAATGTCTATGTACTTCAGAAATTGGAGCCTTCACAGGGTTACATCAGGAAAATGCCTCCCTCTGGATCAACAGTGCAGAAAGCAAGTTCAAACAAATATAATATCCCCACCAACTCTGGGCCAGTGAGATCTCCCTTTGGGTTACAGGAACCACATCACGTTTTGTAAGTGGGTGGCTAGCACAGCACCCCAGCCAGAAAGAAAACTGGGAAATGTTCAAAACCGCCTTTTTTGAAAAGTTCTCTATGAAGGATTCCAATGCTGTGATCATGACCAAACTCAGATCATTCAAAATGACAGGAACAATTGAGGGGTACATTGCTGCTTACAAAGACCTACATGAACATGCACCCAACACTATCAACTTTGATGAACCCGGACCACATTTGGACTTCTACAATGGCCTCCCCACACACATTTGACGTCAGTTTGACATGAACCACTGCCAGAACCTCAAAGATGTATTCCTAGAGGGAAAACACACAGCTCAAAAATCTGATGATCTACATGCAACTAATAAGAGAAAGGAGAGCCCCACAGCAAAGAAGGACCCTTGACCTAATAAATAAAACAATCAAGCCAACAACACCCATCCTTGAAACTGGAACTGTACTGCCCAAGATAGCCAGAAAAGCCTCCCTTCCCCAACTTACAAGACTTGTACAGGGACCAGGACGTGGATTCAACCATCATGATCCAAATACCCTCCAGCAACCCTCTACTGTTTGCCTCCCAAACTGAAAATAAACTCCTCACTTATCCTTTCCATTTTTGCAGATAACAGGGCACCACACTATTTGACACTGGAGCAGACCAATCTCTTGTTGACAAGAAATTTGCCAACCTCATGAAACTACCTACAGGTCAAAGCAATATCAAGAGGGTCATCATGGCAGACAACAGAAGCACACCAGTCACTCAAGAGGCAAAGCCTTTCCGCGCACAAATTGGAGATGTACAAAAAACAATTAGCGGCCCTATCATACCAATCTCCAAGTATGATGTTGTACTTGGCCTGGATTAGATGAGAAAGACCAAACCTCATATAGACTGGGATAGCGCTACCCTCACCATACAACAAGATGAGGTGCACCACCATGTTTACCCAACCCACCTTGACACACTCATGAGAGACCACGTGTTTGTGAAAATCATGGAGACAGAAGAGGAAACTGACCCTAGCAAAATCAATTGAAACACCTGTACATACAAGGTCATCCATTTCAAAAATACAGAAACCAGACTTAAGAACAATTACATCCAAGACCAACTAGTTAGTGAGTTCCCCTTTGTCTTCCAGGAAGCTCTCCCAGGCTTACCACCAGACCGCAATATACAACTTGAGATTGACCTCAAAGAAAGTGTACCTAAAGCACACCCTATCTACCACCTCACACACCAAGAAGACAACACACTAAAGGCTTACCTTGATGAGGCCCTTCAAGAAAGGACTCACACGACCATCAAAGCCACCTTTTTGTCAGGATCCAGTCTTGGGCAGCCGGCCCGTTGTTTCTAGGGGTAACTTGGGCCAGGTTTTTTGCGGGCAATACCCACCACAGGAGGGAAGCTAACTTAAAAAGGTAGGAGACAGACTTTCCCACCCAGGACCACGGGCTGGCAGCTGGGATTATAGTGTCAATCACCCCTGTGAGGGTGATATACAAAATCCCAAACAGCTTACCAGTATGATTGGTTAGAAGGTCAGGTGAGGAAGCAGGCATAGGTCTTGGGGTCACAGGCAGTTCCATGGATATTTCATAAGCAGGGAGATAATGAATTTTCCTCTGAACAACTTGGGTGTTGAAAATATCAACTGACCTTGTCAGTTGTATCTAACTGCAGATTGTATGTGGGCCAAAGAATCAAGTTTGAGTATCTTTTCCGGGGTGTAGTCATTGTATTCAGATTTCAGAGGGTAGTTGGTAAAATAGACGGGTTAAAAGGGTACACCAGGAGGACACAAAACTGAGGGCGGTGGGGCAGGAGGGCCAGGAGATCTCAAACTGAATTGGTAGATAGCAAAAACAAAATAAGGCAATAGCTGTATGAGCCAAAATAACATAACCTTTATTCAAAAATGGCAATAAGGTTTGAGTGCAGAATCTATAGGCATATATAGCATCCTGTCTCCAAACTTAGTATTTTCCATAAGGGCTTCACCAAAATATTGGAAAAAATGCAGGTGGGTGGCCAGGTGTAGGAGCGGCAAAATGGCACCTTGGCTCAATGTTCTCTCATTGATCAGAACATCCAAATTGGTCACTTGATTTCCTTGATTTTTGGCTGTGGTCACGGGGTTGGGCCCAAAGCCTGGGGTTTCCCTTGGCAGTTGAGTTTGATTGGTTACTTGAGCAGACTTCAAGCTCATGAAGTTCACAGACGCACCTTCTCTGCCTCCATTAGGCAATTCAAGAAACTCCTCCTCAGGAACCATCATAATTGAACCTGTACTGGTATTCTGGATTTGGGACTTAGCAGGGGCTTCAGCTTGTGGGGGCTCAATCTCAGAAAAACGCGGATAGGCAGACTCTCAGTCTATGGGGCCAGCAGCCCACAGGAATTTGGGTTCAGGGTTCAAATCCTGCTCTTGGGCCCAGGTTTTGAGGGGTAACAAATTGTCAATCCTGACACTTTTGGTGCTGCTGTCTTCTTTGTAGCAAAGAAAGACGGTGGACTCTGCCTTGTCACAGATTACAGAGTGCTCAAAAAATTCACAATTAAGAACAGGTATCCCCTGCCCCTGATTGACGACCTGTTTGAAGCCCTGGGGGGTCCCAAATCTTTACAAAGATTGATCTGACAGCAGGCTATCACCAAATTTGCGTAAAGCCTGAAGACATCCCAAAGACTGCCTTCAGAACTAAATATGGATTGTTTGAATGTGTCATCCTCAATTTTAGAATTAACAATGTCCCCAGTACCTTTGTGACCTTTGTGACCTTCATAAACAAAGTCTTCAAGGAGCACATGGGGAAATGAGCAATTATCTATCTGGACAATATCATCATCTACAGCCCAAACTTAAAGCAACACTGGGAAGACGTCCGTCTGGTCCTCCACACCCTCCAAGAAAACCAACTAATTACATTACCATCAAAGTGAAAATTCTTCTTGGCTGAACTCACATTCCTCGGTCACATCATTAGCAAGGATGGAATTAAGCCAGATCCAGACAAAATATGTGCCATAACTGAGATGCCAGCCCCAAGAAATAAGAGCAAACTTCATACCTTTCTTGGAATGGTGGCCTATGTAAGGAGGTTTATTCCTGACTAGGATACCCTAACAGCCCCCCTATCTGCCATTACAGGTAAAACAACCAAGTTTGTCTGGACCCCATTATGAGACCAACACTTCTGCCAACTAAAAGAACAAATGGTTAAAGCCCCCATCCTCCAATACCCAAATTGTGAGGGAATCTATGAACTAGAAACTGACACATCTGACTACATCATAGGAGGGGTACTTTGTATCCAAATGGCATAAAAGAACCTCCTCCCTGTGGCATACAAGTCAAGGAAACTATCTGACAGCAAACAAAGATATCCCATACACAATAAAGAGTTTAGGGCCATCATACATTGCCTCATGAAATGGCAATGTTACCTAGAAGGGGACCAAAAATTCAAAGTACTCACCAATCACAAATTTTTAATATTCTTCAAAACACAATAACACTTGTCAAGAAGGCAAGCCAAGTGGATGAGCCTCATCCAGAGGTACCCATGCAAATTGAATACAATCCAGCCAAAGAGATGCTTACTGCAGATGCCCTGTCAAGGCTATACAGCAAACATGTCCTATGCGCTGATGGTGACCCAGATTGGCCCATGTTAATCATGGTAAATCTCCAAGAAGGGTTCCCACCTGGCACCCCAATGGACATCCAAGAGAAAGTCCTTAAGAACAAACATCTGTTCAAAAACGTATATGGCACATTGCACCAAATTCTTCCAACTGGTGACACTGTACCTTATGTCCTGTCAAAACAAAAGATTGACACAATCCTCCAATATCACAGAGACTTGGGCCACATCTGCAGCCAAAACTTGCATGAATATCTCAAGACACACTACTGGTGGCCCAACATGCTATATGGTATCCAAGAAGTATTAGAACAATGTAAAGTCTGTGAAAAGTATGCCCAAACTAAGGCACTGCCCAAGTCAGTGATACCAGTATCCATCACACAACCTTTCAAAGTGTGGTCACTGGACATTATGGTACCAATGCCTGGCAAGAACAAAGGCAAAAAGTACATCATAACAGCTATCAACTATGCCACCAGATGTCCTATAGCACAAGCTACAAAAGAACACAAAGGCAATGCTGTAAGACAACTTATTGAAAAGGAAATCATAGCAAAGTTTGGAAAACCCGACCTCCTGATCACAGACAGAGGTACCAAACTTGAGGACATTGACACCAATATTTACCTTGCCAATAACAGAGTAAAACACATCATTACCAGCCTGTACTACCCACAGGCAAATGGACGAGTAGAACAACTAAATAGCTCACTAGTAGAGGCCCTGAGTAAGTTATCTGCTAACAATCCAAAGGCCTGGGTTGAAATGCTGCCAACAGCACTCATGTTATGCAGAACTTGAGTTAATTGCAATACAGGCAAAAGTCTGTACAAACTTGTCTATGGGCAGAAGCCTGCCCTTGTTAGTACTACCACGGGACCACAATTACCTATACCAAAAAAGGTTCCAGATGACAGTGAACCTGATGTACAACATGCCAGAAAAGACCAGGAAGGTATGGAGCGGAAAAGGATCAAAAGAGAGATAATACCCTTGCAACAGGAAAGATTCCAAGTCAGGGACAAAATCTGGGTGGTCAATCACAACCAACATAAGTTGGATCCAGGATTGCGCGGACCAGGCATTGTCACGGAAGTCAAACCTAATAACACCTACCTCATCAAAGGGATTGACACAAGAACCAAACTCAAACGTATGAAGCATGACTAACTCCGCCTATGCAAGGCAAGAACAGCCCAACACAACTCCAGACTCCCCGTCCCCAACACCAAACTGGATCAGTACCAAGCATACATCCCCAACACTCTTAAGAAAATTCCTAGTTTTACCTTCCAGCACTCCAGGGGGAGATGTTACAACATCTTCAATTACTCCCTCTCAGGGAATTAGCACCCTGAGTAGTTCACCAAATGAATTAACAAATGGCTCACTGACTAATAATTAAGTTGGTGGCACCACTATCATTTGACCATCTATTACAGGGATCAAACATCCAGATCCTAAAAGGAACACAACTTGATTAATCCTTGTGACTTAAGAGGAACATTACTCAGATAAGCCTCATGATCTTTATGACGTATATGGACAGTATGTAGCTTCTCATGTTACTATATAATACTGTATATTCATATCAAATAAATTATTATTCTCTTCTTAATTTTCCCCTTTATCTTGTTTATTATACTTCCCAGAGGTATATACTTGATATAGGCAAATCATAGTTTACTGTAGTTGCAGTAAGCCATATCAATTGGGAGTGGTTGATCATTAAAATGAGCTGCCATTTTAGTCCTCAAATGATAAGATAAATAACAGGACCTATTGGGGAGTAAATGAAAGATAAAACTAAAATGGTAAAGCATAGCAAGAGTTTGTTCTTTTCAATTAAATGGTGAATTAGCATCTAAACTAGGACAATATTGAATGAAAGAATTACACAATTGGTAAGAGCTCTGAAATGATAACTTCTTAACACAGAATATAGAAAAGCAAATATTAAAATAACCAAAAAAATAGAGTATGAGCCATATAAATTAGGAGCCTTTCATAGTATTGACAGTATATAATGTTTCATATTCCAGAACTTGGAACTCTAAAAAGATATCTGCTGAAGAGAAAAAATTAAACTTGTGACAGAAGAATTCAGAGCTAATTGATTAGGTTAGAGGCAACAAATATAATAGGAAGGAAATTAAGTAAAGTATAAATTTTCATTTGGCTGGATAGTGTCACAGGAGTGTCATTTTTGCCTGGCATAAACTCCTCAGAGAAGAAGAGAGGAAAGAGAAAGAATCAAACCCCTTAAAATCCTTTGAAAATCTTAACCTGGTTATTGATAAAAATGAATCACATCTGCTTCAATTATGGGTGAGAGGATTAATTTACACATTCTGGAGTCTTGCTCAGTTAATCACTTGCTTGTACTTATGTGTTACCACTCCCCCTGTCACTTGGCAGTTGACCAGTTGGTTGCCCAAAATTTATAGACTATGGCTTTATAAAGGCATTAGCTGAAGCATTCAAAACTACAATAAGCATATTTCCCTGTGGCCAGTAATCTTTGAGCTCACTTGTAAGTGCCAGCCTTACAGTGCCTGGAACAGGGTTTGAACCCCCACACTGGGTCACAAAGCAAAAGCGCGGGCAACCGCAAAAGCCTGCTGGGGGATTCAAACCCCCCAACCACCCACCAGGGCGGGTGTAGGGCAGTTAAAACTGCATTAACCCACTTAAGCAGTTTGAACTGCCCCGGGTGAGACCATGGCCTGGGGCCAGTATTAAAACTGGCCTGGGGGAGCTTGCAGCTCCCAAGGGCATTGGGGCATCCAGCCCCAATGCTATAATTGGGCTGGGTGCACCCAATGCCACTCTGAATCAGATCTGTAAAATTGTTGGTTCCTTCTTCTCTTTCTACCAATTGCACTGATGTGCTTATTAATAACCTTGCAGCAAATGAGGATGCTGATAATGCAGCCAATAATTTGGCTGCCCACAGCACCTCAGTTAAACTGCAAGGTTCATATATGCCTACAGGTTATAACCAAGCTAAATTTAACCATCAATCACCAATTTATGAACCCAATCCTGAAGAATTAATTAGCAGTTCTCTAGCCTCTTGCTCCAACCAAGTGAAATCAAAGATAGATGAAGCCAGCCAATTATCTGCCAACCACCAACAGAATTTCCCTTCCCAGACCAAGTCACTCAGATCCCAATCCTCACTTCCCAGGATGCTCCCCACTACTTTCCAGAAGCCAGTACCCAAGAGTTGGGACACCAAAAGCCCTCAAGGATTAAATAGTGTATTCCAAGGTAGACCAGATAAATGGTATAGAACCCACTTCCCCACACTCAATTCAAGTGAAGACAACGTCAAATAAAGTAATTGAATCTATCAGGTTTTTTGTCTTTATTAGGATTACAATTTATATACCACTTGAGAAGAAGTCAAACCAGAAGATTAGAGTGTCACCCTAGACCCACACTCATGGACTACCAGCCAGGTCCAAACCCTGGAATGGCTGACATCCCCTATGACTCCCCTGCTCCACCACTTTCATAGTCCTATGATCACAGTAGAGCTGGGATGCCATCCTGACCATCCTCAGTCTGGCTGAAGTTGTTGTTACCAACCTTGGTGCCTACAGCCCCTTAGCTGCAAGATTGCTTTACTTAACCCATTCTGCTCCTTTCCTCTACTGGTCCCTTGTGACCCATTACCCTGATAGCTTGATCTCCCCTTCAGCACCTTGGTACATGACTGTCACCAGCCATGACATCCCCTCCCCCAGTATAGTTGTAGCCCTTCTTACACCCCTCCGAAATCAGGTTTTCATATATTTCTTCCTATCAAACTATAAACCTTTAATGCTTCTTAATGAAATAAATAGAATTTGGGGGCTAAAGCTCATTCAGCAATTACCCTGATGGCTGTTATCTTGACCTGGCTGTGAAAGACTTCCACTTTAATTATCAGGTTTTATATTTGTTATTACAAAAATATTTTTTCTTGGTTTCTCACCTTGATGTTTTTTTGCTGCTCCATTAATTGTTTTTTATTAACTTCATTTTTATTAGATTTTTAGGCCTAAAACCACATTGAAACTGTTAAAAATGATAATGCAACACAAAACACCACCACAAAGCCCCCCCCAAATTAAACCCAGGCTGCACCACCAGGTAAGGGTGAGTGAGTATCAAAAAAATGAGGTTGACCCCCCAGTAAGGTTCTGACTAAATGGGTTTATGACCCGCAATCTGACTTACCAGTGACTTGAAGCCAAATGTGGAATTTTTCTTTAATTTCTGAATCCAAAAACATGACCAAATGACAATCCCTGTATAGTAGACAGCTCAATTCAGTGCTTGAATCATTACAAGGATCAAGCCACCCCCTATCCATTCAAACAAGTGATCTTCATAATCAGGTTCCTACTATCCTGATTCACAATAACTATATAACTACTATATCCTAATAAATAATACTATCTAGTTTCCAATCATTTTTTTCTCTTGTAGCTCTGCTAAAACAGCACATTTACAACACAGGCAAGCGCCAGCACTCAAGCCTGTACTGGTGTCAGCATTTGCTTTTGTTAATTTGTTTAGCAAAAGCAACACACCTAGCACCAGCTTCATATTTAGAGATGGCAGAGACCAAAACTGTGTCCCTAACCTATGAATCTGTCCTAGAAGGGAAACCAGGGCAAGGGCTAAAAACAACTAATGCTGTTGGGGCCCAAATTGGGGCACCTAGTTATGTTTCCACAAGCAAACTGAAGTGTAGCCATATGTGACCAACAAGAATTCCTGTTCAAATCACAGGCCTGCCAATGTACAGGTAATGCTGATAATTAAGCCAGCCTGTCATAAACAACATTTTAATACTTGTATTGAAAACCCAAGAGTTGAACCCCAGTCTGTCAGGGATTCTTTCCCTGACTACCTGAATTTTATTGACA